>CM040129.1:23929375-24274083 GCA_022559845.1 Amorphophallus konjac
TGGTTCTAATTATTTCTTTTGGAAAAATAGGATGGAAGTTTTCATCCGATCTCAGAGCCACAAGCTGTGGAGAGTCATTACAACTGGACCTTATGATTTACCTCCGAATGAGGAGATGTGGTCTAAAGAACAAGTCAAATTATCCGGACTGAACTGGTCTGCGCTCAACATCATCCAGTGCGCAGTTCACCCTGAAGAATATGCCTGAATTTCGGCGTGCAAGACAGCTAAGAAGATGTGGGATGAACTAGCGCTGATTTATGAGGGTACCTCTCAGGTCAGAGCTACCAAGGTAAACTACCTAACCTCTGAGTATGAATTATTTAAGATGAAGTCAGAGGAGAGCGCGACTGATATGTACGCTAGGCTGTCACTGATCACAAACAGCCTCAAGGGGTTTGGAAAGGAAATATCTGAAGGGGATATAGTCAGGAAGATCTTGAGATCTTTGACTCCAGCGTGGCACACAAAGGCCACTGCGATAGAGGAATCAAAGGATTTAACAACCATGCCTGTCACTGAACTCATAGGGTCTCTTATGACCTATGAGATGAATCTCAAGAAAATAGGAGAAGGAAGTGACAGAAAGGGCAAGAATGTTGCTCTTAAAGTTGAACGACACAGCAGCAGCAGCAGCAGTAGCAGCAGCAGCAACAGTGGAGACTCTGATGGAATTCCAGACCTTGATAGGAGTGAAAAAGCTTTGCTCACACGACAGTTCAGGAAATTTCTGAAACTGAAAGGAAAATCATATGGGAGAAGAAGAAACTACTCATCAGGTAAATATCCGAACAATGGCAATGACAAGGATAGGAATGCTAAAAGTGTGATGTGTTATCATTGCAGGAACTTTGGGCACATGAAGCAAGATTGCCCTGAGCTTCAGAAGAAGACACTGGATTACCATAAGAAAGGCTCCAAAGTGTACAAGAAAAAGCCAAAAGCTATGGTATGCACTTGGAGCGATGAAGAAGAAGACTCAGAGACTAATTCCTCAGGAAAGGAGACTGAAGGAGTATGTCTGATGGCCGACGAGGAAAATGAGGTAATCAATCCCTTTGTGACTTACTCTATTGATGACTAGGAAGATAAGTATGGTGAACTGCTAGATATGTACAATGCCTTAGCTAAAGAACATAGAGTCACCAAACGCAAACTCAATGTGGTTAATGAAGAACAAGAACTCATCAAGATAGAAAATTCCAAACTGATAGCTGAATTAGCTCAAATGGAAAATGTAAGAAATGAGAACAATCTTGTTAAAAATGAACTTGAAAAACTTAGAAAACAGCTTGATGAAACCAATCAACATACTGAAGAAAACCTGAGACAAAATGACTTACTCAGGGAAGGGTATGGAGCTGTTAAAAGGGTCAATGATGAATTGCTGGAAAACAATATATGTCTGCGGAAGGAGTTAGAAGATAAGAAGAAAATCCTTGAGAGGTTTGTTTTGGGAGAGAGTAATTTGAATGCCTTGTTAGGCACCAAAGTAAACTTTAACAGAGAAGGGTTGGGTTTCAACCCAAGTAAGCATTTGGGGTAAAAACCACTACTTTCTGCACTGAGAAAGGAAAAGAGAAACTGGACATTCCATCCAGTTCCAAAACTACTGAACAACAAAAGAACATCCATAGACAACAGGCTGATTTTGGAAAAAATATCTTCAAGAAATTCAACAAGCCCACGCACCAGAAGCAAGGTGTCTGTCAATTCAACAACTATGACTCTAATAAAAGAATGGGCTATTTTAAAAGAAACATGGGAACGTCTAACTACACACAGAATACTGTCAATAAAATGCCTTCATCTAGACAGGTTAAAAATTATGGTCTGGCTGGGACCCAAACCTTTATCAACAGAAACTGGACACACCTTGAGAAACAAAAAGAAACAAATGAAATGCACATCAATAACAAAACTGTCAACTCTCAGCACAGAAAGAAAAAGGGGTTGAAATAGATATGGATTCCCAAGACTGTGATTAATGAATTGAACGGTATTTTTGGACCCAACTTACCTTGGGTTCCAAAGCACACAACTTAAACTGTTATTGTGCAGGTGAGCCTAGCAGCCGAGAACAACAAGTGGTATCTCGATAGTGGCTGCTCGAGGCACATGACAGGGGATCAAAGAAAGTTCAGCAAGCTTGAATTGAAAGCAGGAGGGTCAGTTAAGTTTGTAGGTAAAAACAAAGGTCAAATCATTGGGACCGGAACCATCGGTAAGAAAACCTCCAACTCTGTTAAAAAAGTCTTGTTGGTTGAAGGTCTGCAACACAATTTATTGAGTATTAGTCAGTTATGTGACAAGGGTCACAAGGTTCTTTTTGATGAGCATGCTTGCAAAATTTTAGAACCAAACTCCGATAAAATAAAGTTCATTGCAAATAGAGTCAATAATGTCTATATTGTGGATCTTGATGTTGAGTCTGAGTCTAATCTGTGTCTCACTGCTGATTCAGAGAATATCATGTTTGACTGGCATAGGTGACTAGGCCATGCTAGCTTTAACACCTTGCATAAATTAGCTAAATTTGATTTAGTTAGAGGCATGCCTAGTTTAAAGTTCAAATCAGTTTCGAAGAATTGCGAGGCCTGTGCTTTAGGCAAGCAAACTCGAGCTTCTTTTAAAATTAGGTCTGAGAGCTTGTCAACAAAGATCATGGAACACTTGCACATGGATCTCTTTGGTCCTACCAGAACCCAGAGTCTAAATGGTAAGAGATTTGGTTTTGTCATTGTCGATGACTACTCTAGATTTGCATGGCTGTTTTTCTTGGCAAATAAGAGTGATGCTTTTCAAAAATTTGAACATTTTTTCAATAAGCAAAAACATATAGGGCACAAGATCACTGTTATCCAATCAGATCATGGAGGAGAGTTTGAGAACTCCTCATTTTCTAGCTTCTGTGACAAGGAGGGACTGACTCACAAATTTTCTTCTCCCAGGACCCCAGAGCAGAATGGAATTGTGGAGAGAAGGAATCGAACAATAGTGGAAATGGCAAGAACACTACTAATGGAGAGTCAGCTACCTAAGAGCTTTTGGGCAGAAGCGGCAAACACAGCCTGCTACATACTTAATAGAGCTTTGGTAAGACCCATACATAAGAAAACACCATATGAACTCCTGAAAGGTAAGAGGCCTAATGTCTCATATTTCAAAATTTTTGGTTCAAAATGCTTTATTCATAATAACAACAAGAGAGACTTAGATAAATTTGATGCTAGAAGTATTCCAGGAATATTCATAGGATACTCTGAAACATCTAGGGTCTTCAGGGCCTTTAATAAAACTGATAGAATTGTAGAGGAAACCCCTCATGTTATTTTTGATGAAACAAAAATCTCTAATAGTCTAAATGATGATAACAAGTCTACGAGTCATGATGGAGAGTTCCTGAATCAAATGCAAGAGGAGGAAGTACAATCGGCTGAAGAATCCACTAACCTGAACCCAGTAAGTACAGCCGAACAAGGTGAGTCCTCAACAAATGTCAGAGTTTTAAAAGACCACCCTGTAACCAATATTATTGGTAGTCTTAATGATCCCCCTAGGACAAGATCTCATTTCAGAAATGTTCAGAATCAGGACTTAATTGCTTTAGTTTCTCAAATTGAGCCTAAGACCATTGAAGAAGCCTTAAGTGATGAGAATTGGGTAACTGCCATGTGTGAAGAACTAGGGTAATTTGATAGAAACAATGTCTGGGAACTTGTACCTAGACCTGAAAATTTCAATGTAATAGGAACAAAATGGGTTTTTAAGAACAAACTGAATGAAGAAGGTGTCATCTCTAGGAATAAAGCTAGACTTGTAGCTAAAGGCTACAGTCAGGAGTATGGAGTGGACTTTGATGAATCCTTTGCTCTAGTAGCTAGAATGGAGGCTATCAGAATTCTATTAGCATTTGCTTGTTCAAACAACATAAAACTTCAACAAATGGATGTTAAGAGTGCTTTCTTGAATGGAATTCTAAAAGAAGAAGTTTATGTTGAACAACCTCCTGGTTTTCAGTTTTCGACTAAACCTGATCAAGTTTTCAGGTTAAACAAAGCTCTTTATGGATTAAAGCAGGCTCCTCGGGCCTGGTATGAAAGGCTGACCAGTTTCTTACTGAATAAAGGATATAACAGAGGTAAAGTTGACCAAACCTTATTCACTAAGAATTCAAGACAAGATCTCATCATAGTTCAGGTATATGTGGATGACATCATCTTTGGATCAACAAATCCTGAACTGTGTAAAGAATTTTCACAGCTTATGTCAGCTGAATTTGAGATGAGCTTAGTTGGAGAACTGACTTATTTTCTTGGCTTACAGATAAATCAAATGTCAGACGGCTGCTTCTTCCACCAAACCAAGTACACGCTGGATATCGTAAAAAGGTTTGGGATGACAAACCTGAAGCAAATTTCCACCCCAATGAGCACAAGCATGACCCTTAATGCAGATGAGTCAGGTAAACAAGTGGATGAAAAACTCTACAGAGGTATGATCGGATCCCCCTTGTACTTAACTGCCTCTAGGCCAGACATACAATTCAGTGTTGGTTTATGTGCAAGATATCAGTCTAGGCCTACTGAACTACATTTGTCTACTGTAAAAAGAATCTTTAGATATCTGTCTGCCACACATACATTAGGCTTATGGTATCCTGTTTCACGCACATTAGATTTAGTTGCATACACTGATGCAGACTTTGCTGGATGCAAACTAGATAAGAAGAGCACCAGTGACCACTGCCAATTCTTAGGAGGATGCCTAGTTTCTTGGAGTTCAAAGAAACAACATTCAGTGGCTCTTTCCACTGTTGAGGCTGAATACGTGGCTGCAAGCAACTGTGGCACTCAGGTTATCTGGATCAAGCATCAACTCTAGGATTACCAAGTAGAGACAGGTTGCACTCCCATCTTTTGTGATAACACTAGTGCCATAAACATTGCAAAGAATCCTGTTTTACACTCACGAACAAAACACATTGAAATCAGGCACCACTTTATCAGAAATGAAATTGCAAATAAAACATTTGAATTAATTCATGTTGGGACTGCAGATCAAATTGCTGATATTTTTACAAAACCTCTAGGTACTGAAAAATTCACTTCTTTGAGAAGAGAACTTGGTATTTACAAACTCTGACTGATTTGAGGCAATGAATTCTGGTTCATGTATTTTCATAAATTTAGTGGTAGTTTTGTCATACCTTTTCTGGTGGGGGTCCCTATGTGAGGGGGAGCGGGTGTGTGCTTTGAGTAAAGTCAATTCTGCTTCTCTGCTGTTTTCTGGGTAGAATGGGAGATAGAGCTACTAGAGAGGGGGAGCTTGACTAATTAGAAACGCTTGAAAGATGGGTGTTATTGCTGGATTAAATGTTAGAATTGATCTTGAATATTCCTCTTAATAGAACCTCATTCATTTCCTACATTCTTAAGTTTGTGCAATTAAAATTCAACTAGAATCCTCTTCTAGTAAGTCTTAAGAGGCTAAGATTAACCTTCACAAGTATATCCTCTTACTTTGTTGCATGACACATGAACAAGCTAGACTTGTAAGAAATGGTTTCTGTTTATGAGGTTCTCATTGGACATCTTGATAAGACCTCTAATATTTGCCCTGGGTTTTGTCTTCAAACAACCCCTTGTTGAGCTAGTTAAAATTATCTGTGCTTAAAACTGCATACTGAGAAACTAGGAATCCCATCAATGAAATGAGAATTTCCTATGTCATGAGGTATCAGTTCTCATAAACAAAATCAAAAGAAAGAAATACAATTCAAAATTATGCTTGGCAGAGCAATGATGAGAATATGGTGAGTAACTGGGGATTCTGGCCTCTGATCAAGGTGTCTCCTCATGTAACAACCAATGGTCACTATCTCTGTTCTCTAATTGAGAAGTGATGAGGCTCTCACACTGAGTAACTGAGGATACTAGCCTCTGACCAAGGTGCATACTTAATGTCAAAAGTGTAACTGGCCAAATACACTCTATAACTGTGCTTTCTCTGCCTGGACTGTTTGTCCTCAATGCCTACGGGCTGTCTTAATGGTTCAAACTCTTGTTGTCTCTTTGACAAGCCTTAACAGCTACCTCAGTCATACTTGTTGCCACTTGCTCTTCTCTCATAATCATAGTAAGTTGATAAACTTCAAGTTTATTCTGAATCTCTTTCTCTTACCAGAACTCCAAGAATCTTCACTGGACCTTACAGCCCCACTTAAGCATCTAAGATTTGACAATGAGTGTCTACTGTTGGAATCCTCTCCATCTTTTCTCATCAGTCCAGCGTCAACATCTCTCTTTCTCCTTGTTTTGATGATGTCAAAGGGGGAGAAGGTTGAAAAGTCTGAAAAGGGGAGAAGTCTGAAAAGGGGAGAAGGTTGAAAGGGGGAGTAAAGAGGTGATCTTGTAGCTAGCTAGTGGAAGGAAGGTTTTGGAATGGTTTTTGATAAAAGATGATGAGTGCTGTGAGTTCAGGCCTGTTCAGGCCTTGAGAGGTCACCATTGCTGCCTTTATTGAGAATGTTTTAAGTTGGTGTTTCTTCTTTCACTGAATTTGACTCATGGTGTTGCCATCATCAAAAAGGGGGAGATTGTTGCATCTCTGTAGTTTTGATGATGACTAACACTATGAATCAAATTATTTTTATGATAATTATTTTGATGCTCCTTGATGAATGATAAAGATCCTGCATTGTCTAAATATTCTTAGGATCTAATGTTGTTGTCTTGCATGCACATCTATGGATCAAATGCTTTTACATCATGCTTTTCTGATTTAATGCTCTTCTATCATGTTCACCCATGAGCTCATACTTATTTGTCTTGTTTATATGGGTTCTATGCATTTAGTGCGTTGACGCACTTGGCTGGCTACGTAGACGCAATAGTGCATCTTTCGCTTGCTGTTTTGTCCACTGCGTCGACGCTGTCACTGGATGCGTTGACGCATTGGCTTGGTGCCAAGGGCTTGAGCGTCTCGCCTATGAAGTTGAGTCGACGCTGCACGATGGAAGCGTTGACGCATTGGCTTGGAGCCAAGGGCTTGAGCGTCTCACCTATGAAGCTGAGTCGACGCTGTCACCTGAAGCGTTGACGCATTGACTTGTTACCAAGAGATTGTACGTCTCGCCCAAGGAGCTGAGGCGACGCTACACAATGGAAGCGTCGACGCCTTGAGCTTATGACCCAAGGTCTTATGATCAACAACCAAGCAGACGCGTCGACGCTGTCACTAATGCGTTGACGCATTAGTGTGTTTTGTCAAGGGACCTGTTCTCCATTATATCCATTGCGTTAACGCCTTGGCTTTAGTGCGTTGACGCGTTCTTCAGTCCTTTGATAAGTCCCGTGTAATCTGTGTGAACAATGTATATATTAGAGATTGACTGAATGTTCTCTGAAACCTTACAGGGACTTAAAGACAAATTGGAACTTTATTCCAATCATGTGAGCACGTGATCCGAGGGAATAATTGTCTAATACGTGGCTCGGTTCACCTGGAAGCATGACTTCGCGCGTGTCTCCCAAACCCTCACTCTCTCGTGAGGTTGGATATATATATGAAGGTTTCTGCTCCTGAAAAGCTGCCGAAGCCACAAGGAAAAGGGTGAGGCCAGAGCGAGAGGAAGGAGAGGAGAAGCCATCCTGATCCATTCGTTGAGCGTACCTGGAAGAGAGAGAGTGATGAAGGAGAGGATGGTTTTCTGCTATGTTTTGTCTATGCTTCTTTAAGAAGCTACATTGTTTCTCCGTTCGATTGTCTTCGATATTTCTTTATGTTTTCAGTTGTTTGTTCTTAAATTCTGATACTCTGTTTTATCATTCCCTCTAGGTGTAGAGGAAGAGAGGTGAATCCTCTGGGTTGCATTGTGGTTCCCTCTGAATCAGATCAGAGGAAGGGAGGTGGTCTCCGGGGTTGTTGTGTTCAGATAGTGAGGAGGCTATCTGGGTTGTTCCCTCCGACTGTGGAGGAAGAGAGACAGCGTCTCTGATTTGCAGTGAGTGTGGGTCACTGCTGGGTTCCTCTTGTCTAAGAGGAAGGGAGAGTTATCTCCGGGTCAGGTCTTGGGGTGTGAGACCTGGGTGCAAGCTGTGTGTTCAGCGTCTGTAGGGATTTCGATCCCCAAGCTATGGATCAGCGTGTTGTTGGCAGACTGAGTCTGCGGTTCTTTCTTGTGAAAGGGAAGCCTCACTCGGCCTTGAGTGAGGGATGGACGTAAGTCTGCAGGTTGCAGACTGAACCATCTAAACCTCTTGTTCTTCGTGGTGTGATTGTGCGCATCTTTTCTCTTTATGCTTTTATCTGGTTTCATGAAGTAAGTGTGATTGTTGTTGATCGAAACCTTGGTCTGACTGCTCGCTTAGTGCTTGTGCATATGTGCTGATGAAATTCTGAGTGATATATGTTCTGCGCTCGTGACCTGCTTTATCTTGGTTGAGGTTTCGGATTATTTTACATATAGTCAGTCTTCCTAGCCCATCTCATCTTCTAAGATTACCTCGGCTAGGACAAATATTTTTTAAACGGTGATCTATTCATCCCCTCCCCTTCTAGCTCACCGTCCTCCTGTTTAACAATCCCAGGCTGAGTGGTAGAATGCACCTGAAAACCCATCTGGCCCCGGGGCACTGTCCTGGGATAACTTGAGAACAACATCATGTATTTCTGATTCAGAAGGGATTGCACAGAGTGTTTCATTGTCCAATTGATTTACCATGTGTGGTATACAGTCAAGTTAAATATTCTCTATAAAATGGGCTTGAGTTGTAAATGCTTGTTGAAAGTGAGTCACTGCAATGCATTTCATTTCCTCAGGATCTGAGGTGAGCAACCCTGCAGAGTTCTGGAGCTGAAAAATGCATAATTTTCTTCTTTTAGTCATAGTAGTAGAGTGAAAAAACTGTGTGTTTCTGTCACCTTCAGCAAGCCAACGAACCCTTGATTTTTGCCTCCAAAAACACTCTTGCTGAAGAAGTCTCCTAGATAAAATAGACTTAGCCTCCTCTAGAATAGCTGAGTTGTCTTCCGAGGGCTGGAGGTCATAAGAATGTTCAGCTTTGAGGACAACATCTTCAGCTGTAGTTAGATTCACATGAACATTGCCAAAGACATGGTAATTCCAATCTTTTAACATTTTCCTGAGGCTCTTAAGCTTAAGATAAAGAGTGGTGATTGATGAAGTTGCCAATGGACTAGTGTCCCAACATTTTTTAACATCCTCCAAAAACTGATCATGGTGGGTCCACATTTTCTGAAAGCAAAATCTACTCTTAATTCTGCCTTGAGAAACATGTTGCACTAATAATGGAGCATGGTCGGATGCTTCCCTAGAAAGGTGCTCAACAGAAATGGGAAAGGTTGCCATCCAACCAGCATTAATTAGTACCCTGTCCAATCGAGCCCAAATGCCACGGCCTCCTGATTGGTTATTATGCCAAGTGTAGGATGATCCTTTGAAACCAGCATCAATGAGGGCACAGTCTGAGATACATTCCTTGAAATCAGTCATAGCAGAATTACTTGGGTCATTGCCACCTAGTTTTTCTTCAACAGTAAGGATGCAATTGAAATCCCCTGCCACCATCCAAGGCCCAGTAACCTGAGAGTGAACATTAGACAGAGAAGTCCATAGAGTCTTCCTCTCAATCACATTACATTTTGCATAGACAATAGTTAAGTGGAACCCTGCTTGAGTAGTGGAGGACAAGTGAAGGGTGATTTGTTGTTCATCCCTTGTAACCACTGAAAAATCCAGAGGGTCTTTCCATAAAACCCAGATATGTGCCATACCATCTACATTAGCAATTGCCTTTGACATACCCATTCTTCTACAGATCTTATCCATATTGCTTGTGTTCATCTTGGGTTCTAGCAGAGCAATACAATCAATGTTATGCTTTTTGATAAGCAATTTAACACGACCAATAGATGTGTCATTCCCTACACCTCTAATATTCCAAGCTATGAAATTCATTGGGAATGAGGAGTATTAGGGATGTTACCAGTAGATCCACCTCTGGCCATGGATCTAGTAATGACACGTGATTGATCACCATACATATCCTTCAAGTTCTCAATGGCAGCAATATTAGCAATTTCCATCCTTTTTTTTTTGTTACCTCATCAGACTGCAAGTCACCATTGGAGTTTGCTATAATCTTGATTTCTTGTACTGTCATTGTGGACTGAGAGTCTACAATCTCAATCTCTGGAACAGGAACAATGGCACCAACAGAAGAAGTAATTTGGGCTGAAGGGAGCTCTAAAATAGTGGTAGTATCCTTGTTAGCCAAAATAGATTTCTGAGTTGTATATTGTCTGTATATGAACGAAAATTGTCCAAAGAAGATTTCTCAAGACTGACAACTTCAGTGTCGAAAGAAAAAGAGTTGTTGAGCCTTTTAATGTCATCTGTACTGCTCAACTCAACATTACAGACATGTGGCTCCTTTACAGGGATATGACTATTCTGCTTGTCCTGGATCATCGCAGTCTCCTCAGTTTGATTAGCTATCGCTTCTTGGACAACTGAATCCTTTGAAGGACAAAATTCCACAATCTGGGGCTCCGATGAAGAACTGGAATTGATTAACACTTCCCTCTTGTGTGAGACTGGTTTCCATAAAACCTTCGGCTTAGAAGGAACAGGAGCCAATTCCTGAACAAATTTTGATGAACCTGTAATCCCTTTCCCTTTACAATTCTCCATAGAATGTCCAATCCGGAAACAAGAAGAACAGTAAGCTGGAATCTCTGGGTAAAAAATGTCCTGCCACGCACCTCCACCAGGGAATTGTTGACACCTTGAAAATGAGCAAGGGGGGGAAACAGAATTGAAAAGAAGATTAGACTAACAGTGAAAAATTAATGGTGAAGCTCGTCAACCATCTACCCGGCTGAAGCCTTTTCCGGCCAAGCTGATGTCCGGTTTCGTTGTCAGCCAGACAGCGACACTGATGAAATAGCAGTCACTTGACTGATGAGACCTCCTATCACGCTTTAACAAGAGTTATATTACTGCCTCGTCCGAAAGTCTACAGGTAACATATCCGACTAAGTCAGATGTTAACTTGTTGATGGATGAGATATGAGCAAAGACAAAGATGAAATCAGAACCGGTAAATGAAGATTATGAAAACCTCTGCAAAGTCGTAACGGAAGAAGAACCTTCTCCATGGGCTATATATACCTAGCTGAAGTCTTCTCAGGCTAAAGCTGATATCCGATTTTGTCATCATGCGGGTGACAATGCTGATGAAATGATGTCATGTTCTGTCATCGTTCAGGTGACGATGCTGATGAAATCCCAGTCCACTGACTGATGAAGGTCTCCATAATCCCACTAAGACCCGGGTCCACCAACAAAGAGGCCTTCGTCTGTTCCGATAGACTCGAAGGATTAGCAAACGAAAAGACGGGCTGGATAGCTTTGACAGCTTGAACCCGCTGATAAGAGAAATTGAAGCGTCAAAAACCCTAAATGGGCCTAGGATTATGGTGCCGAGATCCTCCCAAGGCCCAATTGAGCCTTGCGCGCCGGGAAGCTGACTCGCGCGCCCGGAAGCTGTGGCGCGCCAGGAAGGTCTGTAATGCGCACCGAGATAGGCCCGCCGAGAAGATACTCAACAGCGGCTATAAAACCCCCCTTTTTTTCTCTCGAACAACAACGACAGAAGGAAGGCCGGCAACCTCATCTAGAAAGAAAGAAGAAAAGAGAGAAGAGATCAACAGAGAGAGAGAGCCTCCTCCGCTGAGAAAAGAGAGAAGAGACCAACAGAGAGAGAGAGCCTCCTCTGTTGAGAAAAGAAAGAAGAGATCAATCCGAAGAGAAAGAGAAGAAGAAGAAGCTCCAGGTGGGCAGGCAGCTGGGGAGGGAGAGGAGTCAATGCTCCGCCCTCTCCCATGTTTTCTTTTCTTCTTCATGTAATCTTACGAGTTTCATCTCGATTCATCGGATGTAACCGGGATATCCCGGCCTCTATTTTATCTCCTTTCCCTCACTCCCTCCTTGTGATTGGTGTGAGTCTTGGAATGATGTAATGAAATGAAATGCTACAATGGCCCGTTTGGGTGTAGGGTGATTGAAATATCTGCCATCTACCTCTCCGTCTGCCTGCTGTTGTTTCTCCGAAGCTCCGTTGCCATCCCTCTATGTCTTCTTTTAAATTCCGTAGCATGTTATCCCCCTCCCCAGTCTGTCGCTTCGTTTAGTTTTTAGATGTCTGCTGTGCTTATTCCAGAGCCAGGGACAAACCATCCCTTGGCCCCTGGAACAAAGTGAAGCTATATAATGATCGCTGTTTATGAGACTCCGAAGTTTCAGATGCTTTCGTTCTGACTGCTAACATTATCGAAGTCATTCCTGGGCCAGAGACAGCCATCTCTTGGCTCCCAAGATGATGAAGGATAACATCAAACTGTCCCTGGGACTCTGCGTAATAATGGTGACAGGGATTCTCTGGACCCTGATCTTCCACAATTCCTCTTCGATCCTGGCCTTCCTTTGGAACCTAAACCTGATCCAGTTCTAATCTGATGAACTGATCCACTTTGACCCCACAGAACCTATCTACCTTGGCCTGAATCATCAAGAAACCCAAAAACAGGGCTCCGGAAACCATTCAAAAACCATCTCGGCGCCGTCTCTTACACATCCCGGCGCCACGAACAGTAGAACAGGTAAATAGTTCTCGGCGCAAGCCTTCTTGCGCCGAGAACCCCATCACCTGGGCGCGCCGAGAACCTATCTCCTGGGCGCGCCGAGAACCCATCTCTTGGGCGCGCCGGGAACTCCATCTCTTGGGCGCGCCGGGAACCCCTTTTCCACCTTGCCTTTGCGCCGGGAATCCCATCCAACTTGAGCTGCGCCGAGAATCTACCCTACCGTCCAATTGAGCCTCCGATAGCTTGATCAGACCCACTCAAAGACACCCATGAGTCACCAGACCTGTTCCGGGGATAGATTCAAAGGGAGTCAGACTTCCTTTATGTCCTGCTGTCCTGTGTCGGATTCATGAGTCACCCTTTAAGCTCGGAGGGCTCTGCCACTGCATGAGTTCTGCCGGCTTCCCTAAGGGAAAATCAAACATTGCCCCATGGCAGATATATACAGGTCAGGAGGTTTGGCCTCTCTCTGTCTCTCGGCTTTCATCCCGGCACTCCGTGAGTGATAGCCTATTTCCCCCTGGGCATGATCCAGATAAAGGGGAGATGCTTCCGAAATCTCGATTGATGCTTTAACCCCGACAAGTCCCGGGAAACGTGTATCATACGCCTCTCGTCTGGCTCAATTCTTCGGGGGATACAAATACTTCGAGGCCCTTGGCCGGATGAGAAACGTGAAAGGGGACATGTCTCCGATGATCGTCCGGGCCCCGCCCCGCCACTGCGTGGACGGTGTCCTATCTCTGCCCGGTACGACCCACACAAAGGGGTCATGTTGATTTAATAATTTGTCGTTTATTCAATTACCTTCTTAGAATAATAAGAACTTCAATGTTATGCACTATCATTTTCAACCGCCCCAAGTGGCCTCCTATTTTTGGCGTTTAATCAAGGGGTGTCCTTCTTAGGAAGGGCGTAATTAACGTCATAGCCTTTATGGTATGACGGACTTCCGGTCCCGACTCGGACTTCACAATCGACTGACCAAGTCAAGTCGAGCGCATAATAAAAATTGTCACTCTAGTGACTGGCACGCCTAATAAATCAAACCCAACGAAACATTCCATGACGGAAAAGAATCCGCGTCCACAAGTCTGGCACGCCCGGTGGGACCATGTCTCCCTTCATCTCTACACCAAAATAGGAGGCCCGGTGGGCCCCCCCTCAAATTTCTCATTCTGTGTGCTTTCTCCATTTTCAGAAGCTAGAATGACGGCTGGAATCATGTCTGTGTGCTTTGGCCAGCAAGCGGTCGAGGCACATGTTCGAGAAGGCTACCTGGCGATACCTCTTTCATTCGGATCGATGCCGCCTGCTGTCGGAATGCCCAACTGCCTGGGCCTCATTTTCACTGATCTGCTCGAGATCGACAACCAGGAGCCAAAAGCTGTTGTCGAGACGTCGCCGCAAGCTACCGGTCCCAAGAAGAGCCCGGTGATGTAGAATACTCCTGGGGTCGTGTCCTGCTTTGTCCATCACGAAGCAATGAGAAGCGTACCCTCTGCTGCTGCTGGAAAAGGAAGAAGATCCGACCGGAGAGTCCGATCCACTGCTGCGGGTCGTCGGATATCCAATTCGGGGAAGACAACGTTGATTGGAGATATCCGGGCGAACCTCAATGGTTGCCCAAGGGAGGTCAAGCCGGATGTGATCGTCCCAATGGTACCTATCACCAATAGGTTCCGAGTACTGGCTACTAGGAGGGCCGACACGGAACATGGAGATAGAAGGCCACTGGCACCAAAGCCGCTCAAATTCAGGCAGATCTGGCGGCTGAAGAAAATCCAGAGCTGGGCCCTAGCTCAAGATGAAGAAAAAATTGCTGATGCTGCTATTGCTCGCTTCAAAGCAGGGAGCAGAAGAGGAGAAAGAAAAGATGAAAGAGAGGCTGTTGCTGTTCACCCCAGGGCTCGGGGTAGGAGAGATGAGAAAGAGAATGAAGGAAGGAATATGACTGCTACTCGCCCCAGGATGAGGGGCAGAAGATATGAAAAAAAAGAAGACCTCATGGTCACCCACCCCATGGCCGGGGGCAAAAGATGGGAAAGGAAGAACTATGCTGTTGCTACCAACCGCCGCCAGGATGGGAGCAGAAGGTTTAGGGAGGAAAAAAAATGAGAATAAGTGAACCAGTTGCTGTTACCATTTCAAGAAGATCGAGAGCCTGTGCTAGACAGGCCGACATATTCAAATATTCCAAAGCCGAGCATCTGACTGCTCAGGTGGCGAGACTGGCTTCTCAGCAGAAAGGCCAGGAAAGACTGATGCCCCGACCGGAGTGGCGAAGGCACAGTCAAGAAGAAATGAAGCAGGTGGCTCAAGACTATCTTCATTACCTGGGGAATTCCTCCCTCGGGCAGCGAAGACTATCTCGTGCCTTGGGCACCATGGATGAAGAAAAGGAAGAAACCTTTCAAGAACCAATGCTCGGAGTTTCCTTCTCTGATTCCAACGACTATGAAGAGGGCCACAGAGCCAGATATGAGGAAGGGGACCTGCACAGGGAAGAAGCTGAAGAAAGAATAACGGTCTTCGACCGGCTTAAATATCCCGACCAGGTGAAAAGGAAAGTCTATAGGCAGAGGGAGAAGATGCAGATCTTCGCCTGGAATATGGCCGGACTTGTCAAAAGGCGGGACATGTTACCGACTCCGCCAGATGAACTGCTCAGACTGGCAACCAGACCAGGCCCCGTCACAAGGAGAAGTCAGGCGGCCAAAGAGAAAATAAAGACTGATGATGAAGCCTGCAAAATCACCACCATGACAGTGAATGTGGTGACAGCAGAAGAGGAAGACAATCCCTTCGTCGATGACGTTGAAGAGACTTCAGAAGAGATACAGATCCCGTCAACCCTGGATCCCATGATCCAGATGATGTTT
Source organism: Amorphophallus konjac (assembly GCA_022559845.1). Classification (NCBI taxonomy): domain Eukaryota; kingdom Viridiplantae; phylum Streptophyta; class Magnoliopsida; order Alismatales; family Araceae; genus Amorphophallus; species Amorphophallus konjac. Next base: position 23,944,930 of record CM040129.1, read on the forward strand.
AGAAGATATCAACAAGAGATCAGTGCTCTCAGAGGACAGCTGAATGAGAGGTAGGAAGCTACACCGGTCTCCAAGCAAGCCGAGCCTGTGGGGCAGACTTCCAGCTCAACAGAAATGGCTATCCCAGCTAATCCTCTCCCGGCCGATAAGGGCAAAGCACCGAGCCAACCTGTTCTACAGCAAACAGCAGCTCAGCCCTCTGTGTCTCAGACACAGCCCACCGTGCCCACCTTGCGCGCAACGGTGATGACAACTCCTTACAGTCAGCAACAACCTCACTTCTTCCCGGAGAACATAGATCTAGCCGTAGCCCACAAGCTGATGATTGAAAAGATTATGGAGATGAAGCTGTCTGAAAAGACTGGTGATGATGCTGGTGCCTATGATGTGTACAAGGTACCGTATCCTCCCCAGTATGCTGCTAAGAAACTACCGCCAGGCGTCAATAAGCCGCCGAAGTTCGAAAAATTTAATGGCCACGGCTCCCCCAGGGAGCACATAGCTTACTATACCATAATTATGGGCGACTTGGGAGCTGATGAAGCTTATCTACTTAAGTTCTTTGGCTCATCCCTCACTGGGTTAGCCTTTGAATGGTATTCATGCCTGCCGGCTGGATCAGTGGCCGATTGGCCTGATATGCAAAGGAAGTTCCGCGATAGATTTCATGTCACGGAAAGAGAAATTACAATAGCAGAGCTATATGCAACCAGGCAAAGGCAAGATGAAACAGCACTGGACTACATCAAAAGGTGGAGGAACTTAGCTATGAGATGCAGAAGACCTCCTCATCAAGAAGATGTAGTGCAAATATGTAAGCAGAGCCTCAGGAGAGATGTACTAGAAAAGATGATCGGTTCAGATGTCAGAACATTTGATCGGCTAAACAATATAGTGGCAGAAGTTGAGACGTTCCTGTCCAAGCGTCCGACTACCAATGCTCCCACTATGCCGAAAGGTAAATCTAATGATCGACGACCATCGCACTCTGAGGCTAACACCGTCGATTTTAGAACCTTCGAACAACAGAAAGGGAAAAAGGGGGCAGATGAAGTTCCCCCGCCAGCAGACACAGCAGAAAGAAAAGATAAGGTCTCTTTGAGAAACAAAATGAGAAAGGCACACTCTTTCCCGAAAGATAAGGCAGCCGCGCTATTCAACTGGGCATACAAGTTCAACAAAGTAACATTGCCTGAGCCAAAGAGACCCGAGGACGCGGCAAAGAATGGTGATCCACTGTTCTGTCCATATCACCGTGCGCTGGGGCACGCAATTGAAGATTGTTACGTCTTCAAAGATATTATGGAAGGCATGGTTAAAAAGGGCGAGCTACAGCTGGGAGATTACCAGGTAGAGCCACCTCGTCCACATGAGCCTCCGGCCTTAAAAATGGCCGCCAATGTGATTTCAGTCTACCAGCAGCTGCCTAAGGAAGCCGTCGAAGAATGCACCAGGCATACTTATGAAGCTTGCTTCCTCACCCCACTGAAGGATCAAGAAGGGTGGCACATGAAGCCAATAAAGAATAGAAAGAAAACTCCCGCAGCTAATACCAGTGGAGCAGTTATTCGCGGTGTCACACCAAGGCCCGAACCACCTCCAGTAAAGCCAGTATGGCACACAGCTGAGACAGGCCCAGTCATCCGGATCCCCACTCATAACCGGAGAAGACAAGTCCCCCTACCTGCACATAAGGAAGTAAGTCCTGCAGCCAGGCGTTTACAGCAGTATATTAATGGGCTCGATGAATATGAACAGAAAAAGCCCGGGCACCTGCTGGTGAAAGACTGTATACTTTGGGAACAGCTCGAAGAATTGAAAATTAAAGAGCAACCGGGGGCAGAACAGGGAGAAGATGAGGCTGAGCCTTTTTGGGGGCAAGAGCCAAAGAAGCCAAATTCCCAAAAGAAGAAGAGACGGTCCAAATGCAAAAAGGAAAAGGGAGTCATGACAGTACAATGTAACACCCTGTCGGTACTCTTTACCTTGCCCAGGGAGAATGATGAGGCTGAAACATCAAATGCCCCGCTAGAAGCCAACCATGCCGAGGCCTCAACCTCAGCACATGGAACACGCTCCGGAAGAAGGTGGGGGCGCCCGCCGCCAGCCAAGCATAACATTATGTTCAGAGGGGAACAACCCTACCAGATTCCTGAACCAGAGGTGCGGGGTGTTCAGATTCCTCCCCCTGCTAGCCTGTACCAGGAGGAGAAGAAAGGAGGTCAGGCTCCAACATTTCTGGAATTTCTGTCCAGTCTGGAAAATGAGCAGTCAACGCAGGATAGGCCGGATAAAGGCAAGAGACCTCAGCAGTCAGCATCTGTAGCCTACAAGCAGAATGAGAAAGAGGAGGATAGCCCTCCAACAACACCAGGGGCCATTGTCACAGAAAAAGCCCCCCAAGAAGCCGGTCAAGAGAATGAAACCAGCACTGGGCAACAGAAGCCACAGGCACCACATGAACCTCCAAAACCCCGATGGGCGGAAGAAATGAGACTGTCTAATGTCCGGGTGGGCAGTCGGATCATGAAAATGCTAAAGAAGCTCCCTACCAGATTCTCCATCTGGGAAATTCTCTCTATGAGTGAAGAAGCTTGCCAAGCGATTGTTGATGCCTTGCAGTCGCCGGCACAGTATGAAGCACTCTTGACAGAAGTGAATTCTGGGCCGTCAGTCACATTCACAGAGGATGATATGCTGATTCCGAATTCCGGCCATAACAGACCGCTGTATATGAGGGGCTCCCTGAACTGTCAGCCACTGAGCAGGATACTGATAGATCCCGGGGCTGCTGTAAACATTCTCCCATACCGTATTTACCAAAAATATTACTTTGATCTGCAGCTTACCAAGGTCAGAGACATGAAAATTGCGGGATTCAACCAGAAATGTGAGACGCCCCTTGGGGTGGCTGATTTCAACCTCACATTGGGGGACCTCACTACCGTGGTGCGATTCTATGTAATCAACTCCAACACCACATATAAGGCCTTGCTGGGGAGACCGTGGCTGCATGAATATCAGATAGTGCCGTCCACGCTGCATCAGTGTATTAAATACTGCCACGAAGGAAAAGAAGAAAGGGTGTTTGCGGATTTGCATCCCTTCGAAGTATTCGAGTGTCACATGCTCGATGCATCCTACTACACGGAGGTGTCGCAAAAGGGTGAAGAGAAAGAGGCTGTGGTCAGCCAGAAGAAGCCGGTGACGAAGGCAAGAAATTGGTCTCCACCGCCACCAAGGGGCTATATTAAGAAACATGAAGTATCTCACATTTCTTATGTTGGTGACTTTGCTCGGATCACCCCTCCTAGCATCCACCCAGATGATACTGACGAAGAAATGAAAGAAAAGTACATACAGGTGGGGATTCCGCAGGGTTTAGTCAAGCCCATTACCAGCATAGAATACCAGACGGTGCTACCATTAAAGACTATGGAGGTCTCTCGCTTCTGCGAGCCTCCTATCATATTCTACACCGGGGAGCCAGTCGAAAACGATGATCAAGACTGCATGGTTCCTGAAGAATCTGCAAACCAGATGGTGCCGATCACGGGCTTGGACTATACTACCCAACGGGTTTCGCAGATGTTCTCTAAGATGCAGATGCCATCATTACAACCTGTTGCCCAAAAGAAGGCGTTCCAGGAGCTATGGGATCCGCCCCAGGATAATAAAGAACTAAGGAAGATCACTCAGCACCCGGGATTGGGTTATACCCTTCAAGAATACTATGAAGCCGAGGTGGACGTCATCTCTGTATCCTACCAGCATGAAGACCCTCCCGAGGTGGGATATGACAAGTACCCCTCGGAAGATGAAGAAATCATTTATCAATCCGTAATGAACAATGAAGCCCCAGACAGTCAGCCAGAGACGGGGACATCTGATGAAACAAAGAAAGGTTGGTGCTGGGAAGACCTACCTTGCAAAGAGGATCTGTTCCATGCTGAAGCAAAATTTGATACGGGAACCCCGGATGAAGACCAAATAGCCAACGAGCTAAGAGAATGCCTGGAGTTTGAGCGCATTCTAGAAGAAGTCCGGGCCCTACAGAATGATGATCTCTCAGGGGGGCCTGCACCAGAAGAACCTCTAGGGGCGGAGGAGTCCACCTTTGGGTTTCCTGCTGAACCGGTCACATCCTCGGGGCAGACCGAACAGAATCCAACAGTATCAGCCTTATATGATGAGCCAACATCCGCCGATGACCAGTATGACGGAACCAAAAATCATGAGATCGAAGAGGATTATATCCCGAGAGGCTTTATTGACTTGCAAGAAGCCCCGCCCGAAGTCGAAGATGGTGGCCAGGCCACCGTTGATGAACTCGTGGAAATAAATCTAGGGACGGCAGATGAGCCCAGGCCGACATTCCTCAGTGCACTGCTAGAGCCAGCTGCCAGGGAACAGTATATACAGTTCTTGAAAGAATTCGAGACTGCTTTGCATGGACATATGATGAAATGCCGGGACTGAGTTCTGATGTGGCACAGCACCGGTTAGCAATAAACCCAGAGACTAACCCTGTAAAGCAGCCACCCAGGAGAATGCGCCCTGAGTTGATAAATCAAGTTAATAAAGAGGTCGACAAGCTGATTGATGTAGGCTTTGTTGAAGAAAATTAGTATACTACATGGCTAGCCAATATAGTGCCCGTAAAGAAGAAAAATGGGCAGATCAGAATATGTGTTGATTTCCGGGACCTTAATAAGGCTTGCTCGAAAGATGATTTCCCAGTGCCAATCACTGAAGTGATGATTGATGCGACTACTGGTCATGAAGCCCTGTCATTCATGGATGGGTCATCCGGATACAACCAAATCTGGATTGCTGAAAAAGACAGAGTGCACACTACATTCCGCACTCCGAAGGGGATATTCCACTACAAAAGGATGTCGTTTGGCCTCAAGAATGCTGGCGCTACCTACCAAAGAGCTATGACAAAGATCTTTGATGATTTGCTCTTCAAGAAAGTAGAGTGCTACATTGATGATCTGGTAGTGAAAACCACCAGAAGAGAAGACCATTTGCAGGACCTGAGGATAGTATTCCAGAGGCTGCGCAAATATGAACTCAAGATGAATCCTATGAAATGCGCCTTTGGCGTGTCCAGCGGGAAGTTCCTCGGGTTTATTGTCCGGCATAGGGGCATTGAAATTGACCCATCCAAGATTAAGGCTATCCAGGAGCTCCCTCCACCAAGGAGTCTGCCCGAGCTAAGATCTCTGCAAGGGCGTTTGGCCTATATCCGACGATTTATATCGAATCTGTCGGGAAGGTGCCACCCTTTTCACAAGCTCATGATGAAAGATGTACCGTTCCTCTGGGACGATGGATGTCAGGAAGCCTTTGAGAAGCTGAAAGAATATCTCAAGACCCCTCCAGTGCTGGGGGCACCAGTTAAGGGCAGGCCCTTGATACTATATATCGCGGCCACACACTATTCCCTGGGGGCAATGCTGGCACAGATAAATGAAGAAGGCAAAGAGCAAGCCTTGTACTACTTGAGTAGGAGGCTGATTAGAACTGAAGAGAGCTACAGCTACATAGAAAAGACATGCTTGGCACTAGTCTTTGCCGTCAAGAAACTCCGGCACTATATGTTGTCACATGAAGTCAGATTGATATCTGCAGCAGATCCGCTCAAATACATATTGACTCAGCCAGTACTGAAGGGCCGGTTGGGCAAATGGGCAATGATCCTGATGGAATTCGATATTACCTATACACCCCAGAGGGTGATAAAAGGACAGGCCGTGGCTGATTTCTTCGCAGAACATCCTGTGCCGAAAAATGACATGCTAGGGACTGAGTTACCCGATGATGAGATACTTGAAGCTTGCCAGGCTCGGCCAGTTATGTGGCAGCTATTCTTTGATGGAGCATCTAGAACAGAGATAGACTCCGATGGAAAGACCAGAATACGGGCCGGGGCCGGTATTGTACTGAAGTCGCCAGAAGGGGAGGTCGTGCATAATTCCTGTTCTATAAACAAGCCCTGCACCAATAATGAAGCTGAGTACGAAGCTCTGATAATCGGTCTGCATATCAGCCTCAACATGGGTATCCATATGCTTCAGGTATTCGGGGATTCGATGTTGATAATAAAACAAATCCAAGGGGAGTTCGAAGTGCGGAAGCCAGAATTGAATCCCTACCACCAGAAAGTTGTGCGCCTTATCGTGAAATTCTATCATATTGAGCTCAAGCATGTGGGCCGTGGGCACAATGCTCAAGCTGATGCACTGGCAAAGCTGGCCAGCTCACTAGCAGTCCCACCAAATGAGACACTGAACATTGTTGTTATGAACCGGCGACAAGTCCCCAGCATGCTAGAAGGGTGCCCCGAGGAAGGCGAAGTTGCTACTATCAGCACGGTACAGGCGTCGGATTGGAGACAGCACTTGCTGCAGTGGTTTCTGCACCAACAGCTGCCGCAGAAAAGAGAAGAAAAGATGAAACTTCTGAGAATCAAAGATTCTTATGTGTTCAGGAATGAAACTTTGTTCCGAATAATAGCAGATGCACGCAAGAAGATTCTACTCCGCTGCCTGTCCACTGAGGAAGCTTGGCAAGCAATGAAAGAAATACATGCCGGAACAGCAGGTGCCCACCAGGCTGGTCCCAAGATGAAGATAGAAATCAAGAAGCTGGGCTATTATTGGCCCACCATGTTTGAAGACTGCTGTAAATTCGCAAAGTCATGCCAGAAATGTCAGGAGCATGCTACCGTGCCTAGAAGGCCTCCTACGACTCTGCACCCTACAGTTCCCAGTTGGCCATTTGCACAATGGGGAACTGATGTAGTCGGGCCGCTGCTGACTTCCTCGACCGGACATAAGTACATATTGGCCATAACAGATTACTTCTCCCGATGGGCGGAGGCTGTAGCATTAAGAGAAGTGACTGGTGAGCTGGTCGCCAGATTCATCAAGCAGAATATTATCTTCCGGTTCGGGATCCCCAGCCGAATAATATCTGATAATGGAAGCCATTTCAGAAATCAGAAGGTCTATCGGCTTGCCGAGAAGTATAAAATCGAGTGGAGGACTTCCACTCCTTACAATCCACAGGCAAACGGGTTAGCGGAAGCTTTTAACAAGACTTTGTGCACCCTGCTGGCCAAGGTCGTCAGTTCCAACAAAAAGGACTGGGAAGAAAAAATGTATGAAGCTCTGTGGGCGTACCGCACCGTCTTCAAGACACCTACATGATGCTCACCATACTCACAGGTATACGGCTCAGAGGCAGTGGTTCCGCTAGAGCTGGAAGTCCCGTCACTCAGAGTGGCAGTCCAATATGGCCTGGCCCGTGGTGAACAGACCAACGCAGAAAGAAGATTAGAGGAATTGGCTGAATTGGAAGGGAAGCGCCTCCAAGCTCAGAAGAATATCCAAATGTATCAGGCCCGCATGGCTAATGCATTTAACAAACTCGTAAGAGGACGAGAATTCAAGAAAGGTGACCTCGTCATGGTCAAGAAGAAATAAGTCATGGCGTCCAACCCAAAAGGGAAGCTGAATGCTAATTGGGAAGGTCCTTATGTGATACAGAGGGTCTACGAAGGAGGAGCCTACGTGGTTGTCAACCATCGAGGGGAAATTCAATTCTCACCGCTCAACGGAAGGCATCTAAAGCTGTATCATACAGCACAACTGACATTCCCCGAGTAATCGGGCGAGCTACCCTCTTTCTTGGTCTAGCGGCACTCCGCCCTAGCCGAGCTACCCTTTTCTTGGTCTAACGGCACTCCGCCCTAGCCGAGCTACCCTTTTCTTGGTCTAGCGGCACTCCGCCCTAGCCGAGCTACCCTTACCTTGGTCTAGCGGCACTCCGCCCTAGCCGAGCTACCCTTTTCTTGGTCTGGCGGCACTCCGCCCTAGCCGAGCTACCCTTTTCTTGGTCTAGCGGCACTCCGCCCTAGCCGAGCTACCCTCTTTCTTGGTTTAGTGGCACTCCGCCCTAGCCGAGCTACCCTTTTCTTGGTTTAGCGGCGCTCTGCCCTAGCCGAGCTACCCTTTTCTTGGTCTAGCGGCACTCCGCCCTAGCCGAGCTACCCTTTTCTTGGTCTAGCGGCACTCCGCCCTAGCCGAGCTACCCTCTTTCTTGGTCTAGTGGCACTCCGCCCTAACCGAGCTACCTCCTTTCTTGGTCTAATGGCACTCCGCCCTAGCCGAGCTACCTCTTTCTTGGTCTAGTGGCACTCCGCCCTAGCCGAGCTACCCTTTTCTTGGTCTAGCGGCACTCCACCCTAGCCGAGCTACCCTTTTCTTGATCTAGCAGCACTCCGCCCTAGCCAAGCTACCCTCTTTCTTGGTCTAGTGGCACTCCGCCCTAACCGAGCTACCTCCTTTCTTGGTCTAATGGCACTCCGTCCTAGCCGAGCTACCTCTTTTCTTGGTCTAGTGGCACTCCGCCCTAGCCGAGCAAACCTTTCTTGGTCTAGTGGCACTCCGCCCTAACCGAGCTACCCTTTTTCTTGGTCTAGCGGCACTCTGCCCTAGCCGAGCTACCCCTTTCTTGGTCTAGCGGCACTCCGCCTTGGCCGAACTACCCTTATCTTGATCTAGTGGCATTCCGACCTGTCACCCTCTAAAAAAAAAGAGAATAAAAGAAAGTAAAAATAGGGTTAAAAATAGAGATACCCCGCCAGACTTGCTCCTATATTAGGAACAAGTGCAAAAATGGCCCAAAACCCAGCTGTGGTGAAAACCCGAAAGGGCACTGTAGGCAAAATCGGGTACCCCACCACGTGAAAACCTGAAAGGGCGCGTGGGCATAAGTAAGAGGGGGCTGGCTCCGGCGAAAACCCGAAAGGGCGCTTAAGCCAGTAACGTGGTAATTTAAAGTTCCCTTTTTCACCCTTCCTGATAAAACTCTGAGAAGGACGATCATCATAAAGTCCCACCGAAAATCCTGTCCAACAATTTCTTGTCTCTTATCATCATCGACAAGATCGGCCGGTCTGTTTCTTTAACATGGACTCTTCGTCCCTGTTAAGATAGTCTATATTCCTGGCAGCAGCTTCATGCCTGGGCTGCCATCCACCGCATGTCCCACTGATGATGAAACTCCGTTGATCGCAAGGCATATTGCCTCGATCAATGCTAAAAAGCCCACCTCGGAATAGACCTTCCGTCTGTTCTAATAAAACATTTCCACTTGTTTTTGTCTAAGATACACCACGATGAATCCCATCCAGTCTAGATCTTACATCTATTCTGATAAAACCTACCATACGTCCCGCCGTGATGAAACATGCTGTTGATCGATTGGCGCACTGCCTGATCAATGATGAAATCTGTCCGGTTTAGACCTTACGTCTATCCCGATGAAACATATGAAATCCTTGCATTGGTATGAACCCAATACCGATGATGAAACCCGCTATTGGTCGATTGGCACACTGCCCGATCAATGATGAAACCTATCCAGTTTAGACCCTACGTCTATCCTGATGAAGCCCATGAAATCCTTGCTTCGATATAGACCCAATATCGATGATAAGAGCAGCTACTAATGGAGCGGTACGCCGCCTGACCAATGCTAAAACTCGTCCGGAGTAGACTTTCCGTCTGCTCTGATGCTACCCACATTCTCAAAGTCAATCTGGACCTTCTGTCTGGATGGATGATGAAATCCTATTCCCTTACGTTGATGGTAATCCCCACATCAAGGATGCAGCCAGGCTCCCGGCAAACGGCTTCGCGCCTAGGCCGCAAAACACACTCGAGTCGACCCAAGCTTTCCGCTTAGGTGGAGGATGAAACCATATGCCCCTTGCATTGGTGTTGGCACCCACATCAATGATGATACATACAGAAGCTGAGCACATGGATTACAAAGCCAAAGTCAAAAAAAAAAAGAGAGACAAAATGGGGGCTAAAAATAGAGATGCCCCGCCAGACTTGTTCAGGCACTCTGAGCAAGGGCAAAAATGACCAAAACTCAGCTGTGGTGAAAACCCGAAAGGGCACTGCAGGTAAAATCGGGTACCCCGCCACGTGAAAACCTGAAAGGGTGCGTGGGCAAAAGCAAGAGGGGGCTGGCTCCGGTGAAAACCCGAAAGGGCACTTGGGTCGGTAATGTGGTGATTCAAAAGTTCCATGCCAACCGGCACGCTGCCTTCACCTCCCCTTCACTTATGAAGCCTTCCGTCGGTCAGCTGGCTCCATGCCCCACCGATGATAAAACCTTTCCAGGGCAGACCTTACATTTACCCTGATGAAATCTACATACCCTCTTGCAAATGTCCCATCGATAATGAAACCCATCACCATTCTGATAAAGCCTGGCCAGCTCAGACCTTACGTCTGTCCTGATGAAACTCTTAAACCTTCCCTTGATCGATCGTCATCTCGCCCGATCAGTGATGAAACCCTATCCAGTTTAGATCTTACGTCTGTTCTGATGAAACTTATGAAATCCTTGCGTCGATATAAACCCAATATCGATGATGAAACCAACTGTTGATCGACCGGCACCTCGCCCGATCAATGATGAAACCCTCCCAGTTTAGACCTTACGTCTATTCTGATGAAACTTATAAAACTCTCTTTGCATCGATATAAACCCAATATCGATGATGAAACCAGCTATTGATTGACCGGCGCATCGCTCGATCAATGATGAAACCCTACCAGTTTAGACCTTTCGTCTATTCTGATGAAACTTATAAAACTCTCTTTGCATCGATATAAACCCAATATCGATGATGAAACCAACTGTTGATCGACCGGCACCTCGCCCGATCAATGATGAAACCCTCCCAATTTAGACCTTACGTCTATTCTGATGAAACTTATAAAACTCTCTTTGCATCGATATAAACCCAATATCGATGATGAAACCAACTGTTGATCGACCGGCACCTCGCCCGATCAATGATGAAACCCTACCCAGTTTAGACCTTACGTCTATTCTGATGAAACTTATAACACTTTCTTTGCATCGATACAAACCCAATATCGATGATGAAACCAACTGTTGATCGACCGGCACCTCGTCCGATCAATGATGAAACCCTACCCAGTTTAGACCTTACGTCTATTCTGATGAAACTTATAACACTTTCTTTGCATCGATACAAACCCAGTATCGATGATGAAACCAACTGTTGATCGACCGGCACCTCGCCCGATCAATGATGAAACCCTACCCAGTTTAGACCTTACGTCTATTCTGATGAGACTTATAACACTTTCTTTGCATCGATACAAACCCAGTATCGATGATAAAACCAGCTGTTGATCGACCGGCACCTCGCCCGATCAATGATGAAACCCTACCCAGTTTAGACCTTATGTCTATTCTGATGAAACTTATAACACTTTCTTTGCATCGATACAAACCCAGTATCGATGATGAAACTAACTGTTGATCGACCAGCACCTCGCCCGATCAATGATGAAACCCTACCCAGTTTAGACCTTACGTATATTCTGATGAAACTTATAACACATTCTTTACATCGATACAAACCCAGTATCGATGATGAAACCAACTGTTGATCGATCGGCACCTCGCCCGATCAATGATGAAACCCTACCCAGTTTAGACCTTACGTCTATTCTGATGAAACTTATAAAACTTTCTTTGCATCGATAAAAACCCAGTATCGATGATGAAACCAACTGTTGATCGACCGGCACCTCGCCCAATCAATGATGAAACCCTGCCAGTTTAGACCTTTCGTCTATTCTGATGAAACTTATAACACTTTCTTTGCATCGATATAAACCCAGTATCGATGATGAAACCAACTGTTGATCGACCGGCACCTCGCCTGATCAATGATGAAACCCTGCCAGTTTAGACCTTTCATCTATTTTGATGAAACTTATAACACTTTCTTTGCATCGATATAAACCCAATATCGATGATGAAACCAGCTATTGATCGACCGGCACCTTGTTCGATCAATGATGAAACCCTGCCGGGATAGACCTTACGTCTGTTCTGATGAAACTATATATCCTTTCATGTCCCACCGGCGATGAACCTACCCAGTTTAGACCTTACGTCTATTCTGATGAAGCTTAAACTCCTTTGCATCGACATAAACCCAATGTCGACGATGAAACCATGCACTGGTCGGTCGGCACATCGCCACGACCGGCTTTGAGGAACGGACCTCTCGTCTGTTCCAGATGCTCCTCTAGAACCCCTCTCGTATACACTCCTGCAGGATGCTATGGCCTAAAGACATGTCTTCCGTTAACCAACAAGTCCAGCAAAGGCAGTCCCACCGGATACCGACACGCGGTGGAGCGAGTCCCCCATTCTCTCCCTAAGAGGATGGACGCTCTCCTGTTGAACACGGGTCATCCGCGTAAAGACTGCTAGAACTACCACTCTTCCACATGAAGGAAATAACAGCACATGAAGTAAGATGTTCAGCCAATCGGGGCTTCAAGCCGACAGATGCCAGATGTTCAGCCAATCGGGGCTTAAAACCGATAGATACAAGACGTACAGCCAATCGGGGCTCAAAACTGACAGATACAAGATGTCCAGCCAATCGGGGCCTAAAACCGATAGATGCAAGATGTACAGCCGATCGGGGCTTCAAGCCGACAGATACAAGATGTTCAGCCGATCGGGGCTTCAAGCCGACAGATGCCAGATGTTCAGCCAATCGGGGCCTAAAGCCAACAGAAGTCAAATATGTAGCCAATCAGGGCTCAAAATCGACAGATGTCAGATGTGCCAGTTAATCAGGGCTCAAGCCGATAGATGTTCAGCTGATCGAGGCTCAAGCCAAGAAGATCGTGCCAGGATTAAATCCCAATATGGGGATACTGCCAAGCTATAACTGAAAGAATGAGTCAATAGCATTGAGCTAAAGATACACATGCGGACACCGTGCGCTTATTCTGCGCTCACGCCATCCACAGGTGGGGGGCATTTGTTGACACCTTGAAAATGAGCAAGGGGGGGAAACAGAATTGAAAAGAAGATTAGACTAACAGTGAAAAATTAATGGTGAAGCTCATCAACCATCTACCCGGCTGAAGCCTTTTCCGGCCAAGCTGATGTCTGGTTTCGTTGTCAGCCAGACGGCGACACTGATGAAATAGCAGTCACTTGACTTATGAGACCTCCTATCACGCTTTAACAAGAGTTATATTACTGCCTCGTCCGGAAGTCTACAGGTAACATATCCGACTAAGTCAGATGTTAACTTGTTGACGGATGAGATATGAGCAAAGACAAAGATGAAATCAGAACCGGTAAATGAAGATTATGAAAACCTCTGCAAAGTCGTAACGGAAGAAGAACCTTCTCCATGGGCTATATATACCTAGCTGAAGTCTTCTCAGGCTAAAGCTGATATCCGATTTTGTCATCATGCGGGTGACAATGCTGATGAAATGATGTCCTGTTCTGTCATCGTTCAGGTGATGATGCTGATGAAATCCCAGTCCACTGACTGATGAAGGTCTCCATAATCCCACTAAGACCCGGGTCCACCAACAAAGAGGCCTTCGTCTGTTCCGACAGACTCGAAGGATTAGCAAACGAAAAGATGGGCTGGATAGCTTTGACAGCTTGAACCCGCTGATAAGAGAAATTGAAGCGTCAAAAACCCTAAATGGGCCTAGGAATATGGTGACGAGATCCTCCCAAGGCCCAATTGATCCTTGCTCGCCGGGAAGCTGACTCGCGCACCGGGAAGCTGTGGCATGCCGGGAAGGTCTGTAATGCGCACCGAGATAGGCCCGCCGAGAAGATACTCAGCAGCGGCTATAAAATCCCCCCTTTTTTCTCTCGAACAACAACGACAGAAGGAAGGCCGACAACCTCATCCAGAAAGAAAGAAGAAAAGAGAGAAGAGATCAACAGAGAGAGAGAGCCTCCTCCGCTGAGAAAAGAGAGAAGAGACCAACAGAGAGAGAGAGCCTCCTCCGCTGAGAAAAGAAAGAAGAGATCAATCCGAAGAGAAAGAGAAGAAGAAGAAGCTCCAGGTGGGCAGGCAGCTGGGGAGGGAGAGGAGTCAATGCTCCGCCCTCCCCCATGTTTTCTTTTCTTCTTCATGTAATCTTATGAGTTTCATCTCGATTCATCGGATGTAACCGGGATATCCCGGCCTCTGTTTTATCTCCTTTCCCTCACTCCCTCCTTGTGATTGGTGTGAGTCTTGGAATGATGTAATGAAATGAAATGCTACAATGGCCCGTTTGGGTGCAGGGTGATTGAAATATCTGCCATCTACCTCTCCGTCTGCCTGCTGTTGTTTCTCCGAAGCTCCGTTGCCATCCCTCTATGTCTTCTTTTAAATTCCGTAGCATGTTATCCCCCTCCCCAGCCTGATTATTAGTCTGTCGCTTCGTTTAGTTTTCAGATGTCTGCTGTGCTTATTCCAGAGCCAGGGACAAACCATCCCTTGGCCCCTGGAACAAAGCGAAGCTATATAATGATCGCTGTTTATGAGACTCCGGAGTTTCAGATGCTTTCGTTCTGACTGCTAACATTATCGAAGTCATTCCTGGGCCAGAGACAGCCATCTCTTGGCTCCCAGGATGATGAAGGATAACATCAAACTGTCCCTGGGACTCTGCGTAATAATGGTGACAGGGATTCTCTGGACCCTAATCTTCCCCAATTCCTCTTTGATCCTGGCCTTCCTTTGGAACCTAAACCTAATCCAGTTCCAATCTGATGAACTGATCCACTTTGACCCAACAAAACCCATCTACCTTGGCTTGAATCATCAAGAAACCCAAAAATAGGGCTCCGAAAACCATTCAAAAACCATCTCGGCGCCGTCTCTTACACATCCCGGCGCCACGAACAGTAGAACAGGTAAATAGTTCTCGGCGCAAGCCTTCTTGCGCCGAGAACTCCATCTCCTGGGCGCGTCGAGAACCTATCTCCTGGGCGTGCCGAGAACCCATCTCTTGGGCGCGCTGGGAACTCCATCTCTTGGGCGCGCCGGGAACCCCTTTTCCACCTTGCCTTTGCGCCGGGAATCTCATCCAACTTGAGCTGCACCGAGAATCTACCTTGCCATCCAATTGAGCCTCCAATAGCTTGATCAGACCCACTCAGAGACACCCATGAGTCACCAGACCTGTTCCGGGGATAGATTCGAAGGGAGTCAGACTTCCTTTATGTCCTGCTGTCCCGTGTCGGATTCATGAGTCACCCTTTAAGCTCGGAGGGCTCTGCCACTGCATGAGTTCCGCCGGCTTCCCTAAGGGAAAATCAAACATTGTCCCATGGCAGATATATACAGGTCAGGAGGTTTGGCCTCTCTCTGTCTCTCGGCTTTCATCCCGGCACTCCGTGGGTGATAGCCTATTTCCCTCTGGGCATAATCCAGATTAAGGGGAATGCTGCCGAAATATCGATTGATGCTTTAACCCCGACAAGCCCCGGGAAACGTGTATCATACGCCTCCCGTCTGGCTCAATTCTTCGGGGGATACAAATACTTCGAGGCCCTTGGTCGGATGAGAAACGTGAAAGGGGACATGTCTCCGATGATCGACCGGGCCCCGCCCCGCCACTGCGTGGACGGTGTCCTATCTCTGCCCGGTACGACCCACACAAAGGGGTCATGCTGATTTAATAATTTGTCATTTATTCAATTACCTTCTTAGAATAACAAAAACTTCAATGTTATGCACTGTCATTTTCAACCGCCCCAAGTGGCCTCCTATTTTTGGCATTTAATCAAGGGTTGTCCTTCTTAGGAAGGGCGTAATTAACGTCATAGCCTTTATGGTATGACGGACTTCCGGTCCCGACTTAGACTTCACAATCGACTGACCAAGTCAAGTCGAGCGCATAATAAAAATTGTCACTCTAGTGACTGGCACGCCTAATAAATCAAACCCAACGAAACATTCCATGACGGAAAAGAATCCGCATCCACAGGAATCCAATCCAAACTCTGGGTGGGAGCGGTTTAGAGATGTCCAGCTCAACGCAAACTCGAGCAACCATTGCATTAGACAAATTCAATGTTGAGGAATCTATTTTTAGAACACGTCCCACATTGCCTGTTATGGACCGAAGCAATGGTTCAATGAAAAAATTAATAGGGAGACCAGGGAAAGCAATCCAAACTGGGAGAATGGGAGAGTCCGTAGAAGGAGAAAACTGCATAGTCCATTTAAAAAATTTAAATAGCCGACCATGGACATAAAGGGATTCCCGAAGAAGAAGATGTAGATAGTCTTCATAGTTCCGGAATCGGAGAAGCAAGTGTCGTGTATCCAGCGCACTAATTATGAAGTCTTCTTTAAATCTGCATCTGCTAGCTAAATGACTTCTGATATCAGGGAAAGCTGGCCTGCCGAACGGAGTGCGTGCCACCAGATAAAAAGCAAAAGGCTCAATAGAAGCCATGATCTCTTCATTGCTGAAGAAGACGGCGGGCTCTCCTCCATCCGTTGAAGCAGGCTCGTGCACACAACCTTGAATCACAGGCGGCTTCATGGAAGAAGCAAGGACCTCAGCAAAAGAGCGGGTAGAAACAGAAGCCTTGTCTGACAGGGACTCAAAAGTAGGAGAAGGAAAAGGATTCAAAGACAGGGCCCCAGTTGGCCCCCCCGGGGCAGCCATAGCTGGCCGGGGGAGTCAACGGACGATGGAGGTCTTGGTCGCCGGAAGAGGTAGGTCCCAGTTCAACGACCGTGTTTTGTCCGTTTTGACCCAGTTGAAAAATGTATGCCTGCCAGGAGAAGGCGATCTATCGCGTGACAGCGGTTTCTAGGTTGCGGTCTCTGGTGGTCCGCGATCTGGATCAGAGTCCTGCCCTCCAGCGAACCTTGATAGACCTCTAGAAAAACTCATGTAGTGATCGGTATACTCAATAAAAATTGGGCATATTACTACCAATGGAAAGAGCATGGAAAGAAGAACAATATGATGTAATTTAATTAGGGTTTAACCTGAGAGAAACCTACCTTTAGATGCGAGAAAGGAAGTCGACGATGCCGGAACCCTAATGAAAACCCTCGCTTTCCTCGCCGTCCCACGCTCTTGATCCTGCTCACCGACGGTCGCCTAGCCAAATAGGGTTCCTGATAGTGTTAGGCTTCGATTTATAGGGCTGGGGTGGACTCTAGAGTCGTGATTTTGATCGGGAAGGATGAGGGAGATGAATCCGCGTGATATTCATGATTGACCGGGCCGCACTGTTTATCCTTTGAAATTGAGATGCTAGGGTTAGGGTTTACACTGGGAAATTGAGGGGAAATGGACCTCCGACGTGGGCCAAGGTTCTGGGTTCGAATTGAGCTCAATGGTGCCCAAATTGGAGTCCAATTTGGTCGATTAAGAACCGTTCTACCCAAATTTTGAGTTTACCTAAAAACCTTTGATTCAGACCTAATTAAATTTGCTTTTGGGGTTGACACAGTTACCAATTATGTTGGAAATTCTATCCTCTACACAAATATATATATTTTTTTATTTTTATAAATTGGTCAAAATTTGGCTAAAATGATGATTAATTTAATTTATTATTTAATTCGGGTTGCTACAGTCTTAGTCCCGAAAGAAGCTAGTGCATCTCTAAACTTTACAATCTATCAAGATAAATAAAAGATGTATCTCAGTGTTAAAAGAGTATGATCTTAATGTAAATAACTTAAAATTACCTCATTACCAAATTGTGCTCTCCCCTTAGATTTAGGAAGTAGTTTCTCAAATACTTCATGCACGGCCTTGATCAATGCCTAATCATCCCCCAATTTTTGCTTATATTGATACTCGGGGTTAAGAAAATACGTTGATCATATAAAATCATGAAAGAAAGAATTCATCATGTCTTTTAATAAATAATACTAAATTGAAAGATAAAAATTATAAAAATTCAAAGTTGAGTATTTACCAGCCTTGTAGATAGGTGCATCCATAGATTTCAGCCATCTCTCATCAATAATCTTATGTGCCCAAGTCCATCTTCTTGGAGAAGATACCTTGATGCATTCCTTCATAGTGATCATATAATGGTATACTATACCCATACTTGGATATCTCTCAATATCCATAACTCTCAAAACTTGATACATTGGCTCCATAATTTTTATTACATCTCTTGCATAATCCCAAAACATAGGAGTACATATAATTTGTTCCATGTTTTTTCCAACTGGGCTGGTGCTATCCTGAGAATTGGACCATTTTGATCCAAGGAAAAAACTCTGTAGGCCATCTTTCTCCCTCACCAAACTTTGAAGGGCAAGATAATTTATTGCAAATTGAGTAGCTTAGGTCAAATTATATCTCGACCATAAGTTTTTCGCACTCGATCTATAACCCAATCATGATTATATATAAATCTTGTGACAAGTCTGCCCATATCCACAGCCTTCTTCACTATGTTATGCTTTGCCACAGCTTCAAACATCAAATCAATAGAATGTGTAGTGCATAGAGTCCAAAAAATGGGATACTTATTAGATAACAATTTACTTACTTTTTTGTAGCTACTAGCATTATCTATAACAATATGTACAACTCTTCCCTTTGCAATTTCTTTAACCTTATCCTCCATCAACTTCATTATGTATTCATGATTTTTTTTCTTTCCTGTGACATCAACAAAGTCTAGAAAAGTAACACGACATGCATTGTACACCATAAAATTAATGATGGACATTCTTGTAGATCATGTCCACCCATCACATAAAAGAGAGCAACCATATGCATCCCTGTGGCGCCCCCTTCCCACGATCCCATATCTGGTCTGAGGACGTCACATCGTATAGACGGACTATTGTAGGCCGAGATATCTGCAAGGTGCTAAAGATCAAACTAGCACATATTCCAAAAGCATAACCATACCATTTCCATAATATGAACACACATAATTTACATCGTATATAGTATTCTACATATTTCTGCCTAAAAGTCATATTTACTTTCATTATACAAATGAAAACTAAACCTACTTGAGGAGGGTAAAATTGGCTCGACCTATGTAAGGCCCAATTCCACCAGGCCCATCTGGGCCCACAATCTATTACGCGCCTGAGGGCCCCCGACAGCCACGGCTCGTGACAAACGGCCCACGACAATTGAGCCTCGGATTTGCCAGCGCAGGAAGGGCTTAGGCGCAATGGCCGTCGGATGACTCTCTGATGACCGAACGTTGCCTCCCATGACATCGGCCTTGACTCTACTAAGGGCGAGCATGCCCCACGAGCGCCGTAAGACTCGCTAGAGGACCGTTCAACTCCCGAAGAACAGGCCCACAACGGGAAACTCCCCACGATCGTGGGAGACGTTACTCCACGACCTACGTCCTTCTCTGCTAAAAGACTGGACCTTCTCTAGGATAACCCCATATAAAAAGGAATCCGATGGACGAAGCAGGGAACGGTGAACTCCACTAGAGAACACAAACAGAGCTCTAGACAAGAGAAAAGAGAAGTCTGCCTACTATCAAGAAAGAGTGTCCCTGCTAAGCACCGGCTGCCCTCCGAGCACCCTTACTGCCCGACGAGCACTCGCTGGCCACGGCGAGAACTTCCCTCGAAGGCAGTCCGTCCCTCCAGGCTTGCTTCGCGACCTCTCAACTCTCTCGCTCTCTCATTCTTCTTCCTGCTTCTCTGTCTCCCAAAAATGCTGACTTAAGCATCGGAGGGTTGTCCCCTGGGGTAACACATGGGACTCGATCTGATGCCTTTTGTTCCTGGTGTTTGCAGGCTTCCACGAGTGTCCGACGGTCCTTCCCAGCAAATAAATAGAAAAGTGTGGTACGAGGGCTAGGAATCATTTTTCCACCTCTACACTTTTTTGGCGCCATCTATGGGAACTCCGATCGAAAATCCAAACGGCACCTCGTGGGAGCCACCGCAACCCCAGCAACTGGGGCCGAGGTTCCCACCAAGGTCCCAGCTCCCGTCGAGAATCACAGGAAGCCTCCTCTTCTACCCATCCACGCCAGGGAGTTACTACTGACGACCTCGCCGAGATGACCCAACAGATCCAAGTCTTGGTAGGCCTGTGTCAAGATCTTCTAAACATGCCCCCAGCGCAACCCGACATGCAACAGAATAGGGGGGCTCCAACCGTGGCAGATTCCCACCGAGTGTGGGATGTTTCTCACGCCTCCGCTGCGCGGACTCGGCGACTACGCAACTCACATGAACCAAGGATACGCAGCCTACTGCACTCTAATCTGGAGATGGCCCAGTGGCTCCAGCGTATCGATGAGATCGAGGACAAGGTTCATTATTTGGACGACGTCCTACTCGCCACCAAGAATCACGACCACATCGATGGTGATCGGGACTTCTAAGCTCCCATTTCCAGGGAGATCATGGAAGTCCCTGTAGCACCTCTGATAAAGCAATAGAGAAATTAAACTTCTTCCCAAAGAATCCTACATGAAGGCCTTATATAAAGAACTATACCTTATGAGGACTACTATATAAATGTATAAGCCCAACATCACTTTATGCCAACACATGGGTAGTACGTAGTGGGGTTTTCCCTTTTCCAACACCATGGGAATGGGCGCCCCTTACCAGGGTGCCATTCACCAAATGAAGACCCTTTGCCAGGGCGCCATTCAACAAAAGGGGCCACCATTCCATTAATAATTAATGTATATGCACCCATACACGTGAAGGTTGCTAAAACCATGAAGAATGGACGCCCTCATGCAGAAGCGTCATTTACATGAATAGGAACACCTAATTGATGAGCGCCCCTATACCTGGGCACCATTTCTAATGCTTCTAGAAAGGGTTGGAACAATAACAACCTATGTTTGCTGGCAATGGACCCATGAGGGAACATTCACAGCAGGGTTTTCGGATCTGATTTCCAATGGACCCTTACTATTTCCTTATAAACAACTCCCACTACCCAACATAGATGACCCTTACTGTTATCCTGCCATGGAAGAGAAGGTTATCTATGCCTTTTCTTTTTCTCCACCTCCAGAAGAGAGATGTTAATCCTTTCTCTTCATGTGCAGGCTACGTACCATGTCCTGCTACTGAGAGCTTGGCTGCAGAGGACATGAAGGGTTAGGATTCCACGGTTATACCAGTTAACCACGTCAAAAAGGTAGGTGTTCTTAAGATCTAGCTTAACTAGTAGTTAATATAGGTTAACATGCATGCTAGTTAAACCTTTCATAGTCACAATCTGGTCATTTAAGTCAGGGGTATATCAAAAGACTTAGTGGGAAGGTTAGGCTACGCCTATCTGAAACACTAACTCTTGCGTGAGGAGATCCTCTGCCAAGTACCCCATGTACAGCATACGGATTTTTTAATACTCATAATCTGGCCTAATTTCTTGTAAATTGATCCATGTTTAAAAATTAATATCTATGAAATTAAACTCAAAAATTATTGCACGAGCATGACCTTACAATCATGATATTTTTCCATGTCTATATATGTCTCTACTTCCTGATTCTGTGAACATGTTATAAATCATGAACAGTAAAGTTACGTGATTAGTAGTCACATGTTTAGGGATTTATATCTATTGAACCAAATCATGAAACTCCAACATGAGCATGACTTTGGAATCCTCAGATTTTTCTCTATTTTACCATGACCTCATTTCCGGATTTCGTGAAATTTTGCATGATGAACAGTATTATGAGTCTAGTGGAGCACCCTGGTGAAGAGCGCCCCTGACCAAGGCGCCATTCAATAGGGCGCCCCTGGCTAGGGTGTCATTTCACCTTGGGGCACCCCTGGGCAGGGCGCCATTTCCACCTGGGGTTAAACCCCCCACTGACCATGTGGTTAGCCCATTAAACCCTATCGATTAGCCTGTTAAACATACTACCTGTTAAACCTTGCTGATTAGCCTCTTAAAAGTGTTAAACTTGTTAAACATGTTACCTGTTAACCTGTAAATTACATACCCTATTAAGCCTGTAAAAATCCTACAGCCAGTTAACCCGTGATTAGTATGTTAAACTTGTTACCTGTTACAGCATGTGTAAACCCGTTATACCTGTGATTGTTAACCCTCTGAAATAGAGACCCTTCGGGAAGTCTCTATTTTCTGAAATAGAGACTCTCTGGGGAGACTCTATTTTAACCTTCTGAAATAGAGACCCTCTGTTAAGTCTCTATTTCTGAATCCCGTTAAACCTATCACATGTTAAACCAGTTACCTATTAAACCTGATCCTGTTAAACCTGACACCTATTAACCTGGTAATTACTTACCTTGTTAAGCCTGTTAGCTATTAAACTTGTTAATTACAGAACCTAGTAATTACATATCCTGTCAAATCTTGTTAATTACATAGCCGTAGTTAAGTTTTGTTAATCCTGTAGCTTGTCAAATCATATAGCCTGTTAAACCTATTTACAGTACGTGTAAACCTATTATCCTGTTAGATTGTTAACCTTCTGAAATAGAGACTCTCCGAGAAGACTCTATGTACTAAAATAGAGACCCTCCGGGAAGACTCTATTTA
Source organism: Amorphophallus konjac (assembly GCA_022559845.1). Lineage (NCBI taxonomy): Eukaryota > Viridiplantae > Streptophyta > Magnoliopsida > Alismatales > Araceae > Amorphophallus > Amorphophallus konjac. The sequence goes on from CM040129.1 coordinate 23,967,348, forward strand.
GCATTGAAATAGAGACTCTCCGAGAAGACTCTATTTACTGAAATAGAGGCCCTCCGGGAAGACTCTATTTTAGCATTGAAATAGAGACTCTCCGAGAAGACTCTATTTACTGAAATAGAGACCCTCTGCAAGGGCGCCATTTCCCTATAAACTGGAATTTTTGGGCTCCTGTCCAGCCCTTACCCAATGATCCCTGGCCATCTTCTTAACCCCGATTGGCCTATGTGTCATGCATTTCAAGTAGGTTGGTCATAAATCATCATTTACATGTAATATTATCCTTGAACTCTATTCCTAAAAATCTACCTTATGTTCCTACAATGTATAAACTTCTTGAAATTCTATATTGGCTATATAAATTAGAGTGGATGTCTAAAAGTATACATGAAATGCTGGCATACATATGAGGGCCCGGTCTGGTCCTGGGAGGAGCACCCGAAGGTACTTGTGCCCATGGGAGTTTATTGACCACGGTGTTTGGCATTGCACCGAAGTACTTGCTTGTTTGACTTGACTTGAGACATTCCCACTCACTCTCACGTGACATGCTTGACTTGCTTGACATGAATTGCTTGGCCCAAAAAAAAGGGTAATTACTTGCTTGAATGAAATGAATGAAATTGCCAAATTCCATTACACTACTTGTTATTACACGAGCTTGAAATCACTTGCTTGAATGCTAACTATCCCCTTCTTGGAAGGACTTACTCGAATGTTAAATTCTTGAAAATACTTGCTTAAATACTTGTCCGATTACTTGCAAATTACTTGCTAGTCCCTTGTTGATACATCTTATTGAAATTCATGTGATACTCTCTTGATACAATTTTTGATATTCATGCTTGTTCCAACATGCATCATATTACCTGCACTGAACATGTAATTAACTTAAAGATTGTTAGAACTTGAGATATAAATCCTACTGAGCGATTCACTCATCCAGTTGCTTTCTAACATTTTTCAAGAAATTTGGATAGTGACCACCACCCGGATGGGAATGATACCGAGTGATGAGTGCTAGAGTCACCGATTGGTGTAACGTCAGCTAGTCTTGTGTCCTACTTTGTATTTCTAGTTATTGTTAAAGGCTTGTATAACTTAATTGAGTCAGTTATGATCTTTTAGATGAAACGTATTAAACTCATAGCTATATGGATGATTCTGGGATATTGTCATTTGGTTAAGTAGATAATTGTCATCTTGGACTATGGTATTATGTTCAAACTTTGAGTTAGCAATAGAATTAGCGAGTACTATACGCACTCTGTCTTTACATGAATGACACAATCAATATAGACGTGTCATGCATCCGAGTATCTTCCATGCTCGGGGTGTGACAGTCTTCGTGGTATTAGAGCCTAGGATTTCAATTTCCTCGGAAATAAAAGGTTAGGAGAAATTAGAAGTCATGATTGAAATCTAGGTAAAAACCCAAGTCCAAGGTTAGTTTACCCTTTATACCTTACTCGGTGAGATGGGTAGAGCCATGGGTTAAGTTTTATAATGACATTCGACCTTATAATTAAACCCGATCTGTATTATGCTTAAACCCTTTCGTAGGATCATGGCTGTTGAAAGAGCACAATGGCACGAGAATCAGCGCACCATGCAAGGCCTTACACAGGCGCTACAGCAAGTGGCGCAAGGCGGTGCTAACCGTGGAGCCAGTGATCTCCACAGGGGTTTTCGTAACATGAACCCACCAAGGTTCACGGGTTCTTCTGACCCCGAGGATGCCGAAAATTGGTTAAAGGAAATGGAATGAATTTTTCGTGTGATGCAATGCATGGACGAGAAGAAGGTTCTACTGGATATATTCCAACTGGAGCTGGATGCTCGATGTTGGTGGGAATCCGTGGAAGCAACATTGCTCGATGACCACGTCACATGGGATGAATTCACTGAGCATTTCAACAACAAGTACTTCTCCGACCATATCCAGGAGAAGAAGGCCGTGGAATTCGCCGCTCTAAAATAACGGGGCTTGAAAGTGGCTGCGTATGAGGCCCAGTTTTCAAGACTGTCCAAGTATGCACTCCACCTAGTGTGCATGGAGAAGATGAAGGCTAAAAGGTTCCTCAATGGGCTTCGGCCCCACTATATTATACAACTTGCACCGATGGACATCCAAGTCTACTCGGAAATGGTTCGGCATGCGCAGTTGCTCGAGGACGCCACCGAATTATCAGAGAGGATCCGAGGAAGGGACAAGAAGGAACCTGTCACAAGGCCAAGAAGTTTTAAAGCATCATTCAACAAGAAGTGGTACTTCAGTGGAGGGGAATCCTTCAAAGGAAGGAAATTCCAAAAGCATGTCAAGCCATTCACCGCCCCCACACCTACTAAGGAAGTTTGCAAATACTGTGATAAACCCGGCCATAAGACCGAGGAATGCTGGAGGAAGCTAGGAGCCTATCTCCGATGTGGAAGCCGAGAACATCGGATCCCTAATTGCCCACTGATGAATGAGCAAGCCATTAAAGATGAGAAGTTCCCAGCAAAGAAGCAAGGCCGTCTGCAAGCTCTCAATGAGACGGAACCAATGGAAGGAGGAATCGTGGAAGGTACACTAATCGTTTGCTCTAAGACTGCTAAAGTTTTATTTGATACTGGGGAAACACATTCATTTATTTCCAAAAAATTTGCTGCTGCTTTTACTAAGGAGCCTGAATGGTTAGACTTAATCATATCTACACCTATCAGGAATAAGGCCGACCTCACACATCATTACCCAAACTGTGAGATTATGGTTAAAGGAAATAATCTACCTGCCGACCTAATTTGCCTAGATATGGAAGTGTATGATGCCATACTAGGTGCTGATTGGTTATCCATATACCAAGCAACTGTAGATTGCCGGAATGGCAAGATAACTTTTGTGGATTACCCGGAACTGGTATACATTAGCCCTCAAGCTAGATCACCTCTTATATCAGCTCTCTGAGCCAGTAAACTTATAAGCTAAGAATGTAGGGCTTTCATTGCATTTGTAACTACCACGGACATCGAGGAGTCTAAGCTTGAAGACATCCGTGTAGTTCGGGATTTTTCTGATGTTTTTTAAAAGAATTACCCGACTTACCCCGGGAGCGGGAGGTGTCATTCACCATCGACCTTGTCCCTGGTGCTGGACCTGTTTCCAAGGCACCTTACAGAATGTCTCCTGCTGAGTTGAAAGAGCTAAAGGAACAACTAATGGAGCTATTGAACAAGGGTTTCATCCGATCAAGTACTTCCCCATGGGGAGCGTCTGTGCTATTCGTCAAGAAGAAGGACGGATCGATGAGACTCTGCATCGACTATCGGTAGTTAAACCACCTTACAGTCAAGAACAAGTACCCACTGCCGAGGATTGATGAATTGTTCGACCAAATATCTGGAGCTAAGTATTTCTCTAAGATTCATCTCCGGTCTGGTTATCATCAGCTGAAGATCAAAGAAGAAGACATTCATAAAACTGCATTCTGAAGCAGGTATGGGCATTATGAATTCACTGTTATGCCTTTCGAACTAACCAATGCCTCCGTAGCTTTCATGCAGTTAATGAACAGCATATTCAGGCCTCACTTAGACCAGTTCATTATGGTCTTTATCGATGATATTTTGATTTATTCAAAGACTGAAGAAGACCATGAAGAACACCTCAAGCAGGCATTGCAGATATTGAGGGAACATAAATTATATGCCAAATTCAGCAAGTGCAAGTTTTGGCTCGAGGAAGTATCCTTCTTGGGCCATATAATTTCAAAGAACGGAATTTTCGTGGACCCATCAAAGGTCCAAGCCGTGAAGAATTGGGAGCGACCAATAAATGCAACGGAGATTTGAAGTTTCTTGGGACTAGCTGGTTATTACTGGCGTTTCATCAAAGACTTATCAAGAATTGATGTTCCTCTCACCCGATTGACTCGCAAGGAAATACCTTACGAGTGGAATGAAGACTGTGAGAAGAGTTTCCAAGCTTTGAAAGATCTCTTGAACACTGCTCCAATCTTATCATTGCCAATTGAAGGAGAGAAGTACGAGGTATATACCGATGCTTTTGGCATTGGCCTCGGATGTGTATCGATGAAAAATGGAAGGGTCATTGCATACTCTTCCTGACAATTGAAGAAGCATGAAAAGAACTACCCGGTTCATGATTTAGAGCTAGCCGCAATGGTTTTTGCCTTAAAGATCTGGAGACACTATCTCTATTGAGAACAATTCACGGTATACTCCGATCACAAAAGCCTCAAATATCTATTTTCTCAGAAGGAACTAAACATGCGACAAAGGCGTTGGCTCGAGTATCTTAAGGATTTTGGCTTCACTATACAGTACCATCCCGGTAAGGGTAATTCTGTAGCCGATGCCCTCAGTCGAAAGCCGAGAGTAATATTGGCTAGTTGCATGATTCAAGAATGGAAGTTGCTGGAGAAATTCTCTGAGCTTGATATCAGTACAGATGAGAAGAACGGGTGTATTACTCTAGCCCATATGAGTCTACGTCTGGATTTGCTACAAGAAATTCAGAAGCTACAAGAAGAAGATCCTGCACTAGTGGAGATAAGGGACCAGCTGGAGGAGAGACTTGATTTCAAGCTGGCACCCAATGGAAGACTGTTATTCCATGAACAGACATGTGTACCCGACTGTCCCGAGTTGAAGAAGTAGATTCTTTAAGAAGCTCATCGATCGAGGTACACGATCCACCCTGGACCTACCAAGATGTACCAAGACTTGAAAAGGATTTTCTAGTGGCCTAATATGAAAAGGGAGGTAGCGGACCTTTTATCTCGCTGCCTGACATGTCAACAAGTGAAGGCGGGACATCAGAAACTCGCCGAAAAGTTGCATCCACTAGATATTCCTAAGTGGAAGTGGGAAGACATTGGCATGGATTTTATTATGGGCTTGCCCAAGACTAGAGGTGGACATGATGGAATTTGGGTAATTATCGATCGCCTAACTAAATCGGCTCATTTCTTGCCTATCAAAAGTCGATGGTCGGTTGATGTCCTTACTGCCTTGTATATCAAGGAGACGGCTAGATTGCATGGAGTTCCCGTGTCGATCGTATCCGACCGAGACCCATGCTTCAATTCTCATTTCTAGAAGAGTCTACAACACTCTTTGGGGATGAAACTCAACTTCAACACTGCTTTCCATCCCCAGATAGATGGATAGACAAAAAGGGCAAATCAAGTTGTTGAAGACATGTTAAGGGCCTGCATTATAGATTTCGGCGGTAGTTGGCATGACCACTTACCCCTGGCCGAATTTGCTTAAAATAATAGCTATCAAGCCAGTATCCGGATGGCACCTTTCGAGGCACTCTATGGCAAAAGTTGTCGATCTCCGATATGCTGGGACGAAGTTGATGAAAAGTAAATCCTAGGCCCAGATATGGTGAGAGACTCAACTAAAAAGATACACCTCATTCGGGAAAGGCTAAAGATAGCATAGTCTAAGCAGAAGTCATATGCTGATAATAGGAGAAGAGATATGGAATTCCAAGTTGGAGATCATGTTTTTCTCAAGGTATCTCCTGGCCGAGGTATTAGAAGATTCGGTGTGAAGGGCAAACTTACACCAATGTTTATTGGTCCATTTGAAATGCTCGAAAGAGTAGGAGAGGTGGCTTACCATATTGCCTTGCCTCCACAACTATCGGAAGTGCATAACGTATTCCATGTTTCTATGCTGAAGAAATATGTGCACGATCCTTTCCATGTCATTGACTACACTGACTTAGTGATACAGAAGGACCTTACTTACGAGCAGAAGCCAATGAAGATCCTCGACCTAGAAGTCAGAGTCTTAAGGAACAAGATGATCCCTATGGTGAAAATCAAATGGAATCGATGCTTAGAGCAAGAAGCTATAGGGGAAACCGAGGAGTCAATGAGAAGAAGGTTTCCAGAGCTATTTTCGGAGCTATTCTAGTTTGTAAGTTCTTATCATCTCTATGCCTCCATATATACAGTTGAATTTGGGGACCAAATTCTTTTAAGTGGGGGAGGGTGTAGCACCCGCGATAAAGTAATAGAGAAATTAAAATTCTTCCTAAAGAATCCTACATGAAGGCCTTATATAAAGAACCATACCTTATGAGGACTACTATATAAATGTACAAGTCCAACATCACTTTATGCCAACACATGGGTAGTACGTAGTGGGGTTTCCCCTTTTCCAACACCAAGGGAATGGGCGCCCCTTACCAGGGCGCCATTCACCAAATGAAGACCCTTTGCCAGGGCGCCATTCAACAAAAGGGGCCACCATACCATTAATAATTAATGTATATGCACCCATACACGTGAAGGTTGCTAAAGCCATGAAGAATGGACGTCCTAATGCAGAAGCGTCATTTACATGAATAGGAACACCCAATTGATGAGCGCCCCTATACCTGGGCACCATTTCTAATGCTTCTAGAAAGGATTGGAACAATAACAACCTACGTTTGCTGGCAATGGACCCATGAGGGAACATTCACAGCAGGGTTTTTGGATCTGATTTCTAATAGACCCTTACTATTTCCCTATAAACAACGCCCACTACCCAATGTAGATGACCCTTACTGTTATCATGCCACGGAAGAGAAGGTTATCTGTGCCTTTTCTTTTTCTCCACCTGCAAAAGAGAGTTGTTAATCCTTTCTCTTCATGTGCAGGCTACGTACCACGTCCTGCTATTGAAAGCTTGGCTGCAGAGGACATGAAGGGCTAGGATTCCACGGTTATACCAGTTAACCACGTCAAAAAGGTAGATGTTCTCAAGTTCTAGCTTAACTAGTAGTTAATATAGGTTAACATGCATGCTAGTTAAACCTTTCATAGTCACAATCTGGTCATTTAAGTCAGGGGTATATCAAAAGACTTAGTGGGAAGGTTGGGCTACGCCTATCTGAAACACTAACTCTTGCGTGAGGAGATCCTCCGCCAAGTACCCCATGTACAGCATACAGATTTGTTAATACTCATAATCTGTCCTAATTTCTTGTAAATTGATCCATGTTTAAAAAATAATATCTATGAAATTAAACTCAGAAATTGTTGCACGAGCATGACCTTGCAATCCTGCTATTTTTCCATGTCTATATATGTCTATACTTCTTGATTCTGTGAACATGTTATAAATCATGAACAGTAAAGTTACGTGATTAGTAGCCACATGTTTAGGGATTTATATCTATTGAACCAAATCATGAAACTCCTGCATGAGCATGACTTTGGAATCCTTAGATTTTTCTCTATTTTACCATGACCTCATTTTCGGATTTCGTGAAATTTTGCATGATGAACAGTATTATGAGTCAATGGAGCACCCTGGTGAAGAGCGCCCCTGACCAGGGTGCCATTCAATAGGGCGCCATTTCACCTTGGGGCGCCCCTGGCTAGGGCGCCATTTCCACCTGGGGTTCAACCCCCCACTGACCATGTGGTTAGCCCGTTAAACCCTATCGATTAGCCCGTTAAACCTGTTACCTGTTAAACCTTGCTGATTAGCCTGTTAAAATTGTTAAACATGTTACCTGTTAACCTGTAAATTACATACCCTATTAAGCCTGTAAAAATCCTATAGTCAATTAACCCGTGATTAGAATGTTAAACTTGTTACCTGTTACAGCACGTGTAAACCCGTTATACCTGTGATTGTTAACCCTCTGAAATAGAGACCCACTGGGAAGTCTCTATTTTCTGAAATAGAGACCCTCTAGGAAGTCTCTATTTCTAAATCCCGTTAAACCTGTCACATGTTAAACCAGTTACCTGTTAAACCTGATCATGTTAAACCTGACACCGGGTAACCTGGTAATTACTTACCTTGTTAAGCCCGTTAGCTGTTAAACTTGTTAATTACAGAACCTGATAATTACATACCTATCAAACCTTGTCAATTACATAGCCGTAGTTAAGCTTTGTTAATCCTGTAGCATGTCAAATCACATAGCCTGTTAAACCTATTTATAGTATGTGTAAACCTGTTATCCTGTTAGATTGTTAACCTTCTGAAATAGAGACTCTCCCAAAAGACTCTATTTACTAAAATAGAGACCCTCCGGGAAGACTCTATTTCAGCATTGAAATAGAGACTCTCCGAGAAGACTCTATTTACTGAAATAGAGACCCTCCGGGAAGACTCTATTTCAGCATTGAAATAGAGACTCTCTGAGAAGACTCTATTTACTGAAATAGAGACCCTCTGCAAGGGCACCATTTCCCTATAAACTGGAATTTTTGGGCTCCTGTCCAGCCCTTACCCAATGATCCCTGGCCATCTTCTTAACCCCGATTGGCCTATGTGTCATGTATTTTAAGTAGCTTGGTCATAAATCATCATTTACATGTGATATTGTCCTTGAACTCTATACCTGAAAATGTACCTTATGTTCCTACAATGTATAAACTTCTTGAAATTATATATTGGCTATATAAATTAGAGTGGATGTCTAAAAGTATACATGAAATGCTGGCATACATATAAGGGCCCGGTCTGGTCCTGGGAGGAGCACCCGAAGGTACTTGTGCCCATGGGAGTTTATTGACCACGGTGTTTGACATTGCATCGAAGTACTTGCTTGCTTGACTTGACTTGAGACATTCCCACTCACTCTCACGTGGCATGCTTGACTTGCTTGACATAAATTGCTTGGCCCGAAAAAAAAAGGACAATTACTTACTTGAATGAAATGAATGAAATAGTCAATTTCATTACACTACTTGTTATTACACGATCTTGAAATCACTTACTTGAATGATGACTATCCCCTTCTTGGAAGGACTTACTCGAATGTTAAATTCTTGAAAATACTTGTGAGATTACTTGCAAATTACTTGCTAGTCCCTTGTTGATATATCTTATTGAAATTCATGTGATACTCTCTTGATACAATTCTTGATATTCTTGCTTGTTCCAACATGCATCATATTACCTGCACTGAACATGTAATTAACTTAAAGATTGTTAGAACTTGAGATATAAATCCTACTGAGTGATTCGCTCATCCAGTTATTTCTTAACATTTTTCAGGAAATTTGGATAGTGACCACCACCCGGATGGGAATGATACCGAGTGGTGAGTGCTAGAGTCACCGATTGGTGTACCGTCAGCTAGTCTTGTGTCCTACTTTGTATTTCCTGTTATTATTAAAGACTTGTATAACTTAATTGAGTCAGTTATGACCTAGTTAGATGGAACTTATTATACTTGTAGCCATATGGATGATTCAGGGATATTGTCATTTGGTTAAGTAGATAATTGTCATCTTGGACTATGGTATTATGTTCAAACTTTGAGTTAGCAATAGAATTACCGAGTACTATTTGCACTCTATCTTTACATGAATGACACGATCGATATAGACGCGTCACGCATCCGAGTATCTTCCATGCTCGGGGGGTGACAGTCCCCATCCCGCCAAAGTTTCAACTGTCACCGTTCACCCCGTACGACGGCATCACCGACCCGGCCAACTATATGCACAATTTTGAGTCCAACCTGGTGTTCTACCGGGCCACAGACGTGGTAAAGTGCCTGGCGTTTGTTACCACCCTCTAGGAGAATGCCCGAACGTGGTTCGAGTCCCTGCCGGCCGAGACTATTTCCTCCTTCCAACAGCTGAAGAAGCTATTCAAGGAGAACTTCATCGGCTACCGCAAGGAAGCCAAATCAGTGGTGAGCCTGCTCGCCATTCGTCAAGGGTGAGAGGAGACCCTCTAGGACTACATGTCCCGTTTCCAAGCAAAGGCGCTCTGGATTCCTCGCCTCGACATCAACATTGCAACCACCGCTCTGACCCAGGGAACTCAGGATTCAATCCTCCGGTGATCTCTCGGAGTTGATGCCCAGACCACCTTGACGGACCTCCTCGCCCTGGCATAGAAGCACGCCTGATGCGAGGAGAACCCTTCGGCTCTTGGCCACGCGGCTGGGTCCGATCGGCCCGACCGTAAAAGACCAGCCGACTCTCCTCGGGAAGGATGGGGCAAGTGAGAGCGACGAGATTGAGAATGCCGCGACCACTCGGAGAATAAAGAAAGGGGCAGTTACCGCCACTACACGCCCCTCACGGCTCCCCCCAACCAGATCCTTATGGAGATCCGTGAGGAACCTTACCTCAAGTGGCCCCCGAAGATGAAGTTCGATCCGAGGACAAAGAGCAAGAAGAGGTACTGCCATGTGATGACCCAGACTACGGATACCGGGTAAACTCAATACCACTTAAATTTTGAGAGGCCTCCCAAGAGCGGGAAAGCTCCGAAGGGATAGAAGGGGTGTATGTAAGTACATTGAACTTCTAGATAAAGCAGTAAGCAATTAAATTTCTATGATTAGGATTGCTAAAATAGCATAAATAAAATTACATTTTCTATTAAACAAATTAAACTATAGTAGCTAACAAGCTACAATAGAGTCCAGTCCAACTAAAGTACAGTACAACGGGAAAGAGAACGTACTCTTAAGTCGGGGGAAGCCCGGCATTGGCAAAGCGGGCAACTAAGAACCTCTGCAGTAGTACATCCAAGCATAAGGAAGAACAACTACACCTGAAAAGTCAGGGGTGAGTCTCGTCTCACTGGCTCAGTAGGGGTCCCACGGATCCCTACCATGAAACAACGCAGTAACAGCAGTGCTAACAAAAGCAACTACAAAAGCGGGAACAGGAGTAGGAACAACAAAAGTAAAGAGGGAAGCCGTACCACGGAAACACGGTAGTTGATAGGACCTCGGCCCTCTAAACTACTCCTAATCGGCAAAGACACGGATCCCTAAACACATAGTCGGGAATCACTAAACTGATACAAGGAAACACTAGTTACACAGTGATGAGTATCACATTTTGTATCATAACTTGTATCACATACATCATCTTTTTGCAATAAAAGTACAAAGTTGTGCAACATAGACAATTAATTCCACTCTCACACAAAATTTGAGTCTATATGCATTTTATCATCACTTCTGAGTAAAAATGACAATGTGAGAATCATCCAAGAAGTTGCACAACTATTTTCAGATAAAAGAACAATAATATGATGAATTTTCAATGTCTGCAGGGCCAGAGGAGGAGGCGCCCAGCCATCTGGGAGCATATTTCAAAAATAGAAAAAAAAGATGCTAAAAAGAAGAAGGGGCCTAGTCTGATGGGCGCCCCTTTGAAGTAGGCGCCCAGTCAGATGGGCGCCCATTTGAAGCTATAGAAAGAAAAAAAAAGGGGAAGAAAATAAAACAAAGAGGCACCCAGCTGTCGGGGAGCCTCTTAGAAGCCGTCTAGGAGGCTGGGCGCCCCTTTCACAGATGCAGAATAAAAAAAGAAGAAGAGAGAAGAAAAAGAAGGAGGCGCCCCTTCCCTAGGGCGCCTATTCATAAGAAGCGACAACACAGACGGTCACGAATTCAGTAATGCACACAGTTTGAGGCACCTATTACGCAACTTGAGACAACTAACAAAGAGCTGACAAAGTACAAAAATGTTGAATAGGTGACCTATTGAGCAGTCGCCTCTTTAATTCGACACACGAAATGAGGCAGAAGTGACGGGAAATGGGTTGAAGAGGCACCCACGGCCCCATGCACCCTTTAAGAGGTGCCCAGGACCACAGGCGCCCCCTTGTTGGCACAGAGATCGATGCAAGATTAAAATAAGGCAATAAAGAAGTGGCGCCCGTCCTCTTAGTCACCTATTCAACATTGATGACTATCTGCCCAGTCGTCACTTCGGTATGCGTAACTGACGCCTCCGTGTTGACACCCGTTTTATGACCAATGGGTTGGTTCATCTCCTTATTTATTTTATGATGTCCCGGATTGTTCACCGGTTATTGGGCCAAGGCTGGTCACTTTTGGGTTTATTTTATGGGTTGCTCTCCCTGGTTGGGCCAAATTCCTTTTATTTTTATCATTTGAGCTTATTGGGCCAGAATAAGGGCTAATGAGGATTTTTTTGTGGATTTATTCAAAGATTTATTGGTTTTATCTCTTTTGCCACGCCTATCAGCCTTGCGGTCTATCGTACGACTGTTAAGGGGGAGTTGGCGATCCTTTGCTAGGCCGCTAGGCATGTAGAGAGTCATGTTGGGTTTCTTTGGTCTGATCTCTTTGTGATCGGCTGCACCTTGCGGTCTATCGATCGACCATTTTTGTCCCTTGCGGTCTATCACAAGACCGTTAGGCAAGATAGAGAGTCCTGCTCTGTCTGTTCTTCCTCTCTTCGGCCGTGGTCGAACTAGAGTCCATGATTTGATGTTTTCTCTCTGAGTAGTGATCCTCAGAAGCTTCTGTTGATTTCTATGGACTCTTGGGAGTATTATCTTCGAGATTTATCTAAGTTCATGCCTATTTTCATGTCATTATCTCTCCAACTCGACCAGAGGGTTTGGGGGTCTATAAATAGAACCCTTAACTTCATGGCTTGAGGAGGAGATTTTTGGAGCTTGCAACGAAATGCTGCTGCATTCTGGAGCGAGTACCAAGCAAGGAGAAGTTGTTTTTGTGTCCTTAATTTGTCTGGTCTAGGGAGTATCAAGTTCCATTAGTGTTCTTTGTGTCTTTTCTTCTCTTAGTCTTAGTCTTCCTTTGCATCATCATAGCATTTTCTCTCTTCTTCTTCCATGTTCTTCTGCACTCACATCACGTTTTCAAACATCCTCCTACTTTTTTCTACACCCCACAGGGGTTAAAAAACCACCAACCCTCAGGTATTCACCCTTCCGTTTATGCATCCTAGCTTAATTACACTATAGATACTACACTTGTCCAAGGGCTAATTGGGTTGCTTTTTCTGTGTGTTTACACTCTTTTGCAGGTTTACAGAGCTCAATGCACGAGGCCCAACTCTTCTGGCCGGCCAGGAGAGGTGGAGATCCAAGTTCCACATCATTGTTCTGGGTGCATTTAGCAGCCGTTTGGCAGACCGTTTTGGGATCTTTGGCGGTCTATTGTTGGACCGTTTATGTTCGCCTAGCGGTCGTCTGAGGACCGTTTGTCTTTGCAGCACCTGGTTGTTCTCTCCCATGGGCGGGTGTGCTTCACTCGGCTCTTTCCAAGGTACGTAGTGTGGTTTCACTGCATTATTTGCTTTGGTGGCGATCACATCTTTCCTTACTTGGGTATTTGTCATTATCTTCCATCATCTCTTTATTTCTTCCTTTGCTTTTAGTTGCTCCACACCCACGGTGTGTGTTTCCTTTTTATTCCTTCGCTCCACGCCCCGGTGTGTGTTTAGTTTCCTCCTTGCTTTATCTTTTGTACTATTAAGATGACATGCCCACATGCTCCATGCTTGATGTTATTGATTGCTTGAGTTAGCACATCACCCACTTGCATCATATCTATATTTCACACATCACATCACCCTCACACACACACATAAAAAATATCTACAACCTCTATTTTTTGGTGATCACGGTGGGACAACTAGTGTCAATCGTGTTGAGTTACTGTTTGACCTGCTATTCTTTGTTGTTCCCAGTTGTCCTTATGTTTTCCTCATTTTTCCCATTTCATTTCCTATTGTTTTCGACTCTCTGGTCCCTGGCAGTCTCCTCCCGGCCATTTCTGGCCTAAAAGCGATCTAGCGGTAGACCGTCTTATCTCCTTAGCAGTCCACATACGACCGTTTCTCCAGTTATAGATACGCATCTCGAGGGCGTTGATATTTCTACATTTTTTTACTGATTCTTATTATCACTGGGTGTTATCTGGCCTCCTCCTTTGTTGTGGCATATATTCATATCATTGTTTGCATATTATTTATTAGTTTCTAGGCTAGAAATTGCATGCACTCCGGTGCACATAGGATCATTCATCTCTCATATGATAGTTGCATTCCTACCTTAGTGTGTGATCATCTCGCCTCCATATTCCTTAGGGTCGACTAGGTGATCACATCCGGGACCTCCATAAGTCCCCGCGAGCCGTGGATTCCCACACGGATGCCAAGCCGATTGTACCTTTGCCACCCCGTGTCTAGGTTGCATAAGTGAGGAAGAGTTTACACCTAGAGTCAACCAAGTTCCCACCATCCTTTCCCATTAAGAACCTATTGTTGGAGAGAACATCTTATTCAAATCACTAAGGTTCTAAAGGAGAAATAAATAAAAATTTACGCATCATTATAACTTGGTTGACTTTGGTTGTCCCATCCCCTTCATTTTTTTGCATATTCCCTCCCTTGTTTGGTCATTTTATTTGGTTTCTTATTGGTGCTTGTTTGTGTTGTCTTAATCTGATAGGTGCCACATTGCATGTGGAGTTGCTTCTGATCCATAGATTCATCTCCTAGGGGCAATTCCTCGATCACTTCTTATTTCAATCCTTTGTTTGACTCCACCATGTCTTCTTATGATTTCCCATGTTCCCATGAGGAATCTCTCCCTCAGGGACTCTTAGAGGACCCGCCCAGGGTCACCCCACTTCAGTCTGGGTAAGGGTCCGTCCCTCCTCCATCCTCTGCTTCCATGGAGGGCGGTCAACCCTCCCTTTCCACCAACAATCCCACCAGTCACATTTTGCTACTGATGGCCCAGTTGGATTCGGCCAAACTTCAGGCCCTTTACCAGACCTTGCAGGGGTCAAGTGCCCCATCTCCCACGATTGCACAGGGTCTGTCCACCTCTTCCATCTCCCAGTCTAGGGTTGATGGGCCCGAGGTTCCACCAATTCCTATTGATCTTACCCCAGTCCAGCCCAAAATTCTTCAATTCTCCAGTCTAGAGGCGGGTCAGTCCTCTGGCTCGGTCCCTCAAATTCTTGATAAATGGAAGACTACTCTTCCCTCATCTGCCCAGATTAATCCTTACGAGTCCGTTCCATCGGTGCCACAAGTCCTTATTGGCCTGGCCGATTTCGCTCGCCCTCAGCAAGGGGAGACCCATGTTTATTCCAGTTTGGGTCATCCTTTGGCCCAATATCCTTCTTATGGGCCTCCCCCTCCTTCTGTTTACCCTTTGGCTCCTCGCCTTAAGCCCGCACCTTTTACTTCACATACTCCGTCTCGAGAGCAGGAGCTCTTTGATAAGTGGGCTGCCATGCAGCAACAACTTGACTTTCTTCAAAAGTGGGTCGGCCCACAGTCTTTGGTATATGTTCCAGTTGCTAGCTTCCATAACATTTGATTCCCTCCTCAATCTGAGCTCCCCACATACCGCAACTATGATGGGAACAGCAATCCATACATTCATGTGAGGGATTTCATGTATGAATCGGTGCAATTCCAACACGATGATCGCCTCATGGCGTATCTATTCCGCCGATCACTGGATGGAGTCGCACTAGAGTGGTTTTATGCTTTGCCATTAGAAGATGTTGAGAGCTTCAAGGTTATTAAAGAAAAAAAATTTCAGAGGTTCCCGGACCGGGTCGGCCCAGAATATTCATTTACAGATCTGGTTGCCGAGAAAATGAAAGCCGACGAGGACTTTGCTACTTATGTAGATAGATGGAGGCAGATGGCTGCCCGTGTGCCCGGTCATATTCTGGAGGAAGAAAAGGTCAAGTTACTCAACTCTAATGCTACACCTACCTTTCGAAATATTCTGGCCATGAATGATATTTCCAATGTGCACTAATTATATAGCCGGGCGAGATTTATCCAAACCCAGTTTAAGGACTCCCCCATATACTCTCTCTTTGAGGCCCAAAAACCCAAATACAATAGGAAGCCTCAAGGGCCTGTCACCGAAGGAGTCCAAACCAATGAGCAAGTGTCAGCCGTTGCATTCCCTTTCCTCAACCAATGCGCTCCATATCGCTTTCCACAATCCCCACGTAACCCCTAGTTTTCCCCTCCACAAAATGCCCAACCTGTTTTCTCCGCTCCACAAAATGCCCAGCCTACCTTCCCCGCTCCGCAAAACACCTTCCCCACTCCTCAGCAGCCGCAACAACCCCCACAATACCACAATGTCCCTCCACCTTACGGCTACACACCCAAACGCCCGGCTCCAAAGAGGGCGCATTATCCTCCTTTGCCCGAGTCCCCCCCGAACATTTTCTCGGCTCTCATGTCCATTGGTGCACTTCAACTCCCTCCGGAATGGCCTAATTGGAACTCGGCCATCGATCAGTCCAGATATTGTATGTTCCATCGGCAGCCCGGACACACGATCGAAACTTGTTACCAGTTCAGGGACTTTGTCTATGATCTACATGAAGGGCAGCGCATAGACTGGGAAGAAATGCACAAAGTTATAACCGTGATAAAAGAAAAAAGAAGGTAAGCACCGAGGCAGCACGTGCAGCAGCAAGCACCGTAGACACAGCCATAGCAGCAGTAGCCTGCGCAGGATTTGGGGATCCATCAAAACCCCATGCCGAATCATCCACCCACTCCACAGCCTCAGTTGCTAGCACCGGCTCAGGTCAACCTTGTTCAGCACTCGGCTCCCAACGCCGGGTGGTCTTATGATAATGAATCTTCTGTTCAATGGCTCATGGCTCTCCACCATACCTACCGCAATCCTCCTACACCTATTCTCCTCCCATCGAACCTTCAAAACACCACCTCTACACAGCGGACGCTTACTGTTCTCCATAAACCCCTCATCCTTTCGCACGCTTCCCCCATTGTTCCGCCTATCTTCATTCCCCCGCAGGCTCACGTTTTGCCTATCCTTGTTTCCCCGCAAGTGCCCACACCCCCTGTCATCGTTGCACCGCCATCTAATCCCTCACCAGTCATCCTCACACTAGGACCCATCACCACCACCACTACTCCTATTTCACCCGTTATCTCCACTACGCCTACCCTTACACCGCTTATCCATCCCCTCGGGCCCGTTAAGCCATCCACCATGAGCCCATCTAATTCCGTGCCGGCCCAAAACCTTGCCCTACGGAGTGGGTGTTTGTTCCATCGGAACTATCCTACCACTGGTGCATCCGCACCCAATCCCCAATCCTCGCAACAGGCTGCTGATCAGGAGAAGACAGACCCGCTGTCGGGTACTCAATATGATTTGTTACATCATCTAGATAGGTTGCCCGCCAAAATTTCATTTCTGGAATTGATTAAACGGTCTAAGCTCCACCAAGATGCACTGTGGGATTTTTTGCAGAAAGTCATAGCTAGTGAAGATATGGCAGTGGATAGTTTACCAACCACTCTGGCTAACAATCTCCAAGGGGCAGGCTATCACATTTTTAGAGGCCGATCTAGCACCACCTGAGGCACGTCAAATATCGCTATGCATTTCTATCATTTTGAATCAAGTAAGCATAGACGTGGCATTGGTAGATACTAGGGATTCTATCAACGTCTATCCTCTCAGCACTTTAAGAGCTTGTAATATTTCAGAAGAGTTATTAAGACCTACCCCGACTACTATTGCAGCATATGACAATTCAAGAAGGGCGTGTCACGGCGTGGTCACCATTCAAGCTAAACTTGGGCCACTTACAATGGCCATTGAATTTTATGTGCTCGACATCGACCCCATGTTCAAAGCTATTTTTGGTCGACCGTGAATTAATAACCTCAATGCCGTACCTTCCACTGCTCATCAATGCCTCAAATTCCCTTTGCAAGGGAGGGTGGTCAAGGTCAAAAGCATTTCCACAATCCAGTCAGTCGAGGTTATTTTAGACAAAATACTGCGAACACTTTGGCCCAGTAATCGGCCTGTTATCTCAGTACTGGACCTCAACTTTCCTGGGCCTATACACCACGCAGGCCAGCCACCGCACATGTGGATGTCATAATAAAGCCCCAGATAAGGAACTCTAAAGGCTGGAAGATCATATTAAGGCTAGGCTATCAGCCGGGCAGAGGTCTCGATGCCCAGCTATAGGGATGGACCAAGCCAGTTCCCAGGGGCAGAAAAATGAGTAGGAGGGGCCTTGGTTACCGAGAGTCCTCATTATTAGTGAAGAGGCGGAATCTCGCGCTGTGTCCTGAGCGGGCTGTAGATCACCAGAAGATGTTTCTGCAAGAGAAGGGAAACGTATCAGAGGGCCCAGGGGATCTCCCTGGGGCAAAACCCTCCGATGGCTAAGTCAGTAGAGCGATGGTGGAAGCGATAATGGGGGGAGGAGAGAGCTCATGCACGAGAATCCTCTCCACCAAGGGTGAAGTGAATCGTGCTCAGGAGCTTAGGGTATGTGAATGGCTAGTTCATCTTACCATCTTCCGGAGGGTATCCCTGGCTTAAATAGTGCGTCACCTTTTAAGAGTCCGGTGAGCTGAGGGCTTCCCGGCGGGAGTTACGTCTTCAGCGGGGGCTTTCATGGCCGGATCGTGGGGGCATTATCCCCTTGGAGTTCGGCAGCTCCCATGACTCTCCCGCTGGCGGAGGACTCTGAACGGCCGCACCTGCAGATAATCAAGCGGTCTCACCGAGCTACGGGGATGCTGGCTCGTGTCCGAGCGATAGGCATGGCCCGGCGAAGGTGCGGTCGGATAGGTCGGCTGGAGCCTCTTTCTCTCGGTCGGAGAGTGGGCTTTAGACCGGACCTTCCATGCGACCTGACCGTTGTCTCGGGCCCTCCGAGCCTAGAAGGCCGCCGGGGAGAGTTGGTTCCTCGAGTCTTTGTTTATTGGGCTTTTCTCTCGAAGTGGGCCCTGTGGGCTATCACTTGGGTGGGCTCGCCCGGCTGGACCTTGTAGGTCTTGTTGGGCGTCCTTTGTGGTGGGCTGCGGAAATCCCCCTCTCCACTTGTCCCCCTCCTACTCCCGAGCCAAGGAGGCTCGGATGAGTAGTTTTTTGAGGCTTTGGACCGGCGTGGCTCAGGTGGGTGGAATTCCGTTGGCGTTATGTAGCCGCTTATAGCGGTCACCGAGGCCCGTAATGATGATCCTGACGGATTTGAAACGAAGGGGCCCCCCTTTTTCTCGGAGCACGGAACGACGCGCCGCCACCCTCAGGGGTTTATAGGGGGCGCTGTTCATCATTCTAGGCTTCTAGGGTTTTAGGCTTTCCTTGCTTCTTGATGCGCCGTGAGAGCACAGCGGAGACACGGAGCCTTGCGGCGGCGTTTGAAGAGTTGGCGAGGATAACCGCGGAGGCGGTCCGGTAGCTTCCTTCTCCCCTGGAGTCTTCAAGCTCGTACGAGGGATCTTCTCCCGATCCGATGGCGGATCAGAGTCCGGAGCTTGTGCCCGTGAGGCGCGATCCCGTCCCCAACTGTAGCGAGTTGGGAGAAGCGGAGGTGCGGAGGCTGGAGCACCGTTTCCGTCTGCCTTTCCGCTATAGCTTTGCTGCTGCCACTCCATATGAGACGAGTCTGGACGACCGCGATGGGCACATTTGCACCTTTCTTTTGGCCTGGAAGAGTGGATTCCGACTTCCTTTCGATCCTTACGTACTGCAGCTTCTCACTTTTTTTCGGTTGGCGCCTATCCAGTTGGTGGCCAACTCCTATCTTCTTCTTTCTGCCTTTGGGATCTTGTGCCATCAACTCGGCATCTTCCCGTCTCTGGACCTTTTCCACTTCTTCTTCGAGCTGAAGGCGCATCCATCGGCTGGGAAAGGTTTTTACTTCATCCAGGCGCGAAGGAACAGGAGCTGCATCTCGCTCGCGGTGAAGGATTCTTCGCACAAGGGGTGGAAGACTCAATTCTTCTGGGTGAAGGCGGTGGCGACGGACGAGATCTGGAGATGTCGGACCTCGCCCAATTTTCACCCGAATCTGCCCCCTCGCCAGGAGGAGTTTTCTCCCCACGTGGAGTAGCAGGCTGCCCGTCTGCCGGAGAATCGCCAATCGACCGAGGAGCTGGTGACGCCGGAGAACATCGAACGGTGTCTTCTCTCGCAGTTGACGTCGTCAGGTACGGCTCTTGAGGCTCTTCTTCTGGGGTGGTAACTCTTTTTCCTCCTCCTGACCGGGGCTTCTTCTTGTTGTAGATGTGAGGCGGGAGCCTCTGGAGGAGGCGACCGAGGTTATCGATCTGGGAGAAGACTCGGCAGCCGACGAACCTGACGTCTCGGCGGGTCACGCTCATGCCCGAGATAAGGGCAAGGGGGCGGCCCCCGAGGGGACTTCTCGATCGACCGGCCTGAAGCGCAAGGATCCCCTGGTGGGGAAATTGCGGGAGGCCGCGAAGGCCAGGAAGAGGGCCAGGAAAGCCGGTCTTCCTACCGCCGTCGGGGGCGACTCTGGCTCGGCGGCGCTCCCCTCTCGGGGGCAGGATGGGGCCGACCCTTCTGGGCTGGCTCTCCCATCTGCCGAGCGAGAGGGGGCCGAGGAGACCAGGGGCCCCGCAGAGGGAGGTGATGGGTCGGCTCTCCCCTCTGTAGGGACAGAAGGGGCCGATGCCGGTGTGGCCGGCGCTGGGACCGAGAGTTCGGTCGGAGCAGATGGGGGTGTGCCCGCGGGGGCGCCACAACCCCAAGTGCCGGCAGTTTCTGGTGCCGTTAATCCCGCGGCGCCGGTCGAGGGAGGGGGTTCGCCCGGGGAGGCGTTGCAACCCCAACCGACCGTGGTGTGCGGGGCGGTTAGTTTCGCCGCTACAACAGGGCCTTCTGGCGGGGTGCCCGGGGTGGAGCGGTCCCCTTTGCCGGAAGCTCTGGTCAGGCTTGGTGTCTCGGGTGACCTGTACCGGCTCTGCCGGTCGATCAGCGATAGGACGAGGGGGGGAGAAAAGCGCAGCACTCCTGCCGGGGTCCTTGACATCCTGATGGAGGGCGGCCTGGTCATAGCTCGGACAGCGGCCGTGATGGCAGAGGCACACGCCCGGACGGAGGCGGAGCGGTTGAAGCTCGCCTGGACCCTTGGTGGATGCGAGGGGAAACTAGCTCGGCTCGAGGGGCAGCACGAGGGGCTTCGGCGGGAGTTCCTCACATTCAGGGAGTTGGCGCGGTCGAGCCGACGGGAAGCCGAGGTGCTGGCCGAGCAGCTGACAAGGGCCCAAGAATCGCTCGAGAGGAAGAGCAAACGTCTAGAAGATGAGCGTCAACGTTACATCGAGCTGGATAGCCTCTGGGAACTTGAGCGCAGCGAGCTGCAGGATCGGGCGGAGGACGCGGAGCGCCTTCGCACCGAGGCCGAGGCGGACCGAGCCCGGGCGGAGGGTCGGATGACCGAGGCCGAGCGGAGGATGACCGAGCTGGAGGAGCGTCTGGCGAGGGCGGAAGAGCGTGCGGCCGAGGCGGAGCGGGCTCGGGACGGGCAGGTCGAGGCGGAGGCGATCGAGCGCTATAAAGGCTCGGATGCTTACTCGGCCGACCTGATTGCAGCCGCCCTACCCTACTACGAGGTAGCGCTCCGCCGGGGTGCTCGAAAGGGGTTCAAGCAGGGCTATCACCGGGCGATGAACTATGCTAATGAGCACCTGGCCGGAGGTGATTTCCCTTATGGCCAGCGTTATGACTCGGACGAGTCAGATTCCAGCTCCTCATCTTCGGCCGGGGAAGCACCGGAGGAGTCGCCCCCTGCGGGGTCACCAGCTCCGGAGGCCTCGGGAGGGCTCGCGACCGGGACAGTTCTCGCACAGGCGAGGTCAGTGTCCGGGCCGGCCGTCGCAGAGGGTACCGGGGGTGACGCGTCCCCTACTGCGGGTCCCGAGCTTCAAAGTGGGCCCGAGGCCTGAAGTATTTTGTTTTATTTTGCCCCTTCCTCTTTTTGTTCGTCTTCCTTGTTGTAAGAGGCTTTTATGGGAGGCAGTAAATAACTTACTTTATTTGATCGCTATCTTTGCTGTGATTCGGTTGGCGTATCGGGGCAGTTGGAAAGTGCCGATATTTTTTGCGCCATTTTCGCACGTCGATTCGGGAGACTTCTGGTGGGCGTCCTTCCGTATTACCATGCTTTGAAAGTCGAGGTGCTTCGCGAATCCCGCTAGGGCGGGGGGCAAGGATTTTGAGGTGACCTTCCCAGGGAGGTCCTGTAGCGTGTTTTCGAGGGGGGAGTCTTTTAAGGCGTGTGGCCTCCCTTGGCCTATAAAAAGGACCGAAGGGTGCTCCTTCTCTCTTAACACTTAGGACTTCCGCCGGCGGTCTGCTCTTATTCCCTCGTCTTCTCTTTGTGTTGCGCCGCGGCGATCGGAGCATGGAGGACCCTTCAGAAGGTGATGCTGCAGACGACGGGGAGCGGCCGGCTCCAGCTGTCCTGGAATATTGGTCGGGTCCCACGGTCGCCGCGCGTGCATGAGACGGGTCCGACGGTTGCCGCGCGGATCGAGAGAGGGCTTCGACGTGCGGGGGCACGCCGTTTGCCTCCTCTTGGCTCCGGCGAGGCTTCCGGGCGGACGCCGAGATGGAGGGTGGATGGGGGAGTTAGGGATGCCGGCCGCCATTCCCCTCCGTGGGAGGGGAGGAGGCGGCTCCAGTCCCTTCCTCACCCTCGTCCGCTGCCTCTTTCTCTCTCTTTTGTTCTTCATTTCTTTCACTCTTCGGGGGCTGCTTGCTTTCTGTTCGCCTCCAAAGAGTTGGCAGTTTGGAAGAAAGGGGACCGTCGCGGCGTGCCCTTTTTCCAGGTTGTTGCCAACTTGGAAGGTAGCCTTCCTTGCGTGAAAGGTGGCCTTCTCCTTGCCGTCCCTCTGTCACCTTTGTCACGGACCACCCGAGCCAATTGGGTCGACCATCTCTTGTCCGAGCCAGTTTCTACGCGAGGCAGAGTCAGTGGCAGGATGCGAGAAGGTCAAGACCGGGTCGACCGGGCGATGGCCGTTTGCTGCGGTGCCAGATGGATTTTCGCTTTTTGTTATGTAATGTATTGGCAGTTGCCTTTCTGATGTACCAACAGTTATCTTAAATGAATGCGAAAGATAAGGGGGTTTATTTTACCCAATTTGTTGATACAGTATTCAGAAATAAAATCTGCGTGGTGTGGTTGCGTTCCATGTCCGGGGAATGGGTTCCCCTTCCATTGTGGCTAACCTGTACGCACCTTTCCCGAGCGTCTCGATCACTCGGTAGGGGCCTTCCCAATTGGGGGATAGCTTGCCCGCCGCCTCTAGTGGTCGAGAGGCTTCCGCCTTCCTGAGGACGAAGTCCCCTGGTCGGAATTGTCTACCTCGGACCCTGGCGTTGTAGTACCGAGTGAGGCGGCGCTGGTACTCCGTAGCTCGGACGTTCGCGATCTCTCGGAGTTCGTCTGCCAGGTCGAGGTTCTCGAGCAGCTTCTGCTCATTTGCCTCGGGCAAAAAGCTGATCACTCGGAGAGACGGATTGGTGATTTCCAATGGAACGACGGCTTCGGTGCCATATACCAGTTGAAAAGGGGTCTCACCGGTTGCCGTTCTGAGGGTCGTTCGGTGCGACCATAGTACGCTAGGCAGTTCCTCGAGCCAGCTACCCTTAGCCTTGCCGAGTCTGGTTTTTATGCCCTTCAAGATGGTCTTGTTGGCATTTTCAACCAGCCCGTTGGCCTGAGGGTGGGAGACCGAAGTGAAGTGGTTGCGGATATTTAGGTCGGCACATCTATCTCGGAAGTATCGAGAGTCGAATTGCCGCCCGTTATCGCTCACTATCACTCGGGGGATGCCGAAGCGACAAATGATCGATTTCCATACGAAACCCCAGACGACTGTCTTGGTGATCCTCGCTGTTGCTTCAGCCTCGATCCATTTGGTGAAGTAGTCGATGGCGACGATGATGAACTTCTTCTGGGATTGAGCCGTTGGGAATGGCCCAAGGATGTCGATCCCCCACCGAGCGAAAGGGTAGGGCTCGGTAAGGGTGACAAGTTCCGTGGCCGGCTGGTGGACCAAATGGTCGAACCGCTGGCAACGGTCGCAATGTTGTACGTAAGCCGTGCAGTCGCGCTGGAGGGTCGGCCACCAGTATCCTTGCCTTAGCAGGATTCTGGCCAGCGACCGACCTCCTGAATGTGCTCCGCACAGGCCTCAATGAATCTCCTCAATAGCTTGGCTCGCTTCGTCGGGGCCGAGGCACTTCAGAAGGGGCCCGAAAAATGATCTTCGATAGAGGGCGTTGTCGAGGATGACGAAGCGCCGAGCTTGGTACTTCATCCGGCGGGCTTCTCGAGAGTCGGAGGGTGGGCTTTAGACCGGACCTTCCATGCGACCTGACCGTTGTCTAGGGCCCTCCGAGCCTAGAAGGCCGCCGGGGAGAGTTGGTTCCTCGAGTCTTTGTTTATTGGGCTTTTCTCCCGAAGTGGGCCATGTGGGCTATCACTTGGGTGGGCTCGCCCGGTTGGACCTTGTAGGTCTTGTTGGGCTGCCTTTGTGGTGGGCTGTGAAAATCCCCCTCTCCAATTAGTTATGGGAGACTCAGGGCCATTAACTTGGGATTACCGCCAGCACTTTGTCACGAAATAGCCCGAAGAAGATGCATCGTGTATAGTTGCCGGCCCAGCATTATCACCTAGAAGATGAAGAGGCGGAATCTCACGCTGTGTCCTGAGCGGGCTGGGGGGGGCGTCGTGGCGATCTCCCGGAGCACGAGCCAGCATCCCCGTAGCTCGGTGAGACCGCTTGATTATCTGCAGTTGCGGCCGTTCAGAGTCCTCCGCCAGCGGGAGAGTCATGGGAGCTGCCGAACTCCAAGGGGATAACGCCCCCACGATCGGCCATGAAAGCCCCCGCTGAAGACGTAACTCCCGCCGGGAAGCCCTCAGCTCACCGGACTCTTAAAAGGCGACGCACTATTTAAGCCAGGGATACCCTCCGGAAGATGGTAAGATGAACTAGCCATTCACATACCCTAAGCTCCTGAGCATGATTCGCTTCACCCTTGGTGGAGAGGATTCTCGTGCATCAGCTCTCTCCTCCCCCCATTATCGCTTCCACCATCGCTCTACTGACTTAGCCATCGGAGGGTTTTGCCCCAGGGAGATCCCCTGGGCCCTCTGATACGTTTCCCTTCTCTTGCAGAAACATCTTCTGGTGATCTACAGCTCGCTCAGGACACAGCCCGAGATTCCGCCTCTTCATGGACGGCGCCAGATGAAGAGGCGGAATCTCGCGCTGTGTCCTGAGCGGGCTGTAGATCACCAGAAGATGTTTCTGCAAGAGAAGGGAAACGTATCAGAGGGCCCAGGGGATCTCCCTGGGGCAAAACCCTCCGATGGCTAAGTCAGTAGAGCGATGGTGGAAGCGATAATGGGGGGAGGAGAGAGCTGATGCGCGAGAATCCTCTCCACCAAGGGTGAAGCGAATCGTGCTCAGGAGCTTAGGGTATGTGAATGGCTAGTTCATCTTACCATCTTCCGGAGGGTATCCCTGGCTTAAATAGTGCGTCGCCTTTTAAGAGTCCGGTGAGCTGAGGGCTTCCCGGCGGGAGTTACGTCTTCAGCGGGGGCTTTCATGGCCGGATCGTGGGGGCGTTATCCCCTTGGAGTTCGGCAGCTCCCATGACTCTCCCGCTGGCGGAGGACTCTGAACGGCCGCACCTGCAGATAATCAAGCGGTCTCACCGAGCTACGGGGATGCTGGCTCGTGTCCGAGCGATAGGCATGGCCCGGCGAAGGTGGGGTCGGATAGGTCGGCTGGAGCCTCTTTCTCTCGGTCGGAGAGTGGGCTTTAGACCGGACCTTCCATGCGACCTGACCGTTGTCTCAGGCCCTCCGAGCTTAGAAGGCCGCCGGGGAGAGTTGGTTCCTCGAGTCTTTGTTTATTGGGCTTTTCTCCCGATGTGGGCCCTGTGGGCTATCACTTGGGTGGGCTCGCCCGGTTGGACCTTGTAGGTCTTGTTGGGCTGCCTTTGTGGTGGGCTGCGGAAATCCCCCTCTCCAATTAGTTATGGGAGACTCAGGGCCATTAACTTGGGATTACCGCCAGCACTTTGTCACGAAATAGCCCGAAGAAGATGCAGCGTGTATAGTTGCCGGCCCAGCATTATCACCTAGGGGGCACGTAGATGACATGGAAGATTTCAGTGAAACCTTTGCTAGGATGTTTTATGAAGAGGACCGTCCAAGAAACCAGGAGGTTCGGCTTGTGCAGTACACATCAAGAAAGTCAGTTTGCCGTCCGCAAGAAAGGGGGAGCTCACCCATCATTTTCACTTGGTCTCCTTCCCGTTTGATGTCTCTTTTCCAAAAGCTAGAGTCTTTACCCCGATCACCTCCCATCATGATTGATCCTTTGCAGATAGAAATTCCGACTGAATTTCTGATTGTGACTTGTCCGTGTGGGTGCTGCCCACCAATTGATCTCTCGGGTATGTGGTTTTCCTTTTCTGATCCCTTCTTCGACATCTTCTGTCCATCCATCTACCCTCTCACGCTTCCTCCTCGTCCTTCCCCCTCCTCTTCATCGTGTTGCGTGCTCTCCACTGATCTCCAAGAAAAAAATGCCCATTTTGAAATGGAGATTTTAGTGGAAGATTACGATGTGTTCCATCCATCCTCCTCCCAGGCGCATGAGGCCCCTGCTTCCCTTCCATTAGATTTCTTTTCTCCTAGGTTAGATATAGGGCCCGTCGAGTCTAGAGAAGTAGGGTCTGTTAGGTCTAGAGAAGTAGGGTCTTCTTCTAGTACATCCAATCCATCCTTGCCTGAGCCGCGCCCATCGACGCGCTAGTGCAAATCCATTCCTGATAAGTTCTTGCAGGATCTAGCTCAGAGATGTCATGCTCTTCTCAAGTGCTCGGAGTTCATAGCTACGGCGATTGTGCTAGAAGAAGAAGAGGAACAAGACGGAGTATGGAGCGATGACGGATTAGGTGTCTATGAAGTCGTAGATAAGAAAGACCCAGTTGATCTTGAGGACAACAATGTAGATGACACTGCCGACTTGTATGCGCAAGGTTTGAAGAGGTTTGATGAGCCATCGTCGGCAGTGGATGAACTTACAAAGAAGTTAATTTGGGAACTAATGAGGATCCCAGGCCCATCATTATTACTGCTAATCTCCCTTCAGAAGTAGAAGAAAAATATATCAAAGTGCTCAGGGAGTATAACGATTCTTTCTCCTGATCTTATGAGGACATGTCGGGTCTTGACCCCTCTTTGGTAGAACATCAACTTGTGCTTAAGCCAGGGGCAACACCCGTAAAGTAAAAACTAAGAAGATTCCATCCCAACATGGCCTTGAGGATGAAAGAAGAGGTCGATAAATTACATAAGGCCAAGTTCATTAGAGTTCTCTTATATCCTCAGTGGGTGGCAAATATAGTCCATGTTATCAAGAAGGATGGAAAGGTGCGAATTTGGATTGATTTCAGGGATTTGAATAAGGCATGTCCCAAGGATGATTTTTCTGCTACCTCATATAGATGTGTTGGTGGACAACACGGCCGGGTACGAAGCTTTGTCACTCATAGATGGTCATTCCGGTTATAACTAAATACGTCTCCCTCCGGAAGATCAAGAGAAAACCTCATTCACCACGCCCTGGGGCACTTACTACTACGTGGTCATGTCATTTGGTCTGAAGAATGAGGGTGCCACGTATCAATGGGCGAAGATGGCAATATTCCACGATATGATGCATGTCTATATGGAAGCTTACAAGGATGATATTTTGGTGAAATCGAGGTCGAAAGAGGAACACCCCGCTATTTTGGCCAAGGTATTACAAAGGGCTAGGGAGTATAAGCTGAAGATGAATCCCAAGAAATGTGTATTTTGAGTGTCTTCAGGGAAGCTACTAGGTTTCATAGTTAGCAAACGGGGGATTCAAATTGATCCTCATAAAGCTAAGGCCGTCATGGATATGCCACCGCCTAAGAATTTCATAGAACTTCGAGGATTGATTGGACGCTTGTAGTTTATTAGAAGATTTATATCCCAACATTCTCAGAGGTGCCGCCTGTTTTATGAACTGCAAAAGGAGGGGGTCAAATTTGAGTGGAATGAAGATTGTCAAAAGGCCTATGAAGATTTGAAACCTTATTTGTCAAATCCCCTGATTTTGCAGCTTCATGTCCCTGGGAAACCCCTAATTCTATACATTTCTATCATTAAGGACTCCCTAGGAGCTGTCCTGGCACAAGTGGATGATGAAGGCAAAGAGCGGGCAGCTTATTACCTCTCTAGGTTATTTAACATGGCAGAGGCCAAGTATACTGCCATGGAGAAGACTTGTGCCGCATTAGTGTGGGTAGCTCAGAAGCTGAAGAACTATTTCCTAGCCCACCAGGTTAGGCTGATCTCTAGAATGGACCCTGTTGGGTATGTGTTCTCACATTGTTTTTGACCCTCGTTTTGATGATAACAAATATTGTGAGTCTGTGGGAGCAAAACATTATGTGCGGTTTAATGAATTCAAAACATTGTGTGTTTGGAAGAGCATATGTTCTGTAATGGCATTTGGTTGCATTGTGGTGGAATAATGCTTCCTATTTGATTGTATGAGTGTATGAGTTTTAATGGAACAATCATGTTTTTGGAATGGCATCTATCGTTCAATGAAAGTTCTCAATGATGTGCTATGAAATGCTAACTTGATACATTCTTATTTTGAACTCATCTTTTCACTTTTGAGATCATGGCATTTGAGATGATGGAGTTCCGGGTTGATTTGCATGCCATATTGTTCATATTCACTCTAGAAATGCTAGTTTCAAGAGAGAAGTTAATTTGATTTTCAAAATCATACTAATTTGGTTTTTGTATGGTTTTGCAGGTTCAAATCATCCAAATTAATCATCCGGAATCAAGAGACATTGGTTGCATTAATGCCATTGGGTTTGCATAGGTTTTAGAGCCTAAAAAAATGTGTTTTTGTGAAAGTGCAGAACCAACCGGTCGACTGCCACCTCTAATCCGGTCGACCGGCTAGAACCAGACAGAACCTAGTTCTGTCTGGTCGACTGGCCCAGTAACACCGATCGACCGGTGTTTCTCTGCTATGCCCAAAACAGAATGGGTGTTGGTCCGGTAGACTACCCCAATGAATCCGGTCGACCGGAAATTCTCTGCTACGAAATCGGGCTTCACGAAATGCATCCGAAACCCATCTTTTAGAGATCCATTTAGGGCCAAACTTGACCTTAATACCCCTAGGGCATTCATACATATGTTAGACACATTTTGGAGAAGTTTAAACATGGTTTTAATGGTATTTTTATCACTTTCTCACTTGCATATATATGAGTTACGAATTTAGGAGATCTTTAGGGTTTCTAATGTTCTCTATTTGTCTTGTAGGAGAAGAAAGGGAGAAGGAGAGAAGCTGAGCAAAGATCCAAGGTTTTCATCTACTTCCGATCGTTTCTGGAGTTCGTGATTGAAGAATAAAAGAAGCAGAACGGGAAGGGGAACGCGAGGACGTTCACATCGTCAACATCCGGCTTCCTTCCAACCCGAGGCTTAGAGAAGAATTTCTACAGCCCTTTCTTTCCTTGGAGAGTTCTTTCTAGATCTTATTTGTGTCTAGTGGAGTCATTTGCTTCATGTTTCCATGCTTGTATTGAACATATTTTTATTTTTGTAACTTCAACTCTTTGAGTCTGTTGACCGTCTGCGAACGGTTGTGGTGCTCTTGTGCCGCGAGTGTTGCGGCGAGTGTGTGTGTTTGTTGATCCATGGTAGGATCATGTAGGAGACTATGTCTCCGTGTCTTTTGGAGTGGAAGTTCTATGCGCTTCATTTAAAGCGAGTGGATCCTCATCGGTTCGGTGAGGGGTGGACGTAGGAAGCCCGTCGTGATCCCGAACTACCTAAAAATCTTGTCTCGCATCTGTATGCTTGTGGTTTGATTGTTATTATTTTGTCTTGATCGTGTGAGAAGGGTAAGCGTAAGAGAATTCATTTTCTTATTGCTTATACTCCGTGCAATCATTTTCTGCTTTGGTATCTGTTTTAATTAGCTGTGTTGAAAATTTAAAAGTTACCATTGCGCTTGGTGAGGACAATTCAACCCCTTTCTTGTCCATACGAGGACCTAGGGACAACAATCTGGTATCAGAGCGAGGTCTCTGATTTTAGGACAACCTCACGGTTGTAGAGAAAAGATCTCTTGATATGGCCAACAAGGGAATGATCCCCGAGGGACATTCGATTCATAGACCTCCCTTCTTTGATGGGACTAACTATCCCTATTGGAAAAATCGTATAATTGTGTTCATGCGAGCATAGGACTATGATACCTGGAAGGTTATCAACAAAGGTCCGTATGTTTTACCTCCAAATGAGGATGGATGGATGATGAGCATATTAAGAAATCATGTGCAAACTTTAGAGCTATGAATATCATTCAATGCGCTATACATCCTAATGAGTACTCACGTATTTCTATGTGTTCTTCTGCGCAGGAAATGTGGAACAAATTGAAGACCATCTATGAAGGTACTTCAGAAGTACGGGAGACTAAAGCAAATCTGTTGGTTTGGGAATATGAGCTTTTTACAATGAAGCATTAGGAGAACATCACGCAAATGTACGCAAGGCTGAGCGAGATAACCAACAATTTGAAGGCTTTGGGAAAGGAGTACTCGAATCAAGATTTGGTGAGAAAGGTGTTGCGGTCTCTCACACCTCCATGGCACACAAAGGCGACCGTCATCGAAGATTCCAAGGAGCTCACCACACTCACGATGGTTCAACTCATTGGATCGTTGATGACGTACGAAATCAACATTATGAAGCCAACTGAAGAAGAAAGCAAAAAGAAGAAGACGATAGCTTTGAAGGCATATCCAGCATCGTCGGACGACAGTGATGGAAAATCAAGCATTGACAGTGAGGAAGAGGAGTTGATGGCAAGAAGGAGAGCCAAGAAATTCTTTAGAAAGGCCAGACGGGAAGGAAACTTCCCGAGGAGATTCTTGAGAAGAAACACCTTCAAGAAAGGAGAGCCGAGCAAGAAGGAGGAGATTATATGTTACGAGTGTAAGAAGCCAGGCCACATGAGGGGTCAATGCCCCGACCTCCAGAAGAAGATGAAGAAGGACAAGGCCAAGAAAGGAAAGACCATGAAAGCCACCTGGAGCGATGAAGACTCAGATAGCTCAACATCCGAAGGGAACATGGACAGAATAGACGAGTTAGTCCAGAACCTTTGCTTGATGGCGGATGAGGAATACTCCGAGGTAAATTCTGATTCCAAAAATCTTACTCCTGATCAATGGCAAGTTGCTTATGCTGATTTGTACCAAAAGTACAAGAAGTCAAAAACTACTGTCAAAAACTTGAAAATGAAATTTTATGATTTGATTAGCTCAATAAATCCATGTGCTAGGTGTAATTTTTGTGAAATGTAAATTAAAAAGTTAAAAGAAGACAAAAAAGATTTTCAATCCAAAATGACACTGTATGAAGATGAATTGGCATGTTTTGAAATTGAAAAACAGAATGCCTATGAAAAAGTGGACGACCTAAAAAATGAAAATGAGAAATTGGTTAAGGAGTTGGATCAACTCAAATTGAGATTGAGTGAATGTGAAAAATCTAAGGCAGAACTACAAACCAACTTCAATACCATGCACGCTAAATTGACAAAATTGAATGATGTTGTTCAAAAGGAATTGAAAGGAAAAGAGAAAATGGTTGAACATTGTGAGACTAGCAATGGAACTGCTAGGAATGAGAGAATTGATATGGGACGCTCACCCACAAAGAAAAACTCATTTGTGAAAAACAAAGTTGAAAAATCATTTGATTCATATGGCTTAATCATGTTAAGTCATTCATGAACTCTTTTGTTGATAGATCTTACATGCATAGGAGTCGGTTTAGAAAGTCAAATGTCACATGCTTCTATTGTGGAATGTTCGGCCACTCAATGTATGTATGTGATTTGATGAGGGCCGATGATGAATATTTTGAAAAGAAAAATGGAATGCATTTCTCTCATGGTAGGACTAACACTTCAGGACCCAAGCTTGCTTGGGTACCTAAATCAACTTGAGAGTTATTTTGACTGTGTAGGTCTACTTAAGAGCCAAGTGGAACAAATGGTATCTGGACAGTGGATGCTCCAGACACATGATAGGAAATAAGGAACTCTTCTTAGACCTGAAGGAAAAGGAAGGCGGCTTGGTCACCTTTGGCGGAAACGACAAAGGTAAAATTGTGGAAATTGGACGAATAGGTAAGGATTCAAATCAATCCATTGAAGATGTCTTGCTTATAAATGGTTTGAATCACAATTTACTTAGCATCAGTCAACTTTGTGACAAGGGTCACAAAGTCGGTTTTGAAAACACACACTGCTCCATTGTAGATAAAGTTTCACATGAAATAAAGTTCATTGGTGTTAGAGATGGAAACATCTACTCTATTGATCTTGAAAATTCTCAAAATAAAAATCTTTGTTTAGTTGCTAATAAGTCGGATGATGCATGGTTGTGGCATCGACGACTTGGTCATGTCAGTTTTAGTGTTCTTTCAAAACTGTTTAGAAAAGATTTGGTAAGAGGCTTACCAAAATTGAATTTTGATGCAAATAAAATTTGTGATGCATGTGCTATGAGAAAATAGACCAGAGTGTCTTTTAAATCCAAAAATATTGTCACCACCACTAGACCCCTTGAACTCCTTCACCTAGACTTATTTGGTCCGACTAGGACACACAGTCTTGGAGGGAAACTTTATGGGTTTGTTATTGTAGATGATTACTCAAGATTCACTTGAGTATTATTTGTAACCCATAAGAATGATGCTTTGCAGGAGTTCGAAGATCTTTACAGGAACTTACAAACTGATAAGGGGTATCAAATTAAAGCAATTAGAAGTGATCATGGAATAGAGTTTGATAACCATGACTTTGATGATTTTTACAAGAAACAGGGGTTTACACACAACTTTTTAGCACCTCGAACCTCACAACAAAACGGAGTCGTGGAAAGAAAGAATAGGATGCTCGTGGAGATGGCGAGGATAATGCTTGCAGAAAATGGCTTACCAAGGTATTTCTAGGACGAGGTGGTAAGCACGACCTGTTACATCATCAATCGAGCCATGGTAAGACCTATACTCAAGAAAACTCCATATGAGCTGTACAACGGTAAGAAGCCGAATATTGCATATCTTAAACCTTTTGGTTCTTCATGTTTCATCTTGAATAATTTTAAAGATTATTTGGAGAAATTTGTCGTAAAGAGTGATAGAGGTATATTTCTTGGTTATTCTTCATCATCTAGAGTATATCGAGTATATAACCTACGTACTCTTATGGTAGAGGAAAGTCCTCATGTGATCATTGATGAATACACCTTAAGAATGTTTGACAAAGATAATCATTTTCTTGATATAGGGCATGAAGATGGAGAAGAAAAGAAAGATAAGGAAAATCAAGATGTGGATCAAGCAGAGTCGAGCAATAAGAATGATGAAGCTCCCATCCAAAATGAGGATTGCAACAAGAATGATGAAGCTCCAACTCAAAATGAGGAGCTCCCCAAGCAATGGACGTTCCACAAGGACCATCCACAAGACAATGTCATAGGAGACGTGGAACAAGGCATAAGAACAAGGGCTTCAATCAGGGAAGTTGAAGAATTTGATAATCTTATATTTCTTTCTAACATTGAGCCCAAATCTGTAAATGAAGCATTAAATGATAATTTGTAGATCTTGGCTATGCAGGAGGAATTACACTAATTCCAATGGAATGATGTGTGGTTTCTTGTGCCTAGACCTAAGAACCACCCGGTGATAAGAACTAAGTGGGTTTTTCGAAACAAACTTAGTGATCAAGGGGTGGTGATTAGGAATAAACCCCGGCTTGTAGCCCAAGGCTATAGTCAAGAATTAGGAATTGATTTTGATGAATCATTCGCACCCGTGGCTAGGCTTGAGGCTGTTAGAATATTACTTGCCTTTGCATGCTCTAGGAATATACTATTTCAAATGGACGTTAAAAGTGCCTTTTTGAATGGTGTAGTGAAGGAGGACGTCTATGTTGAGCAGCCACCGGGTTTTGAGGACGAGAAGCATCCGGACCATGTATTCAAACTTGACAAAGCATTTTATGGTCTGAAACAAGCCCCCCGTGCGTGGTATGAAAGGCTAAGTACTTTTCTTACAGAAAATGGCTTCAAGAGAGGTAATATCGATCAAACTCTTTTTATTAAAAGTAATAATAAATAAATGCTTATTGTTCAGGTATACGTTGATGACATTATTTTTGGATCCACTTCTGACTCATTGAATGATGACTTTGTAAAATTGATGTAGGGAGAGTTTGAGATGAGTTTGATGGGGGAGTTGACATATTTTTTGGGTTTGCAAGTGAAGCAACAAAAAGATGGCATCTTCATCAACCAAAGGAAATACGCAAAGGAGCTCATCAAGAAATTCAAATTCGACAATGCAAAGCCACAAAGACGCCGATGTCTACAACAGTGAAATTGAAGAAAGATGAAGAAGATAAGTCTATCGATCAGAAACTTTTTAGAGGAATGATTGGTTCCTTATTGTACTTGACTGCTAGTAGGCCAGATATCATGTTTAGTGTTTGCATGTGTGCAAGATTTCAATCTGATCCTAAAAATTCACACATGTTAGCAGTCAAAAGGATTTTCAGATACTTGCTGGGCACCACAGATCTTGGTCTTTGGTTTTCACGTAGCTGCACTTTTGATTTGGTAGCTTACACGGATTTCGATTATGCTGGGTGTTTAGTGGATCGTAAGAGAACAAGCAGGTACTTGTTGTGCCCCTGTGGTTTTGATGATGGTTTTGATGATTGGTCTTTGAAGTGAGTTATTCTCTGTGAGTCATCTAGCTGTGTCTTTTATATGCTCGATAAATTCATGTTTTATCATGTAAGTGAATGGAGTTCATATGGCTATCAGATAACATGCTCTACTTTAATTCTGTCTACACTCTATCTGCACAGTCTCCACAGCAGTGCGTCAACTCCTTGAGCTGATGCGTTGACCCTTCAGTTCAGTTTCTTCAAGCCTATACATTAGACTGTGGCAAAGTCTATTCATTCGTTTTGGTAACAAAGTCTGTACAGCCGTGTCATATGCTCTGAAGTCCATACATTGGTCCTCCTTCAAAGTCTGTACGGACACTGGTTCAATTCCTTCTAAGTCTGTACATTGGCTTCGTATCTGTAAGTCTATACACTGGACCTTGTTTTACCAAGTCTGTACACTCGCTGCACTGTTCAAGTCCATACACTGGCAGCTCAGCTTAAGTATATACATTCGTCTGAACTAACTTCATTTTCCTCTGTCTGTCTGTAGATGATTCAGGCCATCAAGACTTGGCACGTGATCCAAGAGGCTGAAATGCTGACACAAGGACACAGCAGTTCAAACAATCAAGAAAGAAGCTCCTGGATTATTCTAGTTCGTCAACGCAGTGAGCAAGTAGCGTGGACGTAGCGGTTCAAGAATCCCTTATTGTAGCCTCTGGAGTACATTGGCACCATCGACGCTGCAGCTCCATGCGTCAACGCAGCATGCTGAGAGCGTCGACGCAGCAGTTACAAAGGGAGAGCCAATGGGTTACTGGATTACTCTGGTGCGTCAACGCATTCATCAAGTGGCGTCGACGCAGCAGGTTGATGGATCGACCAGGTAACCAGAGGGTGGACGCAGTTGCACAATGTGTCAACGCACTCCACATGAAACGTGAGAGGGCTGAAGCCAACTAAGTTCAGACGCTACAGCTCCATGCGTCAACGCAACATGTTGATAGCGTCGACGCAGCACGCCCATCTGTTGAAGACTTGATCACTGGATCACAGATGCGTCAACGTTGTAGGCTGATGGAGTCAACGCAGCAGACTTGAGTCCTGCTGGTCGAATGTCGTTGAATTGATGGGCACGTGATCCGAGGTGCCTGGCTCGTGAACAAGGATGCTACCACGTGGTCCGAATTTCTAGGGCAGGAAACGTGGAAGCCACACTCACCCAGTGTGCTGCTGCTGATGCTATATATACGAGTCTTCATCCTCTGTAGAAGACTGATCGAAGAAGAAGCCTGGAGAGCAGAAAGCCCTTCGATCCAGAAAAAGAAAAGAAGAAGAAAAAGATTAAAGAAGCAGAAGAGAAGAGTTGAAGAGAAGAGAAGAGAAGAGACAGAGAGAGCCTGCGAAAGAAGAAAAGAAAAAGAGTGAAGAAGCAGAAGAGAAAGAGAGAGAGAGAGAAGGAGTTCGTAGAGAAGAAATGGGAAAAGCTTGAAGATCTGTCCTCTGGCGTTTGGATCAAATCCAAGCCAGACCTGCTCCCTTGAGAGCTACATTACTTGTATTTCGTTTCCAGCTTTTGGCGCTGTGATTTTTCATCCTTTCTTATTTTCATTTTTATTTTTCCATCTTTGTACTTCCGATCCTCTGGTCTGAGGTCGGGTTCCTCCTGTGGACTCAGGAGAAGGGAGATCGTGGGATCTCCGGTTTACTTGCAGCAGGGCGCCGCGAGTGGGTTCCCTCCAGCTGAGGAGGAAGAGAGGCTAGGCCTCTGGTCTGCCAGCAGCTGAGTGCTGCTAGGTGTTTCCCTCCGGGATTGGAGGAAGGGAGGTTGATTCCTCCGGTTTGCAAGTAGTTGGGTGCTACTTGTGGTTGGTTCCCTCCGGTTGGGAGGAAGGGAGGTCCAAGACCTCTAGGTTGCCTTTGACTGGGTGTCACTGGTTGGTTCCCTCCAGTTTGGAGGAAGGGAGGATTGGTCCTCCGGTTCTGGTCTTGTGGTTTGCAAGACTAGGTGGTCCCTCCGGCGTGGAGGAAGAGGGGAGGTTGTTCCCCTAGTCAAGCTGTGAGGCAGCGTCTGTTGCAGACTGAGTCTGCTTGTCTAGCATTGGCTAGTGAAGCCTCACTCCGGTTGGGAGTGAGGGGTGGATGTAGGTCTGGAGGACCGAACCACCTTAAAATTATTTGTGCAGTGGTTTGCCTTGCATTAGCTCCATATCTTCTACCTCCCATTCACAGGTTGTGCATGCTTGGCTAGTTGCATTAATTGGGAGTAATCTCTGAGCATTGTTTTCTGCTAAGTGTGCTTGGGTTGATTAGCTTTGCTTGCGAGTCTGGTGTGATCAGGTGGCTGCATTGTTGCAGTCCAACTGCTTGATCAATTGTTTGATCATCATCTCCTCTTGGAAAGCTCATTAGTTTTATTCCGCATATCTGAGCATTTAGTGTTTTAATTCGGGCATAATTACCAGAGGGATACATTCACCCCCCTCTGTATCCGGGCCTAGCACCTTAATAGTACTGTCAATTTCTTGGAGGTTGCATGGTCTCATGGGCCTCTAGGAAATAAAATACTGTGGCATTGTCAACTGTCAAAGCCGAGTACATGGCGGCAGGTAATTGTGCGGTCCAAGTGCTTTGGATCCAACAACAATTAATTGACTATGGCATTTCTTTGAATGACACGCCCATTCTTTGTGATAACACTTCTACGATTAATCTTTCCAAAAATCCTGTTTTGCACTCTCGCACAAAGAACAGAGAGATTAGACATCACTTCTTGCGAAATCATGTGAGTAAGGGTCATTTTGAACTTTTGCATGTAAATACAGAAAATCAACTTGCAGACATTTTCACAAAACCCTTAACTCTTTAAAAGTTCACTCAAATCAGAAGAGAACTTGGAATTTGCTGTTTGAAGGAGTAACTGTGCCTTAATGTCATGATTTTTCGGTATATCAAATGGCGATTGCAGAAGGCTAGATTATGTCTAGCTGGAAGCATTCCTCATGCGCGATGGTGATCTTCGGACCTATGTTCTCTGTCACGTACCGAAAATCATCTTGCATGACTTTACTTTCATATTCTTGCTTGATTGCATGTATATATTTCTAGAAAACCATTCCTTGAAAATCTTCTAAGACCTCACTTCCTTGCTAAATAAAATGCTTTAATTTTGGATCATTTGTGAATCATGACATATACAAACGAGGAGGAACTATTTCTAATTGTGCATACATTTAGGGGGAGTCCAAACTATGTTTTTGACAAATTCATGTTCTACATACATAGCAATTACCCACACACTTTGCACAAGATGATGCATATGACTTTAATTAATAAGGACTTCAGAAATTCTTTTCAACACTTTGAGGGAAATGAAATTTCTACATGAAATGAAGAGAATCGTGAGGAAAAAGCTGTCAACCCCAATCAATAAGTGGAATGTGGAACTAAATAGCCGGAAATCTCCACTGAAATAAATGAGAAAACTCGCGTCAAAAAGTGAAGCTAAAATCTACAAGACTCAAAATTGTGATGAATCCTAGTAGTCGGGAAACCCCATTAAGACACATGAGGTGACTCACGCCGAACGGTGAAATCTAATAAAAAAATAAGGGGGTTGTGCGAAGCTACCAAAAGCCGAGGATCTAAATGGAATTATAGAAAGGAAATAACCCTCTAGTGTTTTCAAGAAATTTTGCCAATATCCATATATGTTTGAAGTTCATTGCTCATTTTCACATATTTCACTCGGGTATTATTGTGATGTTTGTATAGCTTAAATTTGTTCTTATCATGGCTTATACAGTGATTCTAACATATGCATGCACTACCTTTTTTGATTAAGCCTC
The DNA here is from genome assembly GCA_022559845.1 of Amorphophallus konjac. Classification (NCBI taxonomy): domain Eukaryota; kingdom Viridiplantae; phylum Streptophyta; class Magnoliopsida; order Alismatales; family Araceae; genus Amorphophallus; species Amorphophallus konjac. The sequence continues at coordinate 24,005,617 of CM040129.1, forward strand.
ATGCTCTACACTATGACTTGAATCAAATGCTCTTTTCATATCCTTCTATCCCATTGAGGGGGAGATATACATATGTACATGCATGCTTGTCTCTCATGCTTGCTTGCTTGCTTGCGTGCATGAGCATCCAATTTCATTGATATGGTTGGTTTTCATGCAAATGTTCCAGCTCTTGCATTCCCCATTTTTTATCATGCCAAAGGGGGAGAAAACTGTTTAGATTGTCATAATATTTTGTCATCATCAAAAAGGGGGAGATTGTTAGGTATGTGTTCTCACATTATTTTTGACCCTTGTTTTAATGATAACAAATATTGTGAGTTTGTGGGAGTAAAACATTATGTGCGGTTTAATGAATTCAAAACATTGTGTGTTTGGAAGAGCATGTGTTCTGTAATGACATTTGGTTGCATTGTGGTGGAATAATGCTTCCTATTTGATTGTATGAGTGTATGAGTTTTAATGGAACAATCATGTTTTTGGAATGGCATCTATCGTTCAATGAATGTTCTCATTCATGTGCTATGAAATGCTAACTTGATACATTCTTATTTTGAACTCATCTTTTCACTTTTGAGATCATGGCATTTGAGATGATGGAGTTTCGGGTTGATTTGCATGCCATATTGTTCATATTCACTCTAGAAATGCTAGTTTCAAGAGAGAAGTTAATTTGATTTTCAAATCCATACTAATTTAGTTTTTATATGGTTTTGCAGGTTCAAATCATCCCAATTAATCATCTGGAATCTAGGGATATTGGTTGCATTAATGCCATTGGGTTTGCATAGGTTTTAGAGCCTAAAAAAATGTGTTTTTGTGAAAGTGCAGAACCAACCGGTCGATCGCCCCCTCTAATTCGGTCGACCGGCTAGAACCAGACATAACCTAGTTCTGTCCGGTCGACCGACCCAATAACACCGATCGACCAGTGTTTCTCTGCTATGCCCAAAACAGAATGGGTGTTGGTCCGGTCGACCGCCCCAATGAATCCGGTCGACCGGAAATTCTCTACTACGAAATCAGGCTTCACGAAATGCATCTGAAACCCATCTTTTGGAGATCCATTTAGGGCCAAACTTGACCCTAATACCCCTAGGGCATTCATACATATGTTAGACACATTTTGAAGAAGTTTAAACATGGTTTTAATGGTCTTTTCATCACTTTCTCACTTGCATATATATGAGTTACGAATTTAGGAGATCTTTAGGGTTTCTAATGTTCTCTATTTGTCTTGTAGGAGAAGAAAGGGAGAAGGAGAGAAGCTGAGCAAAGATCCAAGGTTTTCATCTACTTCCGATCATTTCTAGAGTTCGTGATTAAAGAAGAAAAGAAGCGGAACGAGAAGGGAAACGCGAGGACATTCACATCGTCAACATTCGGCTTCCTTCCAACCCGAGGCTTAGAGAAGAATTTCTACAGCCCTTTTTTTCCTTGGAAAGTTCTTTCTAGATCTTGTTTGTGTCTAGTGGAGTCATTTGCTTCATGTTTCCATGCTTGTATTGAACATATTTTTATTTTTGTAACCTCAACTCTGTGAGTCTGTTGACCATCTGCGAACGGTTGTGGTGTTCTTGTCCCGCGGGTGTTGCAGCGAGTGTGTGTTTGTTGATCCGTGGTAGGATCGTGTAGGAGACTACGTCTCCTTGTCTTTTGGAGTTGAATCTCCGTGCACTTAATTTGAAGCGAGTGGATCCTCACCAGTTCGGTGAGGGGTGGACGTGGGGAGACTGTCGTGGTCCCGAACCACATAAAAATCCTGTCTCGCATCTGTATGCTTGTGGTTTGATTGTTATTATTTTGTCTTGATTGTGTGAGAACGGTAAGCATGCGAGAATTCATTTTTTTATTGCTTATACTCTGTGCAATCATTCTCTGCTTTGGTATCTATTTTAATTAGCTATGTTGAAAATTTAAAAGTTACCATTGCGCTTGGCGGGGACAATTCAACCCCCCTTCTTGTCCATACGAGGACCTAGGGACAACAGACCCGATCCGTTATCTCCTAGAAAAACCTATCCTTTCTAGTAGGTTAGCTCGCTGGCAGAGCTTCCTCTCTCAATTTGACATCACATTTGTCGTCCAGAAGGCAATCAAAGGATATGCCATCGTTGAGCATCTAGCCCACATTCCTATTCCCTGCACTGACTCTATTCAGGATGAGTTCCCTGATGAGCATCTTGCTATTCTTATCCACCATCACTTCTGGTCTCTGCACTTTGGTGGTGCACTCAACTCTCAAGGCCGAGGGATAGGTGTCGTTCTCCTCACTCCGGAAGGGGTGACGATTCCCTTTGCATATCAGCTCCGCTTTCCTGCTACCAACAACATTGCTGAGTATGAAGCTCTCCTAGCCGGATTGAAGCACGCCTACCTCTTGGGCGCGCGCTATTTGAACATTATGGGAGACTCTCCACTTGTTCTGCACCAAGTTCTGTCCACTAATCGCACTCGTGACCCAAAGTTCAAGCCATATCAAGATTTGGTCACTCTCTTGGCTATGCAATTTTGCAAATTAATCTACATCCACACTCCTCGGTCTCAGAATATCCCCGTCGATGCATTAGCGTCACTCACTTCCTCCTTATCTTTCCCTCTCAGTCGGAGCACTGAGACCATCGTCGTCCAGAGACTGGACGCCCCCTCTCTTCAATATCCTTGGTACGACAACTTTAGGAAAACTGTAGAGGCAAGGGCTGAGAAAGAAGATTTGAAGGAAGTCTCTTTGATAGAATTAGACGAGATCTTGGAAGAAGAAGAGTTGCTATGGTACCATGAAATCGAGCTATATTGCAAGGATGGATCGTTCCCAGAGGGGCAAGTGCCGAACAGCGTAAGGCTATTAGAAGAGCCGCCTCGAGGTATACTATCATAGCTGGAGAATTGTACATGTGCGCTCTCAATGAAATTCTCATGATGTGTCTAGATGATGATGAAGCTTGGAAGGTGGCAGAAGCAGCCCATTCAGGATAGTGTGAAGGTCATGTCAATGGCCAGGCCTTGGCGAAGAAGATCCTTAGGCAGGGTTATTATTGGCCCACTCTAGAGGAAGATTGCTCCCTCTATGTCCGGTGGTGTCTTAAATGCCAACTCCACGCTGATAAAATTCATGCTCCTGCTTCATCTCTCCATCTTGTCTCTGCTCCTTGGCCATTCTCCATGTGGGCTTTCGATGTTGTAGGCCCGCTGGGTGATCCGAGCTCTCAGACCAAGAAAAAATCATTTATCCTCACCGCCACCGAGTACTTCACCAAATGGGCCGAAGTAGAAGCATACACAGAGATCAAAGCAACCATAGTGTGTCGCTTCATCTTAAAGAACATCATCTCGCGGTTCGGAGTGCCAAGCAGCATCGTCACCGATAATGGACCCCAATTCGTCTCACAAGAGCTCCAGGACCTCTATAACAAGTTCAATATTGCATTGCATCATTCATCTCCATACTACCCTCAAGGCAACGGTCAAGCCGAGGCCACTAATGAAACCCTTCTTAAAATCATATAGAAGACATGTGAATCTCATAAATTTGCTGATTGGCCTGAACGATTAATGGAAGCTCTATGGGCTTACCGCACCTCCGTCCATACTCCTACGGGGAAAACCCCCTATGGTCTTACTTACGGGATGGACGCTGTGCTCCCATACGAGATCTCGATCCCTTCTCTAAGGGTACAGCTCGATAAGGAACTTAGTCTTGACGAGCGTCGAGAGGCGTTGCTGGATCAGCTTGAACTCTTGGATGAGAAGAGGCTAAATGTGGCCGATCAAGTGTCTGTTTATCAAAACAGAGTCTCGCGTTATTTTCAAAAGAAGGTAATTGAACGTAAATTTTAAATAGGTGATATGGATTTGAAACATAAATTCATTAGGTCTACAGGTCCTAGGTCTAAACTGCAACCTAACTGGGAAAGGTCGTTCGTCATTAGAGAGGCTTATCCAGGGAACGCATATTGTCACGCCCCGACGTGGAATATCGGGACTGACAGTAGAAACAAGTAATAATAATATGTTGATTTATAGACATGATATGCTAAAGCTAAGAGATCACACATCACCATAAATAGAAAACAACTCCATTCACTAAATAATATTTAAATAATCCGTGTTCCAAACACATAAACTTCCTTAAAACAATCTTTCGACAACATCCACTTAACACTATTACATTGCTGAATTCAAATTACAATCCTCTCACAACCCTCTTTCTAAAAACATAAATAGACACAAATACTACGACTAGATCCACAGGCTTCAAACTGGCTCGCTCCAAGGCCATCACTCTTGCCCGTCCCCATCAGTCTGTGAATCCTCACCTGAGCTACCTGAAAAAGGGGAACAACTGGGTGAGCAAACGCTCAGTAGATAATAACAGGCAAATTTAAGTGATTAACCAACTAAATTGCATTTTAAGTGCAAAAATAAAGAACAAAATGAAATGACAATATGATAGTAAGATAATTGAACAAAGGCAAGATCATGATATAACTGGAAATTGGCCAATCAAGCAAGAACTAGCCAAGTCAAGAAAAATTCAAGTACTAGATTATTGTCGTAGACATCACGCTAGTCATGCACTCGGTGCAATACCTCACCATGTCATTCAAACTCCTCGGGGCACAAGTACTTTTCGGGCGCTCCTCCCAGGACCAGACCGGGCCCTCATGATGCGTTGGCATTGATTTGTTGGATCCAAGATCCCAAGTTATGTCTAGACATTAATCAAGTTAAATGGCCAATAATGTCAAGGTATAACTTACCTCGGAGGATCCCAAGGATAAGTTGAAGAGATATTTTGACCAGAAAATTCAAGTTATCAAGAACCAATCATGTCCTTGGGTTCAAACATGAATAATCACGGAAAATCACTTCTGGATGATAAGCGGTCTAAACTGGGCCGCTCAAACAATACACGGTCAATACTGGACCGTTCAGGACAGAAATGGACTGAGGATCAGCCTCACCAAAGTCAAGGATAAACGGTCCATCTGGGACCGCTCTGGATATAGAACGGTCAGAAATGGGCCGCTCGAAGCTAGAAGTACTGGAAGCCCAAGAACAAGGTAAACGGGCCTTATAGGGCCGTTCAGGAAATGAACGGTCCATTAGGATCCGCTCTATAACATGGACGGTTCAAATTAGTCCGTTCAACAGAACTTATCACAAGGAATTCTACCCAATTGGGCTCCGGGCTGCCATAAGTGGGGCAGAGCTGAACCAGGGTCCAGCCCACTCTCCACTGGTCAGCCTAGGGCTTATCGGGTCGCTCCAAACATAATTTGATCAAAGATAGAACAAGGTTACTTGACCAATGTAAGTGGCACTTGGCCAGAGTTGCACGGTTTTGAATTGGCCGCCCAGTAAGCCAGACGGTCCCTTTTGCGCCGCACAACCCTCGGGGGGGGGGGGGGTCCAAGTTGAGCCGTGACTCACAACACGATAGTCCAAGCGATTCGGTCATGTACACAGGTTCAAGCCTTGGTGGTACAACCTGTCTGGCGTCATAGTGGGAATCCCAGGCTCACGGGGGCTTACGGAGGTCCCGTAATGAAGGTCCTAGTATGACGGAAGGAATATCCGGCGGAGAGTCCCAATCATTACAAGGAAATGAGGCTATCAAATCATCAGATATCAGTATGGCGGTCAGTCAATCCTACCGGAGTAGAACGACTGTCAAACAATCCTAATAGCATGAAATCATGTTTGAATTAACATATTGAAATAAATTAAGGCTATGATGAAAGAATAAACATTATGAAATTTGTTCTCACATATGTTCCTTTTTCTTATGGGTTATTAACCTATCCTTAGCCATAAAGCTACTAAGTTAAATCATACTAAAAAGGAAAACAAGTAGTTTTGTATAATTGGGCAGTCCAGTCAAAGCCCCTTACGGGCCTCGGCGGTCGCACGACAGGCCATTCACCACCTTTCAGGTCCAAAGGCCTGCTAGGGTTGAGCGGTCCGTAATGTGCCGCTGGGGTCCGAGAACGGTCTTGGGCTGGCCGCTTAAAGGCAGGGCGGTTAGGGGTATGCGGCGCAAACTACGAAATCGATCAAAAGTACAATGCATGAACGGTCAAGAACTAGCCACCTGAAATGGATGGGTGGTCTATCGTGAGGCCGCGTAAATCAACTCAATCCGCCACCCCTTTGCCTTGCCCGTCGCCGGCGGGGTTGGCTAGGGTTAGCAATAGGAACTAAATATGCACAATACAAAGCATAAAAATTAGGGCTTTTATAGTCAAAAGAACAAGCATGAAAAGTTTTACAAGATAGCATGATCAATTTCATGTTTAGTGCCTGAAATCCCTACGTAAATCAAGATGGAACAATGTTAACCCTAGTTCTAGCATGCTTCCACTAAACCTCGAAATACTAACAGGATACAAGATTAAAATTGGGGCTTTCTAGACCAAATGAAAGAGGACAGAACAACGCTTCTTTTGATATATCACAGTTAGGGTTTTGCTTGCTATCACCTACCTTATTCGAAGGATGAATGAAGAAGAGGGATGCCGACGCGCTAGGTACACACCGCCAAAGATCACCGGAATTCTCCCTCAATCGAGCTCCTCTCCGGCCGCCACAGCAACTAAACGATTCTAGGGTTGCTAAGGGTCATTTTTATAGGTTCAATCGAGTCTAGGGAGTCCTAATCGCGAAGATAGAGTCCTATCATCGTGGACGTGCGAGATTCGTGCGAGACCAAGTCTATCCACTACTCCGCCGCCAAAAACTCCTCCTAGGGTTAGGGTTTCGAAGATTAATCAGGGGGGAAACGAAGAGTTAATCTTGACCTTTCATATGCATCCGGGTTTAGCTTAAATGGTTGGGTATTGGTCTCGAATTTCGCGTTTTAAGGTCCGATTAGGTTTAGTGTGATTTTGGGCCTTAATCTGTTAATTCGACTTGGTTAAAAATTTTATTTGGGCTGGTCATAGAAGATAATTTTACTAAACGCTTTATCCACTACGAGATTCTAATTTTTACAGATTTTTATAAAATGGTCAAATTTTGACTTATCTTATTTCTTAAGGAATTTCTTATCAATTTTCTCGAAATTTTTATTCTTTAATAAATCAGGGTGCTACACCCTCCCCCTCTTAAAAGAATTTGGTCCCCCAAATTCACTGCACTTAATAGAATGGGGAGCGAGATAGCTCACCTAGAATAAGTCGAGATACTGCTTCCATATGGTTTGTTCGGATTCCCAAGTAGCTTCTTCGGTTCCACGCCGATTCCACTGCACTTTAACCATGGGAATGACACAATTTCTGAGTTGCTGCTGCTTACGATCAGAATCTTGATAGGTCTTTCTTCATAAGTCAAATCTTCCTTCAGTTCTAAATCCACATGCTGAATGACATGAGTGGGGTCATACACATATTTTTACAGCATAGACACATGGAAGACATTGTGTACTCCTGATAACTGAGGTGATAGTGCTAAACGGTAAGCCACCTTGTTGACACCTAAAATATACAAGAAGAAGCTAAAGCAAACTTAGGGCTCTGCAGACCAAATCAAGGGTGCGACTTCTGTGCCATCCCTGGAAGTTATGAGAATCAGAATAGACGAGGTCCACTACCCCTAACACTCGGTTCGGTTGAAGCCATCTCTGGCTAGGCCGCTACCCAACATGACTATCATTCAAATAGTCAGGCTGATAAAAACTATGACAAACTCCAGGCAATCATCTGCCTGCTAAAGAGGAGCCTCAGATAATTCTGATTCTCATAAAAAGGGGTTCACACTACCTCACGCGTGTGCATGGACGCATGGTGTTAAACAAGCCTCAAGAAGAAAGTGTATACATATGTATACCAAGAAGCTCACCGGGACAATGAAAAGTAGCCCATTAAGTGAGCTCCTTCCGGTGCCGAGTTCGGAGCAAACGGGCCAAGCCCAAAACATGGGCAGGCGCGCCGAGATGATGCATGCTGGGGCGCGCCGGGGAGCTCGTGCCGAAAGCAGAGGGCCATTCTTCTATAAAAGCTGTTGCCTTCAAAGCTGAGATAGAGGAACACACAGACAGACAAGTAGAGGGAGCCACTAAAAGGAAGAGATCCCGAGAGCCCTCTAAAGGAGCTGAAGAGAGAAAAGAGTTACAGAAGCTCGGAGGAGAGATTCGAGGTGGGATCGGTTCCAAGATGCTCTGAGGGGCTATACTCTCCCCTCCCCCTATCTTTTATTTAAATATGCTTTCCTTTTTTCTTTTGGGTCTGCTTCCGAGCATCTTTGTTCCAGTAGCATCGAATGCCAATGTAACCCTGTTGTTAGGGATATAGTCTGTGCGTAATTTCCTCAGTTTGATTCTCTTCCGAACTAGATGTATGTACTCTGTTTGGATGAAATGGTTAATAAAAGGGGCTGAAGTTCACCCTTTCTTTCCCTTTCTCCCTCTGTATCTGAGATTTGCCGTATTCGATAGCTACTGCAAACGAAGTAGATCCTATCGTATATCCGTCTTCGGATCTGCTGAGCGCGTTTCTACCGTATTTCTTTCCAACCTCACAACCATAGTGAGAGCCTGAGACAGTTCATCTCATGGCTTCTCATTTGTGAAATGAAGAGGGATAAGCTCGAGTTAGAGCTCGTGAGGTTTCATCTATGACCCTGCTCCCAGTGAGGCCCCAGGGTGAAGATCCCCTTCTCCCCGAAATAGCCTCATCCCCCCTAGGACCATCTCAAAAAATCCTTTGAATAGGACTCCCCAAAACCTTGGGTAAAACACCTCAAAGGCCTTGAATAAACCCCCCTTCAAAACCCTCAAAGAACTCTCTGAAACCCTTAGCTCCTGACCCCTCTGAAATCCCTTCAAACCCTGCTCCTAAAAACCACCAGGCGCCACCCTCTCTCGGCGCCAGTTCCGCGCCGAATGCTTCCCGCGCCGGGTGAGCTTTCCCCCCTCGCACCGAGACCTGTTCCTTTGTCACGTCGAGGCCTCTATATCATTCGTGCCGTAGTTAGCCATGCCGATACCCTCAACAGTTTTAAGCCTTATGGTCCCTGGTCACAAGACCCTATCACTCTGAGGAGAAGCATTATCTTTCACTCAACCCTCATGGGAGCTAAATCAATGGGGTTAATCCCCCTACATTCTGTCACCCCATCAAGTCATGGAGTTCTGCCACTGCATGCTCTCTGTTGGCTGTCTAGGGGATATTAATAAATCCCACTATAAGTGGACACTGTCCCATAAGATTGAGATCCTTTTGGATCTAGGGCTACGCCCATCTCTCCTTTGGCTTCCATCCCGGCATTCCGTGGGTGGATAGCCTATACTCCCCTATTGGCACAATCCTAAAATAAGGGGAGATGCTGCCAAAATTCATCCACGATCTTTACTTTATCGCATCGTGTGACGCTTTCACTAAAACTATGAATCTATCCCCGACTGTGTGGCAGAGATCTGAGGTTGACCATCTCATGATCCTTTGCCTACTGTAAGAGGGGAACATAACCATTACAGTCATACGATTTCCCTAGACCTTCCATGGATGAGTCCACCCTCACTTTCCACCCTACCCAAATGCTATCATGGACAAACCCGTGAAACTCCTATTGAACATAAGAGGGTCACCCTCAATCCCATAAAGCCTTCAAAATACCTAAAACCTAAAGAAACACCTCTTATCGGTGCCACCTAACCTCCCGGTGCAGCCCTCTCTCGGCCCCAATTCCACCTCCCGGCGCAGCCCTCTCTCGGCGCCAGTTCCGCGCCGGGTGATGGGCGCGCCGAGATGCTGGTCGGACCGATGCCCCTTTTGTGATCACTGTCGCGCCAGTTTGCCTTCACGCCGAGACCCCATCTGCGTCGGTTTGCTTTCATCATGTCATATATTGGGGAAAAATCATGGTTCCTCATCCGAGTCTAAGGGAGCTAAATCAATGGGGTTTTACCCCCACAGGGTATCGTTTGACCACAATGTTTTCTTCTAACCCTGCTGACCCTTGGAGTCCTACCACTGCACGTCCTCCAATGGTCTCTAAGGGGAATATCAACAAACACCATGACAATGGACATTGTCCCGTCATACTCAGATCCTTCTGGATCTAGGGCTACGCCCATCTATCCTTTGGCTTCCATCCCGGCATTTCGTGGGTGGATGACCTATGTCCCCACTGGGCATAAACCAAGATAAGGGGATATGCTGCCAGATTTATGCCATACATTATTATCACGTCTCGCGTCGCATGGTTATCTATGCATATTTCGCATCCTGCTAGCAAAGTTGGCATCATAGTCTTATCTTGTTTTGCCCTCAAGGCATCCTTTCTTGGCAATTAATCAAGGGTTGTCCTCTATCTTAGAGGACATAATTAACGTCATAACCATTATAGTATGACGGACTCGGGTCCTGACACGAATATCACAATCAACTGACCGAGTCAGATCGAGCGCATAATAATTTGTCACGACAGTGACTGGCACGCCTAATCAATGAACCAAATAAAAAGGCAAAATAAATGAATAAAAGGATAGATACAAAAAAAAAATCTATCCCCACAAGTCTGGCACGCCCGATGGGACTCAAGTCTCCCTTCATCTCCTTGCCAAGAGAGAATGCCTATTGGGGCTTTCCCCAAGAATACTGACTGTTTCTCTATTTGTCCTAGGTAAATAATGGCGTCATCTGGACTCACCGGTCTTGACTTCGGCCCCGCAATCGTCACCGGCCACACGGAACACGGGTACCTGGCGGTGCCCATGATTTTTGGCTCCTTCCCACCAGCTGTAGGCTTCCCCAACTTCTTGGGGTTGGCCTTTGCCGACATGCTACATATGGAGTCCTCAAAGCCCACAGAAGAGAAAGCTGCATAGAAGGTCGAGGCCCCAGATGCTCGATACTGTGCTGGCTCGCCTACGAGCCCGATTCAAGTTGCCAGCTGCATGGTGCATCATATTGCCCATGGGGCCCGCCCCGTTCCTGCCAAGAGTTGCAGGAAGTGCTGACACCGGAACCCCCGAAGGAAGACTGATGCTGTGACCGGACGTCTCTCCGTGTCCGGCAAGTCTATGCTGGTCGGTGGCCTCCGCGTCTTTTTGGATGGACGTAAGGCTCGAGTGAGCCCGGACCGGGTGATCCCTGCCGTACCAGTCTACAACTCCTATCAGGCTCTTTCTGGAAGAAGAGTTGAGGAGGAAGAAGCCGGCCCCCATGGCCAGAGAAGGTTGGCTCCCGAGCCAAGAAGATTCAAACAGGTTTGGGTCCCCAAAAAGGTCCAGCCTGTCTACCAAGATGCACCAGTCCAGTACCGCTCCAGATTCACCGGAGTAGAGGAGAACAAGAAGAGGGGCCCTGCCCCGAAGAAGGAAGAAACGGTCGTGGACCCTCCACGCCGTGGAAGCTTTAGGGCCTACGCCCGACAGGCCAACATCCCCATCGCGGGAAGAAGATTTCATCAAACTACCGAAAGAGCTCGGCTTGCTTACGTCCCTCAGATGGGAGGTCGACAACTATCCCGACCCTGCATCTGGGCCGAGGGCATGAAGAAATGACCAATATGGTCAGGAGCTATTTTAGTGGATTAGGCAACCCCTCCTTGGGCCAACAACGGCTGTTGCAAGCAGCCGTGGCTGAAGAAGATCACTACCCATCAATGGCAATGGAAGAAGAGAAAGACAGAAGAATGACGTCATCGGTCGATGACAATGGGTATGAAGACGGCTTTGATATTCGAGCCAATGAAGATACTCCTCATCAGGGGGAAAGGAGAAGAGTCTCTGTGTTTGAAAGGCTCACCTTCCCGGCAAATGTCAAAAGGAGGGTTTGCAGACAGAGACGAGGGATGCAGATTTTCACCTGCAACATGGCTGGGATATCTTGCCACTATGGAGGATTGCCTGAGGAACCTCAGGAGTTGGCCCGACTGGCCGGACGACCGGGGCCGAGTACTCGAAGGGCGGAAGCTGCAAAGGAAAAAGTGGCGGCAACCAAAGGGAAGCAAACCCCGGCCCACCTCCAACAACATGACAAGGCCGTCATTCTCACCGCAAATGTGGTGACGGCAGGAGAAGAAGAAGATGCCTTGCTTGACATCCTACCTGAGGGTGCATCTGGTGAGACGACATAGACTATCCCCAGCACCGCAGCTTTGGATCCGGCCGTACTAATGATACTCCAAAGGTACCGCCAGGAGATAGAACAACTGAAGAAGCAATTGATGGAGAAGGCAGAGCAGTCTTCAGCATCCAAGTAGCCTGATATGCAGGCCGAGTCATCAATGGGAGCCGTCAACCAAAATGACTTCCCACCACTCTACGTCCTGCCTCAACAGGCGGAACCAAGCTTGGTGACAACTCAACAGCGCCCATCCCAGCCGCTGATGCCACCAGCACTACCACAGGTGCACCAGACACCTCCACTGCTGCGTCCTCCGCCGCAGGCGACCACCATGGTCACCCCCTACTTGCAACCGACACACTTCTACCCAGAACCAGTTGATCCGACCGTCATGAGTAAGATGATGGTGGAAAGGATGATCGAGCTGAAGCTCGCTGAAAGGGCCGAAGGTGACTATGTTGCATTCGATGCATGTAGAGTTCCATACCCGCCGCATCATGCTGCCAAGCGGCTCCCTCCTGGGATTAGCAAGCCGCCAAAATTCAATAAGTTCAACGGGAAGGGATCCCCAAAGGAACATGTCGCCTACTACATGACCGTCATGGGTGACCTGGCCACCGACGAGTCATATTTATTGAAGTTTTTCGGGTCCTCACTTATAGGGCTCACATTTGAATGGTACTCCAGCCTCCCGGCCGGGTCGATCAGCGACTGGTCGGACATGCAGAGGAAGTTCAGAGAAAGATTTCATGTCACAGAGAGAGAGGTCACAGTGGCTGAACTCTATTCAACAAAACAAAGGGCAGATGAGACGGCCCTTGACTACATCAAGAGGTGAAGGAACCTTGGAATGAGATGCAAGCGGCCCACGCATCAGGAGGACGCTGTACAGATATGCAAGTAGAACCTTAGGAGAGAGGTGCTGGAAAACATGATTGGCATGGAAATTCGGTCGTTCGACCGTCTGAATAATATTGTGGCCGAGGTAGAAGCTTTCCTGGCAAGGCCCACCCCTACACCAAATATTCCCACTGCAAAGAAGGGCAAGGCAGCAGAGTGGCGCCAAGCACGCAAAGAAGCAAACGCCCTTAATGTCAAGGCGTTTGAACAACAAAAAGACAAAGGCAAGAAGACAGCTGCTCCTCAGCCTGCCAAGACCGAAGATGGCAAAGAAGGCCCATCACTCTGGGATAAGATGAAGAAGGCCTACTCTTTCCCAAAGGAGAAGACCAAGATCTTGTTTGACTGGGTTACTCAGTATGATAAGGTCACCCTGCCTAAGCCAAAGAGGCCGGAGGACCTGAAAAGAAGAGACAGTCCAGGATTTTGCCTTTACCACCAGATGCTGGGACACTCGATTGAAGACTGTTATGTTTTCAAGGATATTATCGAAGGCATGGTGAGAAAGGAAGAAATAGAGTTGGGGAAGTACAAGGTCGACCCTCCATAGTCACATGAGGCGCCTATAAGAAGGGCTGCAGTCAACATGGTCTCTCTATATCAAGCATTGCCTGAGGAGACCCCAGAAGCCAGTACCCAGCACACCTATGAAGCCTGCTTTCTGGCCCCAATAAAAGAACAAGAGGGATGGTATCAAGTCCCTACAAGAACCAAGAAGAAGGGCATGTCTCGCCCAACAGCGGGGGCACATATTCGTGGCATCACACCACGACCCCGTTTGCCAGTGGCAACACCTGTGTGGACCAATCCACCTGCAGCCATTAGAATACCCACCCACAACCGGAGGAGGCAAACTCCGATGTCGGTGGTCAAGGAAATTACTCCAGAAGCCCGATGGCTGCAGGACTACATAAACGGGCTGGATGAATATGTACAGCCTGAGCTCGGGCCTTTACTGGTGCGGGGTCATGTCCCGGGGCAGGAGCAGGAACAGCTTTCACTGAAGCAGGAAGAGGAAGCTGACAAAACATCAGACAAGGAGGGCAGCCTGTTCTGGGGGCAAGCGCCAGCCGAAGGAAAGAAAAGAAGACAAAGAAAGAAGAGAGGGGCCAACAAGGCTACGAAGGGTGTAGTCCTTTCTTGCAACACCCTCTCTGCTCTGTTCAATTTGCCTGGAGAGGAGGATGAAGAAGAGATATACTTCACACTCGCTGTCAAGGAAAGTCAGGCCGAAGCTGCAACTGTTGCACATGCAACCCGGTCAGGCAGAGATGGGGGCGTCAGCTGCCTGCCAACCACAACATTATCTTCAGGGGGGAACAACCCTATAATGTACCCCCTCTGGAGGTTAGGGGAGTCCAAATCCCTCCTCTGTCAGGCCAATACAACTAGAGTGGGGGTAGCACTCCCGCTCCTTCCTTCCTAGAATTCGTAAAGATGTCAAAGGGGAAGTAGCTATGCTGGGATGTCAAACCAGCAACTGGGGACATTCCCCCGCAACTCCAACAATCTTCCGAATTGCCAGAGGAAGTAGAAGCTCACCCGGCAGCACTCAGTGAGGAACAGCAAGGAGACGACCCCAAGCAGAAGGGAGCAGCCTCCGAGTCCAAAGAAGCAGGTCCATCAGGGGCCGCAGTCCAAGAATCTCCCAAGCCCAGGTGGGCAAAAGAAATGAAGCTATCCAATGTCCGAGCAGGAAGTCGGGTGGTCAAGCTGTTGAAGAAGCTCCTGGCAAGATTCACTGTCTGGGAAATCCTCTCTCTGAGTGAAGAGACCCGACAGGCGATCTGTAATGCCCGGCAATTTTAAGGCTAAATAGGAATAAGATAATATATATATAATTACGATTCAACAAGAAAAAAAATAATAGCTATATGTGATGATATTTATATATTCTACAAATAGTTAATAAGGTTGAAGAAATAAGAGTTCAGGTATATACAAATGACAAGTTAATATTCCTTTTTGGAATAAAAGGTAAACATATTACCAAGATCGAACCTGCCTCTGATACCCAAGATAATGATTAAAGTGGAAAATAAAGTGAAGGAAAGTATCAGCAATAAAATCCTTACATGAAGTACTACACTAATCAAACTCTCAATCGGTATTATGACCCACCTATAATATAAATTTAATACAACCCCATAGAAAATAGGGTTAACTCATGTACACTAGCAGACCCTTGAAAACCTCACGCATGGATTAGTATCAAAACATAATGGGCTTCGAGAAATAAATAAATATATATATGTATATATATGCATGCAAATTATTAACGGATAGGAACTGCATAGGTAAAGGTTTGGTAAATAACAAATGAGTTTAGTGCATATCAATATATTTGAAATAGTAAACACAACTCCTAAATACCCGTATAAGAAGGCCAAGCAAAGATAATTAAGTTGTAGTGGGCTTTTCCCACTAACACAAATATAGGTACAGTCCAAAAGAAGATGATAAATGGGCCATAACACATATAATGTATTTTATTAATACAATTTTATAGAAGCCAAAATTAGTGGATAGCCCGTTAACTAATATATAAAATCTTAGCTAAAATAATATGACTCATATATAATAAATGGGTCACAAAGTCATGGGGTTATAAATATATATCATATAAATAAACCCAATAACCCAAATTATAAATATATAAACACTTAGTGGGCCTTCCGACGTAAACCCACTAACAAGCCTAGATACTGCCACATATATGTATATATATATATCCAACCCACATACAAACATACACCTAGAGTTCCTATACCCTAATGGGCCTTAAACTTAAACTCAAATAGGCCAAAATTAAATAACGCCTCGTTAAAGTCGTCATTTAATTGAAGACTATTTAAGCAGGTGCTAATTTAATAATTGACGCCCCGTTGACAGGCCTCATATAATGAATTGAAGACCGTGTACTGAGACGTCATTTTAAAATAATGCCCCAATCCTAGGCGTCATTTCCAACAGAACCCGTTGGTGTTTGGTTCGAACAGGGATGTTATCCGGGGTAATTATTGATTAGGGAAAGGGATCGATACGTGGATATTTAAGTTTAAAAAGGATTCTACCTAGGAAATTTTAGTCCTAATCGAACTCCTTGAACCCATTAGGATTCCTTCTCCTATAAATACCCCTTCCATCGAGCCAAACCTGTTGGCTCTTTTCTTCAACAACCTGCTGCTGCTCCATACGTGAAGAACATAAAGAAGTTCTTCAACTTCTTCTTCTTCCTCCGGCTGCGGTCCAAACCACAAGGAGCGACCGTGACTCCTCTTCCTCTGCATCTTGTTGAGCAGTACGTGAAGAACATAGGACGTTCTTCATCGTCTTCCTCTTCTTCATACTGCTGCTACCATCCTGCCAAAACAGAGTGTCAGATATTCCTAAAGTTCATCACCGTTCTTCATCGTCTGACAACCAGGATCACCCAATCAGGTTGGTGTTCTCAAGTAACGAAGCCCAAACATGAAAATTTAAGAAATACCATGCATATAGTCCATAGACTGATGATTTCTCGGGTTTCTATTTTGTTTTTGCTAAATTTCAGTAAATAGCAACCCAAGATAGGGCGCTATTTTATTTGACGACCGTGCAAACAGTCGTCAATTGTCTAGATATTTAATAAATACACAATGTTCAAAATTTAATAACTGTGAGTCCTTATATGTAAACTAATGCATGATCATGTCTATAAATTCCTGCTATTTTTCTCTATCTGTTCATATCTTTAGAATCTTGATCAGACATACTCCAAAAACTATGTGTCTGTGATTGTACCTGCCTGGTGCAAATCATATGACAAAGAAATAGCGACCCTGATTAGGTCATCAATTGAATGAACGCCCATGTGAACGGGCGCCAATTTAGTGATAATCTGTGAATTATTGAAATGTTTATGATATTTATAGATGTTGAAATGACGACATATACCCTGCCCTTTAATTTGATATAAGACGCCCTTGACTAGGGCGTTGTTTACTAAATTGAAGCCTTAATGTAAGTCATCATTTTCATAATGTCTAAAAATTGAAAATGTTTATTGATTTTAATATTTATAGAACCTGGATGTAACGACTGAGTGAACAGTCGTCATTCACTGAACTGACGACCCTAACAAGGGTGCCAATTAAAAAAATGAAGACTTAAGCTCAGGCGTCAATTTACTGATCTCCTGATTTTCGTGAATTTCTATAACCCAATTATAGTTGGCACTATATTCCAGTCCATGAATATAGTCCCATGTTTCACGTTGTGTTATTATTTACCCACTATTTCTCGGTGATAGATGAACCCTCCATGGGACATTCCGTTCCTTTGGACCGGTGACTTTATCATAGAGGCCTCTGTAAGTCTCCACTAGCCTTGGATTCCCTCAAGGCAGTCGAGCAGGTTGTACCATTAAAACCTATGACAATACTTGATTGCCATGCCACTCTAAAGAAACATGGTATACCGGCCCTCATGACATGCTATGTGGATGTCATGAGAATATTCTTAAAATTATGTAATGGGAAACCATGCCATTAATGTTTCTTAAAGAATTATGTGCCATACTTATGGACACTAATTCTATCTACCTTATCATGTACAAAGAACAAGTGACGCTATATAAGTGCTTATTCTTGATATCATGATCTCTACCCTGTTTATCGACATGTCATGGTTTCTATGCTTTGCGTAGATTTTTATCGCAAGTCTGTCCTTGCTCAAGGGCCATGCCCTTGAATTCCATGAAAAATCTTACCTTATCCTTCTATTAAAGCTTGTTCTTGAAACTCCTTATTGGCTATAAACTATCGTGGATGTCTAGATCTATAATGCTGTGCATATAGGGCCCGATCTGGTCCTGGGAGGAGCACCCGAAAGTATTAGTGCCCATGGGAGTTTTAATGATCGCGGTGTCTAGCATTGCACCGCAGTACTTGTCTCTCTTGATCTTTGGCATTCCACACTCTCTCTTTCTCTCGTGACTTACGTGCGTGACTTGACTTGCGTGACTTTACTAGCGTGGCCCGAAAAGGGGAAAGTACTTGCATGAAATAGCCAATAATCTATCAATTCTCTCATGAATATCTCTTGATCGCTTGGAAGTTTTGCATACCGTCGTAAATCTTCTACTAGTTTTGTTTCACTTGCTCGGTTAAATCTACATGCAAAGTCTTACTTGCATTTACATGCAAAATTATAATTATTTCAACCAATTGCTTGTTCTTGAGATATAATTCATACTGAGCGTTCGCTCACCCAGTTCTATTCCAACATTTTTCAGGTAATCAGGTGGCTAGCGAGACCGAGACTCACACGGGAGGGACAAGTGTGCAAGCGAGCTTTGGAAATTAGCGAACCCGAGTCTTTTATCTTTCTTAAGTCTAGCATGATGTCTCTTATTTAGTTTTATTGTCTAAGTCTATTAGTGCGTCATCTCCTTTTCTTTCATAGTGACGTAGTTGAGTCCTCAAGTTCTTGTAAGAGACTTATATTTGAAATAAAATTTTTATTGTTGTTCCAAATTATTTAGTCTCATGTCATTGCTCTTGATCGTCCACGACTGTTTAACTGCCATGTTTCGAGCAAACGACACGTTCCGCTGCTATCACGGGACGTGACAGAGGTGGTATCAGTGCTTCGGCTTTCATATCTTCCAGGTCAAGTATCCTTGTCAGTCATATCAAAGCTTCGGCTTTCATATCTTCCAGGTCAAGTTTCCTTGTTAGTCATATCAGAGCTTCGACTTTCATATCCTCCAGGTCAAGTATCCTTGTCAGTCATATCAGAGCTTCGGCTTTCAAATCCTTAGGGCATTAAGTCCAAGAGATAGGTTGAGTCATCCCTGTCGGTCATCCTATAGGAGTTCCGTAAGAATTGGGTAGAGCTTGGGGTTAAAGTTATAAAAGAAGATAAAATACTTAAGTTTCATTAGTATTAATTCTTGAGTCAATAAACTATCTCCCCACTCATCTTTGCAGGAAACTAGATAAAATAGAAGCGTCTAGGCCGAGCTTTGTTCCTGAGATGGTCTTAGTAGATGTGTATGCTTATGCGGACCTTGTCCGAAGAGTCCAGGAGCTAGAAAAGGTGGTGGAAGAAAAAGATAGAGTTGAAAGGAAGGATCAAACAGATAATTTTGGAAAGTTTACTAGTACCAAGAAAAGGGTAAACGAGGGTGATATTTCAGAAAAGTGTAAGAAATGCCAGAAATGTAAGAACTATAATAAGAAGGGAACTTCGACAGATCACTCGCAAGGTAAGTGTAAATCGTGTAGAAGACATGGTCACCAATCGGAAAAGTGTTGGTGGAGTTCGGGAGCATGCCGACGTTGCGGGAGCTTAGACCATAAGATAGCGAAATGCCCTATTTTGATTAAGAAGCTTCCTAGAGAAACTCAAGCTGTGGCTGAACTTGCCAAAGGAGAAGTTGTGGAAGGTACTCCTCACCCTTGAGCCTAAATTAGTTCTTCCAAAAAAAAAAAATTAGTTCTTTTCCACTCAATGTCTCTAGACTTCTTTTTCGCATTATAGCTAGTCCCCCATCTTGAGTAAAGGATGATGTGAATTTGGGGACCAAATTCTTTTAAGTGAGGGAGGATGTAACGCCCGGCAATTTTAAGGCTAAATAGGAATAAAATAATATATATATAATTATGGTTCAATAAGAAAAAAATAATAACCTATATGTGATGATATTTACATATTCCCATAAATAGTTAATAAGGTTGAAGAAATAAGAGTTCAGGTATATACAAATGACAAGTTAATATTCCTTTTTGGAATAAAAGGTAAACATATTACCAAGATCGAACCTGCCTCTGATACCCAAGATAATGATTAAAGGGGAAAATAAAGTGAAGGAAAGTATCAACAATAAAATCCTTACATGAAGTACTACACTAATCAAACTCTCAATCGGTATTATGACCCACCTATAATATAAATTTAATACAACCCCATAGAAAATAGGGTTAACTCATGTACACTAGCAGACCCTTGAAAACCTCACGCATGGGTTAGTATCAAAACATAATGGGCTTCGAGAAATAAATGTATATATATGTATATATATGCATGCAAATTATTAACGGATAGGAACTGCATAGGTAAAGGTTTGGTAAATAACAAATGAGTTTAGTGCATATCAATATATTTGAAATAGTAAACACAACTCCAAAATACCCGTATAAGAAGGCCAAGCAAAGATAATTAAGTTGTAGTGGGCTTTTCCCACTAACACAAATATAGGTACAGCCCAAAAGAAGATGATAAATGGGCCTTAACACATATAGTGTATTTTATTAATACAATTTTATGGAAGCCAAAAGTAAAATTAGTGGATAGCCCGTTAACTAATATATAAAATCTTACTTAAAATAATATGACTCATATATAATAAATGGGTCACAAAGTCATGGGATTATAAATATATATCATATAAATCAACACAATAACCCAAATTATTAATATATAAACACTTAGTGGGCCTTCCGATGTAAACCCACTAACAAGCCTAGATATTGCGACATGTATGTATATATATATCCAACCCATATACAAACATACACCTAGACTTCCTATCCCCTAATGGGCCTTAAACTTAAACTCAAATAGGCCGAAATTAAATAACGCCTCCGTTAAAGTCGTCATTTAATTGAAGACTGTTTAAGCAGGCGCTAATTTAATAATTGGCGCCCCCTTGACAGGCGTCATATAATGAATTGAAGACCGTGTACAGAGGCGTCATTTTAACTAATCCTAGGCGTCATTTCCAACAGAACCTGTTGGTGTTTGGTACGAACAGGGATGTTATCCGGGGTAAGTATTGATTAGGGAAAGGGATCGATACGTGGATATTTAAGTTTAGAAAGGATTCTACCTAGGAAATTTTAGTCCTAATCGAACTTCTAGAACCGATTAGGATTCCTTCTCCTATAAATACCCCTTCCATCGAGCCAAACATGTTGGCTCTTTTCTTCAACAACCTGTTGTTGCTCCATACGTGAAGAACATAAAGAAGTTCTTCAACTTCTTCTTCTTCCTCCGGCTGCGGTCCAAACCACAAGGAGCGGCCGTGACTCCTCTTCCTCTGCATCCTGCTGAGGACTACGTGAAGAACATAGGACGTTCTTCATCGTCTTCCTCGTCTTCATACTGCTGCTACGATCCTGCCAAAACAGAGTATCAGATATTCCTAAAGTTCATCACCGTTCTTCATCGTCTGACAACCAGGATCACCCAATCAGGTAGGTGTTCTCAAGTAACGAAGCCCAAACATGAAATTTTAAGAATTACCATGCATATAGTCCGTAGCCTGATGATTTCTCGAGTTTCTATTTTGTTTTTGCTAAATTTCAGTAAATAGCGACCCAAGCTAGGGCGCTATTTTATTTGATGACCGTGCAAACAGTCGTCAATTGTCTAGTTATTTAATAAATACGCAATGTTCAAAATTTAATAACTGTGAACCCTTATATGTAAACTAATGCATGATCATGTCCCTAAATTCCTGCTATTTTTCTCTATCTGTTCATATCTTTAGAATCTTGATCAGAGATACTCCAAAAATCATGTGTCTGTGATTGTACCTGCCCGGTGCAAATCATATGACAAAGAAATAGCGACCCTGATTAGGTAATCAATTGAATGAACACCCATGTGAACGGGCGCCAATTTAGTTATAATCTGTGAATTATTGAAATGCTTATGATATTCCTAGATGTTGAAATGACGACATATACCTTGCCCTTTAATTTGATATAAGACGCCCTTGACTAGGGCGTTGTTTACTAAATTGAAGCCTTAATGTAAGTCATCATTTTTATAATGTCCAAAATATGAAAATGTTTATTGATTTTAATATTTATAGAACATGGATGTAACGACTGAGTGAACAGTCGTCATTCACTGAACTGACGACCCTAACAAGGGCGCCAATTCAGAAAATGAAGACTTAAGCTCAGGAGTTAATTTATCGATCTCCTGATTTCCTGATTTTCGTGAATTTCTATAACCCAATTATAGTTGGCACTATATTCCAGTCCGTGAATATAGTCCCATGTTTCACGTTGTATTATCGTTTACCCACTAGTTCTCGATGATAGATGAACCCTCCATGGGATATTCCGTTTCTTTGGACTGGTGACTTTATCATAGAGGCCTCTGTAAGACTCCGCTAGCCTTGGATTCCCTCAAGGTAGCCGAGGAGGTTGTACCATTAAAACCTATGGCAATACTTGATTGCCATGTCACTCTAAAGAAACATGGTATACCAGCCCTCATGACATGCTATGTGGATGTCATGAGAATATTCTTAAAATTATGGAATGGGAAACCATGCCATTAATGTTTCTTAAAGAATTATGTGCCATACTTATGGACACTAATTCTATCTACCTTATCATGTATAAAGAACAAGCGATGCTATATAAGTGCTTATTCTTGATATCATGATCTCCACCCAGTTTATCGACATGTCATGGTTTCTATGCTTCGCGTAGATTTTTATCGCAAGTCTGTCCTTGCTCAAGGGCCTTGCCCTTGAATTCCATGAAAAATCTTACCTTATCCTTCTATTAAAGCTTGTCCTTGAAACTCCATATTGGCTATAAACTATCGTGGATGTCTAGATCTATCTTTAAATGCTGTGCATATAGGGCCCGATCTGATCCTCGGAGGAGCACCCGAAAGTACTAGTGCCCATGGGAGTTTTAATGATCGCGGTGTCTAGTATTGCACCGCAGTACTTGTCTCTCTTGATCTTTGGCATTCCACACTCTCTCTTTCTCTCGTGACTTACGTGCGTGACTTGATTTGCGTGACTTTACTAGCGTGGCCCGAAACGGGCAAAGTACTTGCGTGAAATAGCCAATAATCTATCAATTCTCTCATGAATATCTCTTGATCGCTTGAAAGTTTTGCATACCATCGTTAATCTTCTACTAGTTTTGTTTCACTTGCTCGGTTAAATCTACGTGCATAGTCTTACTTGCATTTACATGCGAAAATGTATTTATTTCAACCACTTGCTTATTCTTGAGATATAATTCCAACTGAACATTCGCTCACCCAGTTCTATTCCAACATTTTTCAGGTAATCAGGTGGCTAGCGAGATCGAGACTCACACGGTCGAGACAAGTGTGCAAGCGAGCTTTGGAAATTAGCGAACCTGAGTCTTTTATCTTTCTTAAGTCTAGCATGATGTCTCTTATTTAGTTATATTGTCTAAGTCTATTAGTGCATCATCTCCTTTTCTTTCATAGTGACGTAGTTAAGTCTTCAAGTTCTTGTAAGAGACTTATATTTGAAATAAAAAATTTATTGTTGTTCCAAATTATTTGGTCTCATGCCATTACTCTTGATCGTTCACGACTGTTTAACAGCCACGTTCTGAGATAACGACACGTTCCGCTGCTATCGGTTCGGGGCGTGACAGAGGTGGTATCAGAGCTTCGGCTTTCATATCTTCCAGGTCAAGTATCATTGTCAGTCATATCAGAGCTTCGGCTTTCATACCTTCCAGGTCAAGTTTTCTTGTCAGTCATATCAGAGCTTCGACTTTCATATCTTCCAGGTCAAGTATCATTGTTAGTCATATCAGAGCTTCGGCTTTCAAATCCTTAGGGCATTAAGTCCAAGAGATAGGTTGAGTCATCCTTGTCGGTCATCCTATAGGAGTTCCGTAAGAATTGGGTAGAGCTTGGGGTTAAAGTTATAAAAGAAAGATAAAATACTTAAGTTTCATTAGTATTAATTCTTGAGTCAATAAACTATCTCCCCACTCATCTTTGTAGGAACCTAGATAAAATGGAAGCGTCTAGGCCGAGCTTTGTTCCTGAGATGGTCTTAGTAGATGTGCATGCTTATGCGGACCTTGTCCGAAGAGTCCAGGAGCTAGAAAAGGCAGTGGAAGAAAAAGATAGAGTTGAAAGGAAGGATCAAACAGATAATTTTGGAAAGTTTACCACTACCAAGAAAAGGGTTAACGAGGGTGATATTTCACAAGTGCAAGAAATGCCAGAAATGTAAGAAGTGTAATAAGAAAGGAACTTCGACAGATCACTCGTAAGGTAAGTGTAAATCTTGTGGAAGACATGGTCACCAATCGAAAAAGTGTTGGTGGAGTTCGGGAGCATGCCTGCGTTGTGGGAGCTTAGACCATAAGATAGCGGAATGCCCTATTTTAATTAAGAAGCTTCCTAGAGAAACCCAAGCTGTGGCCGAACTTGCCAAATGAGAAGTTGTGGAAGGTACTCCTCACCCTTGAGCCTAAATTAGTTCTTCCAAAAAAAATTTATTTGTAGTTCTTTTCCACTCAATGTATCTAGACTTCTTCTTCGCGTTATAGCTAGTCCCCCATCTTGAGTAAAGGATGATGTGAATTTGGGGACCAAATTCTTTTAAGTGGGGGAGGATGTAACGCCCGGTAATTTTAAGGCTCAATAAGAATAAAATAATATATATATAATTACGGTTCAACAAGAAAAAAAATAATAACCTATATGTGATGATATTTACATATTCCCACAAATAGTTAATAAGGTTGAAGAAATAAGAGTTCAGATATATAAAAATGACAAGTTAATATTCCTTTTTGGAATAAAAGGTAAACATATTATCAAGATCGAACCTGCCTCTGATACCCAAGATAATGATTAAAGGGGAAAATAAAGTGAATGAAAGCATCAGCAATAAAATCCTTACATGAAGTACTACACTAATCAAACTCTCAATCGGTATTATGACCCACCTATAATATAAATTTAATACAACCCCATAGAAAATAGGGTTAACTCATGTACACTAGCAGACCCTTGAAAACCTCACGCATGGGTTAGTATCAAAACATAATGGGCTTCGAGAAATAAATGTATATATATGCATGCAAATTATTAACGGATAGGAACTGCATAGGTAAAGGTTTGGTAAATAACAAATGAGTTTAGTGCATATCAATATATTTGAAATAGTAAACACAACTCCTAAATACCCGTATAAGAAGGCCAAGCAAAGATAATTAAGTTGTAGTGGGCTTTTCCCACTAACACAAATATAGGTACAGTCCAAAAGAAGATGATAAATAGGGCTTAACACATATAGTGTATTTTATTAATACAATTTTATGGAAGCCAAAAGTAAAATTAGTGGATAGCCCGTTAACTAATATATAAAATCTTAGCTAAAATAATATGACTCATATATAATAAATGGGTCACAAAGTCATGGGGTTATAAATATATATTATATAAATCAACCCAATAACCCAAATTATAAATATATAAACACTTAGTGGGCCTTCCGACGTAAACCCACTAACAAGCCTAGATACTGCCACATATATGTATATATATATCCAACCCATATACAAACATACACCTAGACCTGCTATACCCTAATGGGCCTTAAACTTAAAATCAAATAGGCCGAAATTAAATAACGACTCCGTTAAAGTCATCATTTAATTGAAGACTGTTTAAGCAGGCGCTAATTTAATAATTGACGCCCCCTTGACAGGCGTCATATAATGAATTGAAGACCGTGTACAGAGGCGTCATTTTAAAATAATGCCCCAATCCTAGGCGTCATTTCCAACAGAACCCGTTGGTGTTTGGTTCGAACATGGATGTTATCCGGGGTAAGTAATGATAAGGGAAATGGATCGATACATGGATATTTAAGTTTAGAAAGAATTCTACCTAGGAAGTTTTAGTTCTAATCAAACTCCTAGAACCCATTAGGATTCCTTCTCCTATAAATACCCCTTCCATCGAGCCAAACTTGTTGGCTCTTTTCTTCAACAACCTGCTACTGCTCCATACGTGAAGAACAGGTCCAAACCACAAGGAGCGGCCGCGACTCCTCTTCCTCTGCATCCTACTGAGGAGTATGTGAAGAACATAGGACGTTCTTCATCGTCTTCCTCTTCTTCATACTGCTGCTACCATCCTGCCAAAATAGAGTATCGGATACTCCTAAAGTTCATCACCGTTCTTCATCGTCTGACAACCAGGATCACCCAATCAGGTAGGTGTTCTCAAGTAACCAAGCCCAAACATGAAAATTTAAGAAATACCATGCATATAGTCCGTAGCCTGATGATTTCTCGGGTTTCTGTTTTGTTTTTGCTAAATTTCAGTAAATAGCGACCCAAGCTAGGGTGCTATTTTATTTGATGAACATGCAAACAGTCGTCAATTTACTAGTTATTTAATAAATACACAATGTTCAAAATTTAATAACTGTGAACCCTTATATGTAAACTAATGCATGATCATGTCCATAAATTCCTACTATTTTTCTCTATCTGTTCATATCTTTAGAATCTTGATCAGACATACTACAAAAACCATGTGTCTGTGATTGTACTTGCCCGGTGCAAATCATATGACAAAGAAATAGCGATCCTGATTAGGTCGTCAATTGAATGAAAGCCCATGTGAACGGGCGCCAATTTAGTGATAATCTGTGAATTATTGAAATGTTTATGATATTCCTAGATGTTGAAATGACGACATATACCCTGCCCTTTAATTTGATATAAGACGCCCTTGACTAGGGCGTTGTTTACTAAATTGAAGCCTTAATGTAAGTCGTCATTTTCATAATGTCTAAAATTTGAAAATGTTTATTGATTTTAATATTTATAGAACCTGGATGTAACGACTGAGTGAACAGTCGTCATTCACTGAACTGGCGACCCTAACAAGGGCGCCAATTCAGAAAATGAAGACTTAAGCTCAGGCGTCAATTTACTGATCTCCTGATTTCTTGATTTTCGTGAATTTCTATAACCCAATTATAGTTGGCACTATATTCCAGTCCGTGAATATAGTCCCATGTTTCACGTGGTATTATCGTTTACCCACTATTTCTCGGTGATAGATGAACCCTCCATGGGACATTCCGTTCCTTTGGACCGGTGACTTTATCATAGAGGTCTCTGTAAGACTCCGCTAGCCTTGGATTCCCTCAAGACAGCCGAGCAGGTTGTACCATTAAAACCTATGACAATACTTGATTGCCATGTCACTCTAAAGAAACATGGTATACCAGCCCTCATGACATGCTATGTGGATGTCATGAGAATATTCTTAAAATTATGGAATGGGAAACCATGCCATTAATATTTCTTAAAGAATTATGTGCCATACTTATGGACACTAATTCTATCTACCTTATCATGTACAAAGAACAAGTGACGCTATATAAGTGCTTATTCTTGATATCATGATCTCCACCCAGTTTATCGACATGTCATGGTTTCTATGCTTCGCGTAGATTTTTATCGCAAGTCTATCCTTGCTCAAGGGCCTTGCCCTTGAATTCCATGAAAAATATTACCTTATCCTTCTATTAAAGCTTGTTATTGAAACTCCTTATTAGCTATAAACTATCGTGGATGTCTAGATCTATCTTTAAATGCTGTTCATATAGGGCCCGATCTGGTCCTGGGAGGAGCACCCGAAAATACTAGTGCCCATGGGAGTTTTAATGATCGCGGTGTCTAGCATTGCACCACATTACTTGTCTCTCTTGATCTTTGGCATTCCACACTCTCTCTTTCTCTCGTGACTTGCGTGCATGACTTGACTTGCGTGACTTTACTAGCGTGGCCCGAAACGGGGAAAGTACTTGCATGAAATAGCCAATAATATATCAATTCTCTCGTGAATATCTTTTGATCGCTTGGAAGTTTTGCATACCGTCGTTAATCTTCTACTAGTTTTGTTTCACTTGCTCGGTTAAATCTACATGCTTAGTCTTACTTGCATTTACATGCGAAAATGTAATTATTTCAATTAATTACTTGTTCTTGAGATATAATTCTTACTGAGCGTTCGCTCACCTAGTTCTATTCAAACATTTTTTAGGTAATCAGGTGACTAGCGAGACCGAGACTCACACGGGAGGGACAAGTGTGCAAGCGATCTTTGGAAATTAGCGAACCCGAGTCTTTTATCTTTCTTGAGTCTAGCATGATGTCTCTTATTTAGTTATATTATCTAAGTCTATTAGTCTGTCATCTCCTTTTCTTTCATAGTGACGTAGTTGAGTCTTTAAGTTCTTGTAAGAGACTTATATTTGAAATAAAATTTTTATTATTGTTCCAAATTATTTGGTCTCATCCCATTGCTCTTGATCATTCACGACTGTTTAACTACCACGTTCCGAGCAAACGACACTTTCCGCTGCTTTCGGTTCGGGGCGTGACACGATCATTACTACTCTGCAGACGCCTGCCCAATACGATGCCTGCCTAGCTGAGGCACTACCAGAGGCCAGCACGACCTTCACTCAGGAGGACATGTTGCTCCCCACTATCAGCCACAGTAGACCTCTATATATGAGGGGGCATCTGAATGGCCGGGAGCTGAAAAGAATCCCGGTGGATCCCGGGGCGGCTGTCAACATCCTACCCTACAAGATATATGAGAGGCACTACTTCAACGTGCGTCTCCAGAAAGTCGGAGATATGCATATTGTCGGTTTCAACCAAAAGTGCGAAGTATCGCTAGGAGTAGTAGAGTTCACACTCACTATAGCAGACTTTGTCACGAAGGTGTAGTTTCATGTCATCGATTCTCGCACCTCATACAAGGCGCTGCTTGGCCGTCCGTGGCTACACGAGAACATGGTGGTACCTTCCACGCTCCACCAGTGGATCAAATATAGCCTGGAAGGGAAGGAGGAAAGAGTATTTGCTGATCTCCACCCGTTTGAAGTGTTCGAGTGCCACTTGGCGGATGCCCCTATATATGCAGAACGGTCGTAGAAGGCCCCTGAAGCCTAGACCTCTTCCAGCACAACAAGGAGCACCTCCAGAGCTGAATGGTTCCCTCCTTCACCGCGTGGATATGTTAATCATAAGACGGTCTCACACATCACTGTCACCGGGAATGTGGGCCGGATAGCACCTCCCGCCATCTACCCTGAACCTAATGAAGTCAGGGTCGACCTGCAGCACGACCACATCGGGATCCCGGAGGGCCTTACCAAGCCAATTCTCGACCTCGATAATGCTATTGTCGAGACTTTCAAAGCTTGGGAGGTGGCGCAGGTAGATGGTCCCAGCAGCCTGTTCTACACAGCTGAGGAGCACCCTACTTAGGAAAATACAGATTGTCATCTACCTGGAGATATAGAAGACCCGTCAGTTCCCATACAGGGGTTGACATTTGTAACGAGTCGAATGGCCAAGATGTTCCAGAAGCTATGGTATCCCCCGAGCCTGGATAAAGAAATGAGACGTGTCTCTTAGCACCCAGGGTTGGGCTTCACCCTCGAGGAATATTATTACAGCGGACGCTATGAAGTGGATACCATTTCCGCTTTCTACCCAACTGAGGATAACCCACTGGGGGCAGTTTTCGATGAACCCCCAGCAGAAGCTGAGTACACTAAACCAGCTCAACCGGGAAGTCTATCAGAGGCCATGTTCTCTTGCCGATGCTGGGAGCAGGTCTACCCTGAAGAAGCAGCTCTTCAAGCCAAATTTGATACAGCTAGCAGTAGTGAAGCTGAAGATGTTGAAGAAACGGGGCTGCCTCCCTTCAGTAGCCCTCCTCTATCGATGATGTCGGCACTTCTTGAACCAGTCAGGGAAGCTTCTCCCAAGCTTGATCAAGAGATAGATGTTGCTAGAAAAGAAATAGCTACCTCCACTGAAGATATGATGATCCAAGGGAATGAGACCTGCTCACCCTGCACCATGGAGCTACAGTGCTACTCTGACTTAATGACAAACAATCACCAGTCCCTAGCGACTGCAACCCTCTCAGCAAGGGATGAGGTAGTCAACTCACCCCTCGGAACTGCTATTGAGGTGGACTTGTTGGCGGAGCAATTCATGTAGCCGCTACCAGCCGAACCAGAGGTTCTTGACGAAGCTCAGATAAGGCAAGATGAAGAGATAGAGGTCCTCGACCTCGAAGATGACATACCAGACTTCGTCGACCTCCAGCCTGCACTCCCGGAGATAGAAGACGGAGGCCAAGCAACAGTCGATGAACTGATAGAAGTCAACTTGGGAGACAAGGATGACCCCAGGCCAACCTTCTTCAGTGCCCAGTTATCTACTGAAGAGCAGAGGCTATATATCCAGCTGCTGCAGGAATATCGGGATTGCTTTGCATGGACCTACAAGGAAATGCCAGGACTAAGCCCCGCAGTCTCACAGCATGAGCTAACCATAAGCCCTGAAGCTGAGCCGGTGAAGCAGCCGCCGGGACGCATGAGGCCAGAGCTCATCACTCAAATATGCAAGGAAGTCGACAAGCTCATTGATGTGGGTTTTGTCGTAGAAAATCAATATACCACGTGGCTAGCCAATATCGTGCCCGTAAAGAAGAAGAATGGACAGATTCAGATATGTGTCGACTTCCGGGATATGAATAAAGCCTGCCCCAAAGATGACTTCCCAGTGCCAATAACGGAGGTCATGATAGATGCAACGACCGGTCATGAGGCCCTATCATTCATGGATGGGTCATCCGGCTACAACCAGATATGGATCACGGAACATGACCGGGTCCACACTACCTTCCGAACTCCCAAAGGCATTTATCATTACAAGAGAATGCCGTTCGGATTAAAGAACGTCGGCGCAACTTATCAGCGGGCGATGACTAGAATATTCGATGAGCTGCTCTACCACAAGGTCGAGTGCTACATAGATGACCTGGTAGTCAAGACCAGAAAGAAAGAAGACCATCTGCAAGACCTCCGTGTCATTTTCCAGAGGCTAAGGCAGTATGAATTAAAGATGAACCCTATGAAGTGTGCGCTCGGAGTATCGAGCAGAAAATTCTTGGGTTTCATTGTCAGATATCAGGGAATTGAAATAGACCCCGCAAAGATCAAGGCAATTCAGGAGCTACCCTCTCCAAGGAACCTCTCCGAGCTGAGATACCTTCAAGGCCGCCTTGCATACATCCGGCGGTTTATATCCAACTTGTCGGGGCGATGCCACCCCTTCCATAAGCTAATGATGAAAGATGTTCCCTTCTACTGGGATGAAGAATGCCAGACGGTCTTTGACAAGCTAAAGGATTATCTGAAGACCCCTCCAGTGCTGGGTGTGCCGGTGAAGGGACGGCCGCTAATCCTCTACATAGCAGCCACATACAACTCCCTGGGGGCAATGCTAGCCCAGAATAATGAAGAAGGAAAAGAAAAAGTCCTCTATTACCTCAGTCGAAGAATGGTCAGAACTGAGGAGAGGTACACTTATATTGAGAAGATCTGCCTGGCACTGGTCTTCGCAGTCAAGAAGCTCCGACACTATATGATGTCGCATGAAGTTAAGCTGATTTCCAAAGAGGATCCGCTTAAATACATCATGTCCCAACTAGCCCTCAAAGGCCGCCTAGGCAAATGGGCGGTGATTCTTATGGAGTATGATATCTTTTATGTACCGCAAAGGGCCGTCAAGGGCCAAGCTATCGCAGACTTCTTTGCTGAGCATCCAGTACCTGAAGACTGCCCCCTGGAACCAGAGCTTCCTAAAGATGAAACCTTAGAGGTCGGCCAGGTGCGGCCCTCTCTATGGCAGTTGTATTTTGACGGTGCCTCCAGAATTGACACCTCAGCAATTGGATCAGCCAGGGTCCGGGCAGGGGCAGGCATAGTTCTAAAATCTCCAAAAGGAGAAGTCATACATACATCATGTTCAATAAACAAGCCTTGCACAAACAATCAAGCAGAATATGAAGCCCTCATAATCGGGCTACAGATTACTCTATCCATGGGAATTCAGATGCTAGAAACATTCGGGGACTCCATGCTGGTTATAAAATAGTTGGAAGGGGAGTTCGATGTACGGAAGCAAGAACTCATTCCTTATTACCATCTGGCTCTCCACCTGATGACAAGATTCTATTTCATTAGCATCAAGCACATCAACCGAGGATAGAATGCTCAAGCTGACGCCCTCGTAAAACTGGCAAGTTCTCTAGCGGTCCTGCCTGATACAAGCCTGAATATAATAGTGATCAACCGGAAGCAGGTCCCCAGTGTGACCGAAGCTTTAGTCGATGAACAAGCAAATGAAGTGACAGCTGTAGAAGTAATCCAGCAGTCCGATTGGCGGGAGCACCTCCTGCATTGGTTTCAACACCAGCAACTCCCGAAGGAAAAAGAATAGAGAATGAAGCTCTTGAGAGTCAAAGACTCCTATGAAATAAGGAATGGAACTTTGTTCCAGATAATGGCAGATTCAAAAGAAGATCTTGCTTCCCTGCTTATCCCCAGGGGAAGCCAGGCAGGTAATGCAAGAGGTCCATGCTGGGTCAGCCGGGGCACACCAGGCCGGTCCGAAAATGAAAATCGAAATAAAGAAACTGGGCTACTATTGGCCTTCTATGTTTGACGATTGCTGTAAGTTCGCCAAAGCCTGTCAGAGGTGTCAAGAACATGCCACTGTGTCAAGAAGGCCACCTGTGCCACTGCATCCTACCATCCCAAGCTGGCTATTTGCTCAATGGGGTACGGACGTGGTGGGACCACTACCAGCATCTTCATCCGGATGCAAATATATCTTAGCAGCTACAGACTACTTCTCCAGGTGGGCAGAGGTAGTAGCATTGAGAGAAGTGACGGGAGAACTGGTCGCCAGATTCTTTCGACAAAATATAATATTCCGGTTTGAAGTACCCAGCCGAATCATCTCTGACAATGGTAGTCACTTCAAGAATCAGAAGGTGTACCGACTAACAGATAAATACAAGATCGACTGGAGGGCATCATCTCCCTACTACCCTCAAGCCAATGGACTGGCAGAAGCCTTCAACAAGACGCTATGCACTTTGCTAGCAAAGAATGTCAAGGCTAACAAAAAAGATTGGGAAGAAAGGATGTACGAAGCACTCTGGGCTTACCATACAGTCTACAAGACCCCAACTGGCTGCTCACCCTACTCACTCGTATATGGGTCAGAGACTGTGGTGCCAATTGAATTGGAGGTCCCCTCGTTACGAATCGCCATCTAGCATGGATTGGTAAGCAGCGAGCAGACCAACATAGAAAGAAGACTGGAAGAGCTCACCGAGCTCGAAGGAAAGTGTCTCCGGGCGCAACAAAATATCCAATTCTATCAAGCCCGCATGGCCCGTGCTTTTGATAAGCTGGTCAAAGGACGTGAATTCAAAAAGGGTGACCTGGTAATGGTTAAAAGAATAGAAGTGATGGCCTCCAACCCCAAAGGGAAGTTGGTTGAAAACTGGGTCGGGCCATATGTCATCCATCGAGTATATGAAGGGGGTGCGTATGTCCTTGTAGATCACAAAGGAGTCATCTAGTTCTCTCCCCTTAATGGAAAACACTTGAAACTGTATCACGCTGCTCAACCGACATTCTCAGAATAACTCATACCCACCTTAGCCTAGCGGTACGCCGCCCTGGCTGAGCTTTACCTGTCTTAGTCTAGTGGCACCCTGCCATAGCTAAGTTCTACCCGCCTTAGCCTAGTGGCACTCTGCCCTGATCAAGCTTTATCCACCTTAGTCTAGGGGTTATATCTACCCTGACTAAAGTCCCACTTGCCTTAGTCTAGTGGCACTCTGCCTAGCTAAGTTCTACCTACCCTTGGTCTAGTGGCACTCCGCCCTGGCCGAGCTCCACTCGTCTTAATCTAGTGGCACTCTGCCCTGGCCGAACTACTTATATCTTGGTCTA
This sequence comes from Amorphophallus konjac, assembly GCA_022559845.1. NCBI lineage: Eukaryota > Viridiplantae > Streptophyta > Magnoliopsida > Alismatales > Araceae > Amorphophallus > Amorphophallus konjac. The sequence continues at coordinate 24,039,253 of CM040129.1, forward strand.
GTGGCACCCCGCCCTGATCGAGCTACCCTTACCTTGGTCTAGTGGCACTCCGCCCTGATCGAGCTACCCTTACCTTGGTCTAGTGGCACTCCGCCCAGATCGAGCTACCTTCCCCGTGATCTAGTGGCACTCTGCCCTGGCCGAACTACTTATATCTTGGTCTAGTGGCACTCCGCCCTAGCCGGGCTACTTATATCTTGGTCTAGAGGCACTCTACCGTGACCGAGTTACCCTTACCTTGGTCTAGTGGCACTTCACCCTGATCGAGCTACCCACACCTCAGTCTAGTGGCGCTCAACCCTGACCGAGCTCGCATAAAACAAACAACATTGTCATTATGGGCCTTACACTCGAATCGGCACAAATCTATCCCTTGCGTCAGCATTGCCTTCGTGTTGACGAATAAACCCTCTTTCCCGGCATAAGACTCCGTGTCCTAGCCAACCCTTATACATCATTGCCATTACGGGCCTTACGCTTGAATCGATTCAGATCTGTCCCTTGTGTCAGCCTTGCCTTCGTACTGACGAATAAACCCCTTTCTCGGCGCAAGATTCCCTGTCCTAGCCGACTCTTCAACGTCATTGCCATTACGGGCCATACGCCCAAATCGGCTTAAATCTGTCCTTTTGTGTTAGCATTATCTTCTTGCTAACGAATAAACCCCTTCCCCGGTGCAAGACTTCGTGTCCTAGCCGACCCTTATATAGTATTGCCATTACGGGACCTACGCTCGAATCGGCTCAAAATCTATCCTTTGCGCTAGCATTGCCTTCTTGCTAACGAATAAGCCTTTTCTCGGTGCAAGGCCTCGTGCCCTAGTCGACTCTCTCAACATCCTCTTCTCATATGAGTTAAAAAAATGATGATAAAATAATGATAAAAATGGGGCTTAAAATAGAGGTGCCCCACCGGCCTTGTTCCTACATTAGGACAAGGGCAAAAATGGCCATAACCCGGCTATGGCGAAAACCCGAAAGGGTGCCATAGGCAAAATCGGGTACCCCGCCACGTGAAAACCCGAAAGGGCGCGTGGGCAAAAGCAAAAGGGGGCTGACTTCGGTGAAAACCTGAAAGGGCGCTTAAGTCAGTAAAGTGATGTTTTAAAGTTCCCAACTTACCTCCTCCTGACCCTTGTCACCATCGACAAGATCGGTCAGCCTACTTCTGACCCTTGTCACCATCGGCAAGATCGCTCAACCTACTTCTAGCCCTTGTCACCATCGTCAAGATCGGTCAGTCTACTTCTGGCCCTTGTCACCATCGACAAGATCGGTCAGCCTACTTCTGACCCTTATCACCATCGGTAAGATCGGTCAACCTACTTCTGGCCCTTCTCACCATCGACAAGATTGGTCAACCTCCTTGCAACCCTTGTCATCATCGGCAAGATCGATCAACCTACTTCTGGCCCTTGTCACCATCGGCAAGATCAGTAGCCTACTTGAGACCCTTGTCATCATCGACAAGATCGGTCAACCTACTTCTGGCCCTTGTCACCATCGACAAGATCGGTCAGCCTACTTCTGACCCTTGTCACCATCGGCAAGATCGGTCAACCTACTTCTGACCCTTGTCACCATCGGCAAGATCGGTCAGCCTCCTTGCGACCCTTGTCACCATCGGCAAGATCGGTCAACCTCCTTGTGACCCTTGTCACCATCGACAAGATCGGTCAACCTACTTCTGACCCTTGTCATCATCGGCAAGACCGGTCGACTTACTTCTGACCCTTGTCATCACCGGCAAGATCGGTCAACCTACTTCTGACCCTTGTCACCATCGGCAAGATCGGTCAGCCTCCTTGCGACCCTTGTCACCATCGGAAAGATCAGTCAACCTACTTCTGACCCTTGTCATCATCGGCAAGACCAGTCGACTTACTTCTGACCCTTGTCATCATTGTTGACACCCGTTTTATGACCGATAAGTTGGGTCATCTCCTTGTTCACTCTATGTGATGCTCTAGTTATTCATTCATTCCTTGAGTCTCCTTTATCAGTTTGAAGCTTATTTCATGGGTCTTAGCTCCTTGGCTGAGTATGGTTCTGTGATGTCTCGCCTTGAATGAAGCTTAGCAAGCCCTCTTATCATTGTTTCTAACGGTCTGCACATGGGGCGTTACTTTCTTCTAACGTATTGTCCCTGGACCGTTACATCTTGAAGAGTCCTATGACTTAAGGCCTTTGTTTCAATCCTTATCAGTTGGCTTGTCCATTGATTCTAACGGTCTGTCGCGCAGCCGTTACTTTACTCCGACGCGTTCATCCTTGGCCGTTACTTTCATTCAAGAGTCCTATTGTTTGATCTTCTTCCGTTGATCTTATCCCTTTTGAGATAAGGTTGAATATAACGGTCTCTCCCGGGCGCGTTATTTACCTATGACGGTCTGTCGTGCTGCCGTTACATCCAACAGAGAGTCCTGGCAGTTCAGGCCTTTTCTCTGCTACTCCGTGGTCGAGATAAGAGTTTGAATTGGTGATTTCTATTCCAAATCTGATCCTCAGAACCTTCTGTTTGTTTCTATGGACTCTTGGTGATATTATCTTCAAGGATTTGCTAAGAGTTATCTTTTTTTTTTGCTGGATTATCCTCTGTTCGATCGGAGAATTTGAGGGCCTATAAATAGCACCCTTGACTTCATGGCCCGAGGGAGGAAGATCTGGAGTTTACGTCGAAGTGCTGCCGCATCCTGGAGCCACATCCAACCAGGGAGAACTGTTCCTCACGTCCATCTGCTTCACGGTAAAGGGAGTATTTGTTTCATTGTGTTTGAGTTTCCATCATCATTATCTTGTGTTCTTCTTCTTCCTCTCATCAAAAGCATTGTCCCTCTCCTTGTTTCCACGTTCTGCATCTATTTTTCATCATCTAAACATCCTCCTATCTTTTAAAAATGCCCAGAGGGGTTAAAAACCCAAAACTTTCCCGATACTTCCCTTTCCTTTTGAATGATCTTAATTCCCTTATGAATTGATACTACGTTTGTTTAAAGGGCTAATCTGGGATTGTTTTCTTATGTTTCACGTTCTTTGGCAAGTTTACAGGTTCATTACACGAGGCCCAAGTCTTCTGGCTGGCTGGAGGATTTGGAGTTCAAAGAATTCATAAGCTCTTACTGCAGGTTATCTGACGGTCTTGAGGAGACGCGTCAGGTTCATATAACGGTGCATCGTGCGACCGTCACATTCCTGTGACGCACAGGGTCTGGGCCGTTACATTCAGTTGATCTGCAGATTTCACTGGTTTCTCTCTCCCGTGGGCGGGTGCTTCATCCACCTATTTCCAAGGTATTTTCAAGTCTTTGGCTTGTGTTTACTTTGGTAGCGATCACGTTCTTTTCTTAGTATTGGGCATTGATTTCTCTCTCATATTCCTTATTTCCCTTATTTGCTCCACCCACGCGGTGTGTTTTTATTTGCTCCTTGCTCCACGCTCCGACGTGTATTTTTCTTTTATTTCTTTAGCTTAGTTTGATTGAGATAGCATGCCCATGCTAGAGCTTGTTCTGATTGCCTAGGTTCATGATTCACATGTCCTTGGGTTGATTGAGATCATTGATTTTTGCTTATCATCTTTATCATACCACAAACCCACAAAGGGAAGGAAGCAAATAAATCAACAGATAATTTTTTGGCGATCACGGTGGGACATACTTGTGCCAATCGTGCTTTTTGATCTCTGTTATACCTGCCATCATTCCTTGTCTAGTTTTCTCTGGATTTCCCTTCTATTTTCCTGCTATTTTTGGTTCTCTGGCTCATATGACGACCCTGGCTCCCTGCGTTATATTGCTTCTGGCGGTCTGGCATTCGACCGTTAAATACTTCTGACGCGGGTCTCATAGACCGTTATATACTCCAGATAGGTACGCATCCCGAGGTGCATTTTCTTTCCGTAGTTTCTGCTGTGATATTCTTGCTTGGGTGTTATCTAACTTCCTCCTTGGTTGGTTTACATATCTACATCATTGTGTGCATAATTGCTTGCTAGATTCTAGGTTAGAATTTGCATGCACCCCGGTGCACATAGGTTCATTCATATTATCATACATTAGATTGCATTTTCCTACCTTGGTGTGCGGACCTCTCATCTCCATATTCCTTGGGGCCGACTAGGAAATCGCACCAGGGACCTCCATAAGTCCCCGCGAGCCATGGATTCCTACACGAACGTCGGGCCGGTTGTACCTTTCCCACCCGTGTCTAGGGTTGCATAAGTGAAGGAGTGATCACACTTAGAGTCAAATCAAGCTTTACACCCTCTCCTATCAAGAACCTATTGTTGAGAGCTCACATCAATCAATCCACTGAAGTTCCAAAGAAGAAATCATAAGAATCTTGAAGCATCATATTAAACAACTTGGTTGACTTGGAGTGTTTTCATTTTTTGTCACTTACATCTTTGTTAGAAATCATCCAAGTTTGGTTGCTCATTGTTTGTGTTGTGTTTTTTGCATCTTGTCAAGGTTGTTCGTTGCATGTGGAGTTGTTTTCGTCAGCTGGAAGCACCTCCTAGGGTCAATTCCTTCTCCAAGGTCTACTCAAATCCGCTTTTCGAATCCACCATGGCTTCTTTCAATCCTCCCCGTTCCCAAGAGGATTCCCTTCCTCAAGGACTTCTGGAAAACCCTGCTAGGGTTACCTCATTCCCTTCTGGAGAGGTGATGATTGAAGTTGAGGAGCGGAAGGGTGAACCGCAGCAGAAGGTGGGAGCCCATAAGAAGGGGCAGAAGGATAAACAGCCAAGGCTCCCTCTAGAGAGCAGAATTACTTGATAAATGGGCCACCATGCAACAACAACTCGATTTCCTCCAGAAACGGGTTGGCCCACAGTCCTTGGCAGATGTTCCGGTCCCTAGCTTTCAGAACATCCGGTTCCCTCTGCAGTCCGAGCTCCCCAACTATCGCAAATATGATGGGAACGGCAATCCCTTTATTCACGTAAGGGATTTCTTGTATGAATCGGCTCAATTCCAATATGATGATCGCCTTATGGCGTATTTATTCCGTCGATCATTGGATGGCGTTGCGTTGGAATGGTTCTACTCTCTGCCACTGGAAGACGCCGAGAGCTTCAAGACAGTGAAGGATAAGTTTATTCAGAGGTTCCAAGACAGGGTTGGCCCGAAATATTCATTCACAGATCTGGTGGCCGAAAAAATGAAATCGGATGAGGAGTTTGCTACTTACGCAGATAGGTGGAGGCAAATGGCCGCTAGAGTGCCCGGCCATATTTCAGAGGAAGAGAAGGTCAAGTTACTTATTTCCAATGCTACTCCGACCTTCCGAAATATTCTGGCCATGAATGACATAGCCAACATGCACCAACTCTACAGCCGGGCACGGTTCATCCAGACTCAGTTCAAGGATTCTCCAATTCACTTGCTCTTCGAGAATCAAAAGCCCAAGTACCACAAGAAACCTCAAGGGCCGGTCACCGAGGGGGTCCAAACAAACGAGAAGGTTCAAGCCGTTGCCTTTCTGTTCCAAGCCGCACCTTTCCGCTTCCCTCAGAACCCCCGCACTCCCCAGAATCCCGCTCCCCAAAACTACCAGGCCACTCCACAAAACCCTCTGCCCACCTTCACCATTCCACAAAACACCTTCGCCGCACCACAGCAACCACCACCACCTCCACAATACCACAACGTTCCTCCCCCCAACGGCTACAACAACCCTAACAACAAGCACCCGGCTCCTAAAAGAGCTCAGTACTCTCCCTTGCCAGAAACACTCACGGACATCTTCTCGGCTCTTATGTCGGTGAACGCTATACAACTTCCTCCGAAACGGCCCAACTGGAACCCGGCCGTTGACCAAACAAAATATTGCATGTTCCACAGGCAGCCGGGGCACACAATTGAAGGGTGTTTTCAATTCCGAGACCTAGTATATGATCTTCATGAAGGACAGAGGATAGATTGGGCCGAAATGCACAGGGCCATCACAGAAATTAAAGAGAAGAGAAGGCAGCCGCCGAGGCAGAAAGTACAGCAGCAACAGGTACCGCAACCACAGCAGCAGCCGCAGCAGCAACAGTAGCCGGTTCAAGACCTGGGGATTCATCAAAACCCGATGCCGAACCATCCTCCTACTCCACAGCCTCCGCCGCCGGCACCAGCTCAGGTCAATGTCGTCCAACCCCCAGCTCCCAACCCCGAGTGGTCCTTCGACGACGATAACTCCACGCCGCAGGTCATGGCCCTTCACCACAACTACCATAATCCTCCCGCTTCCCCCATCCTCATACCTACACACCAAACCCCTCCTCCACTCGTCCTTCCATTTACCCCTATTCTATCACACGCACCATCACCCGCGCCTCCGTCACACTCACCATTACCTACGTCCGCTACCATCACCCCTTTCCCGCTCGCGCTTACACCCACTATCGCCATACCTCCATCTAACCCTCCACTCATCACGCCTCCGTCCACTTTTATATCCCCACTTCCGCTCGCGCCCACTGCCACTAACCCCTCGCCTATCATCCTTTCCACCACACCCTCTTCTGCACCGCTCATCCATCCCACTGGGCCTACTAAATCACTTATCCTAAGCCCATCTGAGGTCGCGGTAGCTTATAACTTCGCCCTACGGAGCGGGTGCATGTTCCACCGAAACTATCCTTCCACTTCCAATCCCCAGTCTTCCCAACCGGCGGCCGAGCAAGAAGAGGCCGAGCCACTACCCGGGACCCAATATGATTTGTTACATCATTTGGATAGGGTGCCCGCCAAGATATCTGTGTTGGAACTGATTAAAAGATCTACCCTTCACCAAGATGCATTAAGAGACTTTCTTCAAAAGGTGATGGTTAGTGAAGACATGGCTGTTGATAACTTACCTACCGCGCTGGCAACAATCTCCAAGGGGCCAGCCATTACTTTCTCTAAAACCGAGCTAGCACCACCAGAAGCTCGGCAAATGTCGCTATGCATTACTATCATTCTGAACAAAGTCAGCATCGATGCGGCATTAGTTGACACAGGGGCATCTATCAACGTATGCCCGCTCAGCACTCTAAGGGCTTGCAATCTCTCAGAAGAACTTCTACGCCCAACTCCCACTACCATAGCTGCTTATGACAACTCTCGGCGGGCATGTCACGGGATTGTCACCATTCAAGCTGAGCTTGGGCCTCTTACTATGCCTGTGGAATTCTATGTGCTGGACATTGACCCTATGTTCAAGGCTATCTTGGGTCGTCCGTGGATCGATACACTCAGCGCTGTGCCCTCCACTGCACATCAATGCATTAAATTCCCTTTCCAAGGGAGGGTCATCAAAGTCAAAAGCTTATCCACGGTCCAATCAGTGAAAGCTATTTCAGAGAAGATTCTTCCCACATTGTGGCCAAGCAGTCGGCCTATTATGTCAGTGCTAGATCTCGACTTTCCTTGGGCTTACGCACCTCACAAGCCCGTCACTGCAGCAGTTGACATCAAGGTGAAGCCCCAGATTCGAGATTCCAAGGGCTGGGACATTATACTGAAGCTAGGCTACCAACCGGGGAGAGGCCTCGGTGCTCAATTGCAGGGACGAATTAAGCCCATCCCTAAAGGCAGAAAAATGAACATAAGAGGTCTCGGCTATCGAGAGACCGCATTATCTATGATGGGTGATTCCGGGCCACTCACCTGGGACTACCGTCAACACTTCGTTAGAGGGCCTCTCCAGCCCGACACCTTAATTCCACAGCCAGCTCCGCCAAGAGAAGATACAGTCTGTCCGATTGCCAGTCCACCCCCAGTGCTAAGAGGGCCGGTTAATGACATGATTGACTATGGTCAAACCCTTCAGGGGCTATTTCATGAAGCCGACTGCCAGTAGCATCAAGAGGTACGGCTCATCCAATGGAGGCCAAAGAAGCAGCCAGCTCAGTATCCACGGGAAAAGGGGAGATCGCCGATTATCTTTTCTTGGTCTCCCTCCCGCTTTCAATCTCTCCTCCAACAATGGGAGTTCTTACCCCGTCTTCCTCCTATCATGATAAATCCATCCTTTATTAATCCACCAGAGAGTGCTTGCGGGCATTGCCCGCCCATTGATCTATCCACTCTATTCACTCCTCCTCCTCCCAACGCCCAACTCCACGAGATGTGGTTCTCTTCCTCCTATCCATTCTTCGATTGCATCTTCCCCGAGCTGTTCCCTATGCAGCTCCCACCTCCTCCATCTTGTTGTGTGGTCTCCACTGATCCCCAAAAAAAATGTCAAATTCGAAACAGAGATTTCAGTGGAAGATTATGCTACCTTGTCTCCGTCCTCCTCCCAGGGGCACGAGTCCCCTGTTCCTTCCCTTCCACTAGGTCTTCTTTCTCCTAGGTTAGGATTAGGGTCTATCGCGTCTAGGGAAGTAGAGTCAGGTAGGTCTAGAGAAGTAGGGTCTTGTTCTAGGTCGTCCAACCCTTCCTCCTCTGAGCCGCGCTCGCTTGCGCGTCCTCCCAAATCCATCCCTGATAGGTTCTTGCAAGATCTAGCTCAGCGTTGTCATGCTCTTTTGAAGTGTCCATAATTTATTGCTACAGCAATTGTGATTGAAGATGAAGAGGAAATAGAGGATGTATGGAGCGACGACGGACTCGGTGTCTATGAAATCTTGGATGGAAAAGATCCGATCAATGAGGACAGCGACGTAGATGACACCGCTGATTTGTATGCACAAGGACTTAAGAAATTCGACAAGCCGTCGTCGGCAGTGGATGAACCTACAAAGGAAATCAATTTGGGAACTGAAGAAGACCCAAGGCCCATCATTATTGCCGCTAATCTCCTTCCACAAGTAGAAGAAGATTTAATTAAGGTTCTGAGGGAGTATAGCGATTCTTTCGCCTGGTCTTATGAGGACATGCCAGGTCTTGACCCCTCTTTAGTGGAACATTGACTTGTGCTTAAACCAGGGGCAACACCTGTGAAACAACGGTCAAGAAGATTTCACCCCCACATGGCCTTAAGGATCAAGGAAGAGGTCGACAACTTATACAAGGCCAGATTCATTAGAGTTGTTCTATATCTCAGTGGGTGGCAAACATAGTCCCTGTTATCAAGAAAGATGGGAAGGTACGTATCTGCATCGATTTCAGGGATCTCAATAAAGCATGTCCCAAAGATGATTTCCCGCTGCCTCACATAGACGTCCTGGTCGATAGCACCGCCGGGTACGAATCGTTGTCATTTATGGACGGTTACTCAGGCTACAATCAAATCCATCTTGCTCCGGATGATCAAGAGAAAATCTCCTTCACCACGCCTTGGGGCACGTACTGTTACGTGGTCATGCCATTCGGTCTGAAGAACGCAGGTGCCACCTATCAAAGGGCGATGATGGCCATCTTCCACGACATGATGCATATCTATATGGAAGCCTACGTGGATGACATTCTGGTGAAGTCAAGAACCAAAGAAGAACACCCCTCTATTCTGGCTAAGGTGCTGCAAAGAGCTAGGGAGTACAAGCTTAAGATGAATCCGAAGAAGTGTGTATTCGGAGTCTCCTCAGGGAAGCTGCTAGGCTTCATAGTGAGCAAACGGGGGATCCAGATTGATCCTAACAAAGCACAGGCCGTCATGGACATACCTCCGCCTAAGAACATTACGGAACTTCGAGGATTGATTGGTCGATTGCAATTTATTAGAAGATTCATATCCCAACATTCTCAAAGGTGCCGTCCGTTTTATGAATTGCTTAAGGCGGGGGTCAAGTTTGAATGGAATCAAGATTGTCAGAAGGCCTACGAGGACTTAAAGGAATATCTATCCAATCCCCCGATTTTGCAACCTCCTGTCCCTGGGAAACCCCTGATCCTATACATCTCGGTTATTGAGGACTCCCTTGGGGCGGTCTTAGCACAAGTAGATGATGAAGGGAAAGAGCGGGCTGCTTATTACCTCTCTCGGTTGTTTAACCCAGCTGATTCCAGATACACCGCTATGGAGAAGACTTGTGCCGCCTTAGTATGGGTAGCTCAGAAGCTTAAACATTATTTCCTTGCCCACCCAGTTAGGTTGATCTCTAGAATGGACCCGATTCGCTATCTCTTAGAAAAACCTGTCCTTTCTAGTAGGTTAGCTCGCTGGCAGAGCTTCCTCTCTCAATTCGATATCACATTTGTCGTTCAGAAGGTGGTCAAAGGGTACGCCATCGCTGAGCATCTTGCCCATCTTCCTATTCCTCATACCGACTCTATTCAGAACGATTTCCCGGATGAGCATCTTTCTGTCCTCACCCATCCTCCCTTCTGGTCTCTGCACTTCAATGGTGCACTCAATTCTCAAGGCCGAGGGATCGACGCTGTTCTGCTCACTCCAGAGGGAGTGACTATTCCCTTTGCTTATCAACTTCGATTTCCTGCTACCAACAACATCACTGAGTATGAAGCTCTCCTGGCTGGATTGAAGCACGCCTATCTCTTGGGTGCACATTATTTAAATATCATAGGAGACTCTCAGCTCCTCCTGCGGCAAGTTCTGTCCACTTACTGCACTCGTGACCCCAAACTAAAGCCTTATCAAGATTTGGTCACGCTCCTGGCGAGGCAATTCCATAAGCTAATCTATATTCATACTCCCCGTTCTCAGAATATTCTAGCCGATGCTCTAGCATCACTTGCTTCCTCCCTATCTTTTCCTCTCAGTCGGAGCACTGAGACTATCGTCGTTCAGAGATTGGATGCACCCTCTCTTCAGGATCCTTGGTTTATCAACCTTAGGAAAACTGTAGAGGTGAGGGCTGAGAAGGAAGATCTCAAGGAAGTATCTCTGATGGAGCTAGAAGAAATCCTAGAAGAAGAAGAATTACCCTGGTATCATGAAATTGAGTTGTTTTGCAGAGAAGGATCATTCCCAGAAGGGGCAAACGCCGAGCAGCGTAAGTCAATAAGGAGAGCCACCTCAAGGTATACTATTGTTGCAGGAGAACCATACAGGCGCGCTACTAATGGAATGCTCATGAGATGTTTGGATGATAATGAGGCTTGGAAGGTGGCTGAAGCAGCCCATTCTAGCGACTGTGGAGGTCATGTCAATGGCCAGGCTCTAGCGAAGAAAATCCTTAGGCAGGGCTACTATTGGCCCACTCTAGAGGAAGATTGCTCCCTCTATGTTCGGAGGTGTCTTAAGTGCCAACTCCATGCCGATAAGATCCATGCTCCATGATGGAGGCATCACCCACGACTCCCTTTGGCTCGGGTCCACTTCTTCACACTCGGGAGCTGGTTGAGTTTGGGCCTCACTCTATAAAGGCCCCTTATCCATTTTGTAGCTTTATTTTGAGTCATTTTGATGTATTTCCATTTTATTTGAGTCATTTCCCTTGGTCTAGCACTTATTTTTTTATGTTCTTGTATCATCATGCTGTCTAATGTGGCTATTGGGCCCCAATTCGTTGGGCTAGGCCCATTAGCACTCCCACCCCCCTTGGTTATTTGTAGTTGTTTATTTTATCAGGGACTTATTGTAAAGAGTGGGTTGCCTATATATAGGACCCCACTCCCCTCATTTGAAGTTAATGAATGAATGAATCCTTTTGAGTTAAACTTGCCATTTGAGTTCAAATTGGAGTGATTCCTCTAGTTTTTTGGGTGAGAGACCCTAGGGGAGAGATTCCCCACCCATTCCCCTCTTAATCTCTCTATTTCACCCCTCTTTCTCTCTCCTCCAACCCCAATTCCGAATTTCCTTCTCTCTCCTCCCCTCCCAACCACCTCCACTAGCCACCCACCTCCTTTAATGCCCTCCACTTCCCCATGGCCTCCTTTACTCCACCTCCTAGTTCCTAGGTAGGAATCTCCACATTCCAACACCATTCTCCACCTTCCAACCAAATCTTCCCCATTCCAATACAAGCATCCCACTCTCCCACATAATCCCCCACCTTCCAAGGCCATTTCAAAATTTGAAATCCCTTCCCTCCACTTGCCTTGGCCGCCCCTTTCCTTTACCCTCCCCAAAGCCAAGTTCGCCCCCCTCCACTCCACATTCCCTCTCTCACATCCTCACCCTCCTCCTCCACCTGCTAGCCCCTGCTCTCAGCCATTCTCCCCTCATTCTCCAACCCCTATAGCTCTCCACTCCACCCCACAAGAACCCCCATTCATCCTTAGGCCACCCCTTCACTTCCCCTTCCACCAAAGAAGCCACCCCTCCCTCTCATTTCTTCTTGCAGGTTGGAGCTGTGCAGACCAGCAAGTCAGCCCCTGTTGCAGCGTCGCCCACGGCTTCATCCTGGAGATCCTGAAGGCGTAGCCTACATTGCTGGAAAGGTCCCTCTGTCTTCTTCGCAGGCGAGGTGGAATCAACTCGTTCCGAGGTCGGGGCCAACCGTATAAGCCGTTCTCCCACGACTGCGCAGAGAGGTCTTCATCCTGGACCAGAGCCTGAGAGTTCATTCTGCCACGACAAACCCCAGTGAATTCAGGCTGAAGTTCCTTCATCAAAGTTCTCCCTCTGCCAGTCCTCTTCCAAGATCAAGAAACAGAACCTCGTTTGGCTGCCGGAGGAAGGAGTTACGAATTTTCTCCCCCAAGCTCTCCAGTTCTGTCTCCTGCTGCCTACTCCGACCAGTGCCCATTCTTCAGGGTACACCGACCGCCCTTGACCTATGAATGCAGCCCTGTCGCCTCCTGCTGAAAGCTACTCCAACCACGAAGACAATGCCGCCAGTTTCGTGCTGATCGGAGCTCGGGAGGGCACACAGTGACCTCTGTAATTTGCTCTTTTAGTCCAGACTGAACCTGCGGCCAGATAGAGGAGTCTCCTTCCTGTTGCTGGTGCGGTCACCTCCGACCCTCTGAGCATCCCCAAAAATTCTGGAGTCTTCTCTCTCAAGTCAGGAAGCTTTAGAAGGTGATTGCACTCAATTTGGAGTCTGTACGAGTCCGAGGCAGCCGGTACAGCGACTTCCTATCCAGAATTCAGACTGCAGCTGCAAGTTCCCTAATCTCCCATTTCTCTTCACTTCGGTCCGATATCCCCACCCCGCTTGGCCGGCTGAAGGCCCCACCCTGCGCGGTGGTAGTGTTTGAATGTAAGACCTTAACCCCTACCCCAAGATCCCCCCCTCCTGCGTGAGGTGTAGTTTTGTAATTGGTTTGGGCAGGTCAAGCGACACCGCCGCGGCGTGTGGGGAGCCACCGCCTCCCCGCTCGCCCTCGTCTCCGATCGGGACCGGTTTCTTCAAACCGGTCGAGTAAGTGCCTCTTCCTTGCTCAATTAGTGTTGCTCTTTCAATACTTGATTCATGCGCCGCTGCATTTGTGAGGAGCGCCCGATCCTCAAGTCCACGACTTAAGAGTGATCGCCGTGGGATAGTGTGAACCGGTGCCCTTGTGCACTTTGTCGGCCCCAATTGAATTGGGCATCCACCCTTGGGGAGTCGATCCTTGGCCTTGCTGGCCCTCTACCAGCAAGGGCCCATTCCCAAAATTCACTCTTGGCATCGCCAAGTCACTCCGGGTATAGAGTGCGACGGGAGAGCGGTGGCCCATTAAGGCCCATTTGAATGCTTAATTGTGCTTGTTTGCCTAAGTCCAAGGTCGTGTCACATCAAGTGGTATCAGAGCAAGTCCTTGACTTGTCTCTATCAAGTCTAAGTCCTAGGACCTTTGCATAGTGTGTCCAACCACTTTGGCCCTTTGTCTTGCATGTCCACCCGTAGTGGTGCTAGCTATCAACCCGGTTCATCATCTTCGGCTCCACCAATGGATCCCAATCCTCACCAACTCAACCAAGATGTTCCTAGGGAGGGACCCCAAAGCCACATGGATAGGGTAGATGCTGCCCTCACAACCATCCTTGCCCAACTAGAGTCCATTACCAACCGAATTGCTCGGTTAGAAGACCAAGAGTTCCGCCCAAGGAACAATGAGCCTAGGATTCCCCCTCCGCATGATGAGCCTCATAGAGAAGATCCTCACCCAAGGATCAATGAGCCAAGAGCCCCTCCACCACATGGTGAGTTCCATAGGAATGGTTTTCCCCAAAGGAACCAAGGCCCAAGAGTCCACCCTCCACATGTAGAGCCTCATAGGGATGAGTTCCACCCAAGGAACAACGGCCCAAGAGCCCATCACCCACATGCTGAATTTTATAGGGAGGATATGGACCATGACCATTATTATGACTATGAGAGGCCTCGCCCCCATCAAAACCATGACCGGCGTCCACGGGATGACCCGGATGACCCCCTTTTAAGGATGATCAAGGTAGAGGCCCCAAATTTTGATGGTTCACATGAACCTAGTGTTTACCTAGAATGGGAGACCGCCATGGACCAATACTTTGAATGGTACCCCATGTCCGACCAAAGGAGAGTTAGATTGGCTAAGATGCATCTCACTAAGTTGGCCAAAACTTATTGGCTAAACCAAGAGGGTCTAAGACGGGTTAGGCGGGAAGAGCCTATTGACACTTGGGCGGACATGAAGAACCAACTTAGGAACAAATACCTCCCCCGAACCTACCACCAAATGCTCCTAGATGAATGGCAAAGCCTCACCCAAGAAGGGAAGACCGTGGTAGAGTACATTGAAAAATTTGACTCCTATCTTCTAAAGTGTGGAGTCCATGAGGATCCGGATGTCACCTTATCCCGTTTTAGGAATGGGCTTCAAAGCCACATCAAGAGTGAACTATTCATGAGGGACGTTGATAACCTTGAGCTAGCTTACCAAATAGCTAGAGATGTGGAAAGGTTTTCTAGGAATTCCCGATTTATCCCTCCCCGACCCACCGACCCCAAAAACTTGGGAACACGTCCCCTTCCACCCACTCCCATGAGAGCTCCTAGCCCAAGTGGGAATGCCCCTTTAAGGTCCTACAATCCTCCCCCACCCATCACTCCAAACAAGTCCGCTCCTAGTCACCCTCTCCCACGGAAGGATGACAACCCCAAAGGCCCAAGTGTAGGAACCACCTCGGGAAGTGGGCGCCAACAATGCTATAAGTGTCATGGGTATGGTCATTTTGCGGGGCAATGTCCATCTAAAGGGTTATCTAGTTTGCTTATTGAGGAAGAAGTTCAACCCCAAAAGGAACAAGAAAATGACGTTGAGGAACATGAAGCCTCACTAGATTGGGAAGAGGAGTATGAAGCCCAATATCTAGAGTCGGGTCTAAATCACTCCACTCCTTCAAACAACTCCCATCTAGGAGTCATTAGGTGCATCCTCACCCAACCTCAAGAAGAGGATTGGCGTCGGACCTCAATCTTCCACACCTTTATCAAGATAGAGAACCATGTGAGGAAAGTGATCTTGGATAGTGGTAGTTGTGTTAATGCCGTGTCACCCGACACCGTCAAGCTCCTTGGGCTTACTCTCACTCCCCACCCAAGTCCATACCGGGTCTCATGGATCAACAACAATTCCATCTCGGTCAACACCCAATGCCTAGTGCCTCTCACTTTCTCTTCCTACCATGGCCAAATATGGTGTGACGTCATACCCATGGAAGTGGGTAGCATTCTTTTAGGAAGACCTTGGCTCTATGATGTGGATGCCACCATTCTAGGAAGAAGCAACATATGCACCTTTGAGCATGAGGGTAAGACTATCCGTCTTAACCCCTCCCCACCTCGACCCATGCCCAAGAGGGACACTCTCCCTCAAGGATCACACCCCACCACTCCACAAGTCTCGGGGAACTCCACCCCTCCAACCCAAGCCCTTATCCAAACCCCAAAACAAAGTAGAACCACGGGGTTGACCAAAGGAATTCATCTCATCACTAGGAAAGAGCTTGAAGAGGAAATTGCTCAAGGGGTGCCTTTGTGTGCGGTTGTCATATGCTTAGGGGAACCTACCCCTTCTAACCCCCATCCCATAGAGATCCAACAACTTTTGGAAGAATTCCATGATGTGTTCCCGGAAGAGCTCCCGGACCAACTCCCTCCCATGCGTGATGTGCAACACGCAATCGATCTAGTGCCGGGAGCCACCCTTCCAAACCTTCCTCATTATTGCCTCAATCCCACGGAACATGCCGAACTTAGGAGGCAAATAGAGGAACTCATTAGGAAGGGCTTCATCCGCATTAGTAAGAGTCCATGTGCCGTCCCGGCCCTTCTTACCCCCAAGAAAGATGGATCATGGCGGATGTGTGTGGATAGCCGGGCCATTAACAAGATTACCGTCAAGTATAGGTTCCCCATCCCTAGGCTTGATGACATGTTGGATATGCTAGCCGGAGCCACCATCTTCTCTAAGATAGATCTCAAGAGTGGTTACCACCAAGTTAGGATAAGGCCCGGGGATGAGTGGAAAACGGCCTTCAAGACCAAGGATGGTCTCTTTGAGTGGTTAGTCATGCCATTTGGGCTTTCTAATGCCCCAAGTACTTTCATGCGTCTTATGACGGAAGCACTTAGGCCTTTCATTGGGAACTTTCTAGTGGTATACTTTGATGATATTCTCATCTATAGCCAAACCCATGAGGCCCACCTTGACCACCTTAGAAAAGTTTGCACCGTCCTCGGCAAGAAAGCTTATTTGCCAACCTAGGGAAGTGTCATTTCATGACCACTACCATCACCTTCCTAGGATATGTGGTGTCAACCAAAGGAGTCTCTATGGACCCTGACAAGGTCCAAGCTATTCTAGATTGGCCGGAGCCCCACACCCTTCATGAGGTTAGGAGTTTCCATGGGTTGGCCACATTCTATAGGAGATTCATTCGAGGGTTTAGCACTATCACCGGCCCAATAACTGATTGTCTTAAGAAAGGAACCTTTGTTTGGACCAAAGCCGCCTCTAAAGCCTTCCTTGAGCTTAAGGAAAAGTTGACTCAAGCCCCGGTCCTATGCCTTCCCGATTTCTCCAAAGTCTTTGAGGTCACTTGTGATGCATCCGGGATAGGGATAGGAGGGATTCTTAGTCAAGAGGGACACCCGGTCGCCTACTTTAGTGAGAAGCTATGTGATGCTAGGACTAGATACTCCACCTATGACAAGGAGTTCTATACTGTGGTCCAATCCCTCCGACATTGGAGACATTACTTGCTTCCCAAAGAGTTTGTCATCTTTTCCGATCATGAGGCCCTCAAATACCTCAACTCCCAACAAAAGTTGAATGCCCGACATGCCCGATGGGTTGAGTTTATCCAATCCTACACCTTTGTCATCAAACACAAGGCCGGGAGTGAGAATAAGGCCGCGGATGCTCTTAGTAGGAAGATGTCCTTGCTATCCACTATCCAAGTGGAAGTGATTGGCTTTGACAAGGTCAAGGATGAGTACCCTAGTTGCCCCGACTTTGGGCAAATCTATGCCAACTTGACCACTCATTCTAGCAAGGAGCATGAGGGATTCATGTTAGAGGATGGGTTCCTCTTCAAGGGGCCAAGGCTTTGCATTCCCCGGACCTCTCTTCGAGACTTCTTGGTTTGGGAATTACATGCCGGAGGGTTAGCCGGTCATTTTGGGGTCCACAAGACCATTGCCTTAGTTGAGAGTCAATTTTATTGGCCAAGTCTCAAAAGAGATGTAGGCAAAATAGTAGGGCAATGTCGCACATGTGCTTCGGCCAAGCAAGTGAAACAAAACACCGGCCTATACACCCCACTTCCCATTCCCGACCGACCATGGCAAGATTTGAGCATGGACTTTGTCCTAGGCTTACCCAAGACCTCTAGGAAGCATGACTCCATCTATGTGGTGGTTGATAGATTTTCCAAAATGGCCCACTTCATCCCATGCTACAAAACATCTGATGCCTCCCATATAGCCCGGTTATTCTTTGATGAGGTAGTCCGCCTCCATGGGCTGCCCAAGACCATAGTCTCCGATAGGGATGTCAAATTCACTAGCTATTTTTGGAAGACTCTTTGGCACATGATGGGTACCCTCCTCAAATTCTCCACTGCCTACCACCCCCAAACGGATGGTCAAACTGAAGTGGTCAACCGGAGTCTAGGGAACCTCCTTAGGTGTCTTGTTGAGGATCGGCCAGGAAATTGGGATCTCATCTTACCACAGGCTGAGTTTGCATACAACAATTCCGTCAATAAGTCAATAGGGATGAGTCCATTTGAAGCCGTGGATGGGTACAAACCAAGAAAGCCATCCGACCTCATTCCCCTTCCCCAGCATGCTAGAGTGTCCATGTCTGCCGAGTCTTTTGCACAACATATTAGGGAATTGCATGAGGAAATTCGCAAGCACATTGGCATGAAAAATGAGGCATATAAAAGGTTGGCCGATTCTCACCGGCGTCACTTAGAGTTCCAAGTGGGTGACTTTGTGATGGTAAGGACGGAGAGGCTCTCCCCAGGAGCCCACTCCAAGTTGAGACCACGTGGGACTGGGCCCTTCCAGGTCTTGAGGCGCGTTGGTGCAAATGCTTATGAGTTAGATCTCCCCGAGGATTATGGGGTAAGTCCTATGTTCAATGTCGCCGACTTAGTGTCTTACAAGGGCCCCACGGTGAGACCTGGTGAGGAGATTGAGCCTACTTCTTCCTTTGAGAGAGCACCCACCTGTGAGAAGAGTCCACTAGCCAAGAGAGCTCAGCGCGATCGCATTGAACGAATATTGGATGAGCAAATCACTACCACCCGGAGCAAGGTATATGAGCGCTATCTCGTCAGGTGGAAGGATCGGCCTCCGTCGGATGACTCATGGGTGAGTCGGGAGGACCTCCAGCGATTGGATCCGGACCTCCTCGAGCGGTACCTTAGCCGGATGGACCCTTACTCGACGGAGTCGAGCTCTTCGCGGCCCAGGGGATTTGATGGAGGCATCACCCACGACTCCCTTTGGCTCGGGTCCACTTCTTCACACTCGGGAGCTGGTTGAGTTTGGGCCTCACTCTATAAAGGCCCCTTATCCATTTTGTAGCTTTATTTTGAGTCATTTTGATGTATTTCCGTTTTATTTGAGTCATTTCCCTTGGTCTAGCACTTATTTTTCTATGTTCTTGTATCATCATGCTGTCTAATGTGGCTATTGGGCCCCAATTCGTTGGGCTAGGCCCATTAGCACTCCCACCCCCCCTTGGTTATTTGTAGTTGTTTATTTTATCAGGGACTTATTGTAAAGAGTGGGTTGCCTATATATAGGACCCCACTCCCCTCATTTGAAGTTAATGAATGAATGAATCCTTTTGAGTTAAACTTGCCATTTGAGTTCAAATTGGAGTGATTCCTCTAGTTTTTTGGGTGAGAGACCCTAGGGGAGAGATTCCCCACCCATTCCCCTCTTAATCTCTCTATTTCACCCCTCTTTCTCTCTCCTCCAACCCCAATTCCGAATTTCCTTCTCTCTCCTCCCCTCCCAACCACCTCCACTAGCCACCCACCTCCTTTAATGCCCTCCACTTCCCCATGGCCTCCTTTACTCCACCTCCTAGTTCCTAGGTAGGAATCTCCACATTCCAACACCATTCTCCACCTTCCAACCAAATCTTCCCCATTCCAATACAAGCATCCCACTCTCCCACATAATCCCCCACCTTCCAAGGCCATTTCAAAATTTGAAATCCCTTCCCTCCACTTGCCTTGGCCGCCCCTTTCCTTTACCCTCCCCCAAGCCAAGTTCGCCCCCCTCCACTCCCCATTCCCTCTCTCACATCCTCACCCTCCTCCTCCACCTGCTAGCCCCTGCTCTCAGCCATTCTCCCCTCATTCTCCAACCCCTATAGCTCTCCACTCCACCCCACAAGAACCCCCATTCATCCTTAGGCCACCCCTTCACTTCCCCTTCCACCAAAGAGACCCCTCCCTCTCATTTCTTCTTGCAGGTTGGAGCTGTGCAGACCAGCAAGTCAGCCCCTGTTGCAGCGTCGCCCACGGCTTCATCCTGGAGATCCTGAAGGCGTAGCCTACATTGCTGGAAAGGTCCCTCTGTCTTCTTCGCAGGCGAGGTGGAATCAACTCCTTCCGAGGTCGGGGCCAATGGTAGAAGCCGTTCTCCCACGACTGCGCAGAGAGGTCTTCATCCTGGACCAGAGCCTGAGAGTTCATTCTGCCACGATGAACCCCAGCGGATTCAGGCTGAAGCTCCTTCATCAAAGTTCTCCCTCTGCTAGTCCTCTTCCAAGATCAAGAAACAGAATCTCGTTTGGCTGCCGGAGGAAGGAGTTACAAATTTTCTCCCCCAAGCTCTCCAGTTCTGTCTCCTGCTGCCTACTCCGACCAGTGCCCATTCTTCAGGGTACACCGACCACCCTCGACCTTTGAATGCAGCCCCGTCACATCCTGCTGAAAGCTACTCCAACCACGAAGACAATGCCGCCAGTTTTCGTGCTGATCGGAGCTCGGGAGGGCGCATAGTGACCTCTGCAATTTGCTCTTCTAGTCCAGACTGAACCTGCGGCCAGACAGAGGAGTCTCCTTCCTGTTGCTGGTACGGTCACCTCTGACCCTCTGAGCATCCCCAAAAATTCTGGAGTCTTCCCTCTCAAGTCAGGAAGCTTTAGAAGGTGATTGCACTCAATTTGGAGTCCGTACGATTCCGAGGCAGCCGGCACAGCGACTTCCTGTCCAGAATTCAGACTGCAGCTGCAAGTTCCCTAATCTCCCATTTCTCTTCACTTCGGTCCGATATCCCCACCCCGCTTGGCCAGCTGAAGGCCCCACCCTGCGCGGTGGTAGTTTTTGAATGTAAGACCTTAACCCCTACCCCAAGATCCCCCCCTCCTGCGTGAGGTGTAGTTTTGTAATTGGTTTGGGCAGGTCAAGCGACACCGCCGCGGCGTGTGGGGAGCCACCGCCTCCCCGCTCGCCCTCGTCTCCGATCGGGACCGGTTTCTTCAAACCGGTCGAGTAAGTGCCTCTTCCTTGCTCAATTAGTGTTGCTCTTTCAATACTTGATTCATGCGCCGCTGCATTTGTGAGGAGCGTCCGATCCTCAAGTCCACGACTTAAGAGTGATCGCCGTGGGATAGTGTGAACCGGTGCCCTTGTGCACTTTGTCGGCCCCAATTGAATTGGGCATCCACCCTTGGGGAGTCGATCCTTGGCCTTGCTGGCCCTCTACCAGCAAGGGCCCATTCCCATAATTCACTCTTGGCATCGCCAAGTCACTCCGGGTATAGAGTGCGACGGGAGAGCGGTGGCCCATTAAGGCCCATTTGAATGCTTAATTGTGCTTGTTTGCCTAAGTCCAAGGTCGTGTCACATCACTCCAGCTTCATCTCTCCATCCTCTCTCCGCTCCTTGGCCATTCTCTATGGGGCTTTCGACATTGTTGGCCCGCTCGGCGATCCTAATTCTCAGATCAAGCAGAAATCCTTTATCCTTACCGCCACTGAGTACTTCACCAAATGGGCCAAAGCCGAGGCGTACACAGAGATCAAAGCTGCGACGGTGTGCCGCTTCATCATGAAGAATATCATTTCACGGTTCGGAGTGCCAAGCAGCATCATCACCGACAACGGACCCCAGTTCGTCTCTCAAGAGCTCAAGGACCTATGTAAGAAGTTCAATATTACATTGCATCATTCATCTCCATACTATCCTCAAGGCAACGGTCAAGCCGAGGCCACTAACAAAACCCTTCTTAAAATCATAAAGAAAACGTGCAAATCTCATAAGTTCTCTAATTGGCCAGAAAGATTAGTGGAAGCTCTATGGGCTTACCGCACCTCCGTCCGTACCCCTACGGGACAAACTCCCTATGCTCTTACCTATGGGATGGAGACGGTGCTCCCATATGAAATCTTGATCCCTTCCCTTAGAGTCCAGCTCGATAAGGAACTTAATCTCGATGAACGTCGAGAGGCGTTGCTCGTCCAGTTGGAACTCTTAGATGAGAAGAGGATGAATGCGGCCGATCACGTGTCTGTTTATCAAAATAGAGTTTCACGTTATTTTTAAAAGAAGGTAATAGAACGTAAATTTCAAAAAGGAGATATGGCTTTGAAATGCAAATTCAGTCGGTCTGCAGGTCCTAGGTCTAAATTGCAACCTAACTGGGAAAGGCCGTTCATCATAAAAGAGGCTTATCTAGGGAATGCTTATCGCTTAGTGAACGCCGAAGGTGAGGAGCTCTCTCACGCGTGGAACGGGTTGTATCTTAAACGTTTCTTTTCTTAGAGTCTAATCAGTGCCACCCCGGCAGCAAGAGGTTCCTCCCTTTCACTAAAAAGAGGTCCCGAGCAAGGCAATCACACACTACACAACATCCCTGGTCAGGTTTTCCGCTTAAAAGACACTGTTTCTCCTTAGCCATGCTTTGGGGGAAAGTTGAAGTCCCTGTTCGTTTCTTCCTTCGGCTGAATCCAAGGGCAAGAGGTGAATAAGGAGGCGACAACCAATCCAGGCACCCTAACGAGAGGAGGTCTCAAATAGGGGCAGTCCGTTATGACCTGATGCCACAAGCAAAGAAACAAGGAGAAAAGAAAGCAAAGGACAAAATCAAAAGCATCATCTCAAAGGTCTATTGAATATGATTCCAAAGCTCCAGAAAGGCAAGAAAAAGAATCTAGGCATGACAAGAGTGGCAGTACAGTTCCCCGCGGGACGAATGAGCCCGGTCGCACGCATGCCTAGAGTGGACTAAGGTTCGATGACGGACATAAAGCCCCGGCGCAACAGACCAAGTTTCTAATGGGTCGTCTAGAGAGGAACCCAAGTCCTAAAAACTTCCAAATCTAGCCTAAGCTTACCCCCGTATTCTATTTTCCTTTTTAGGATTGAAACTAGTACCCTGGGTATGGCCCTGGTAGAAACACCGTCATGAAAATCTGGGCCTTGGTCAGGGTTTGTCACCTCATTGCACGCCAACCTCGGGACTCTCAATACAATACGGAGGGCTCACATTGCTAGGGGAAAGCACTGATTTTTAAAAATCCAAAAACAACATACATTTCAAAAATCCAAAAATAATACATTTCAAAAATCCAAAAATAATATATTTTCAAAATCCAAAAACAACATATATTTTCAAAATCCAAAACAACATATATTTCAAAATTCAAAAAAAAAAACAAAACATCATATATTTCAAAATCCAAAAACAACACATATTTAAAACACCAAAAACATCAAAATCCAAAATCAAACAAAAAAATCACATATTTCAAAACACCAAAAACATCAAAAATCCAAAATCAAACAAAAAAATCACATAGTTCAAAACCCAAAAACATCAACTATTTTCCAAAATCTCACAAAAATTCAAATATATTTTCCAAAATCCAAAAAAAAAATGCCATCATATGCATCGCATGCATCGCATTATTTCTATTTTTGTTTCCCGCCTATTTAATAAGGCTCCACCCCTTGACCAAATATCAAGAAACGGTCGTTATCTAACTTGCTTCAGGGCAAGGGGTTGAGTCTAAGAACAGATCTAACGTGTTCCATGTTAAGTGTGTGCAGAATGCAGGATCAAGACCAAAGCTCAAACCTCACAACTATGCAGGTTCAAGACTGTGACGCGCCAGGTACAGGCCGTCACACTCACTTAATGGTCCATGCTAGACCGTTACATCTCTTCAGACCTTCGCTTTGATTCTCTCAGCAGCTCTCTCTCTAACGGCCTGGGGCACGACCGTTATTCTGCTTAACGGTCTATCATTGGACCTTTACTTCCTCCAGAAACCCAAACGCTCAGGTCTTTCACCCCGACGGCCTATCTCCTACCCGTTATATCCTTATAACGGCCCTTCTCAGATCCGTTACATTCTCCAGGGGCTATATTCTACAGGCCGTTCTAAGCCAAGTCAAGCCATGACCATTCAATTAAGGCAATCCCATCTCATTCAATTAAACTTAATGAAACAAAAGATTAATAAGATTCCAACTCTGATTGTCAAATACACCTTTCTTAAAAGCAAAATCAAGCTACATTCGATTTCTTATCCGAAAGAGGGCGGATCTTCTCAAATCTTTGAGGTAGCCACGGCGCGCTTCGTCGTTCTCTTCCACTCCCTCTTGCCACGGATGCACCTTGCTGATCTCCCACATGGTCAGTGCGTTACAGACTGCTCTCTCATCTTCCTCGGTCCCCATCTTCCTAGGTAGAAGGGGAGGGTAGTGTGATAGTACAGGAGCTTCAATTCGAGGTAGTCCGATCTGAAGATGGCACCGGTGCGGGTTGTAGATCGCCATGGTAGTATTTCCCACTAGCTGGAGGTCCAGGCCTTGACGCCGCAGTATTCTAAGAAGAGTGCTTCGAAGGATTCTTGGACGCATGATGAATTTCTCAATTGGTAGAATATTGAAGAAGAGGCGCCATTCATCCCGTGTTTTCTTGTCCGCCATCTTGCATTCAACCTGTGAAGAAAAACCAGATGCCCCTCCAATGAAGAAGAGAGGGTGGCTCCCAAAGATCCGGCTAGAAGAAGTAATATCCTCCTTTGGTTGGAATTTGATTATCATTCCCATCCAACACTCGAGGAGTATCATGGAGCCGAACAAAGGTCCTCTGAGGCAAGCCGAGCTTAGTCCTTCATAGAGATATGAGAGGATCGCTTGAGAGATGGACTTTCCCCGCCACAACCCACTAATAATGCTGAGATTTTGGATATCTAAGAGGTGTTCAGTTGTAGTGAAAAGGAAAACTCGGCATAAGCAAACCGCCACCGCCTTGGCTATTGCTTCATGTCTCTCCCACTTGTTCTTACAATGAGAGAGTATCCATTGTGCTAAGGGTATCAAGTGAATGTGGTATGGGCTGATCATGGTCCTCACGTCCTTTGGATTATGGATGAAATCACTCAAGATCAAGGATGGGTCAATAGGCTCAACTGTGTAGCAAACTAGGTCTTCATCCCCCACCTTAGTCTTAGGAAGGGCTAGGTAGGTTTCCACCTCCTCTAGTAGGACTGTTGCTTCAAATGAAGGGAAGATGAAGGTGTATGTTTGTGGATGCCACAATTCTATGAGGGCTGAAATACTAGGCCAATCTAATGTCAATTTCTGGAAATTCTTGCCTAAGACCAAAAGAGGTTGAAGGTGCCACGCTTTAAGAATTGATGTAACCTCTAAACGCCTTTACCATGGGAGCCACCCACTTCAGATTAGAATAGCATCTTGGACCAGGGAGAGGCTTGAAGAGAAGAAGAAAAAAAAGAAAATCATGAGGAAGAAGATGAAGTGCAGAAATTTCTGAACTTGGTTAAGTTATGGAAGCCTACCACTCTTTGAGCATTAGAGCTTAGATGCTTGGGAATTGAGGTTAGCCTTTGCAGCTCTCCATACTCCTTTCTTGCAGCTTTGGGTCCGGTGTAGACTTTCTCCTCCACAGCCATCGCCTCGAAGCTTCTCTTCATCTTGTTTCCTGCCCTTTAAGAGAGGTTTTTTTAGCCCTTCTAGTAGAGAAATTCAGAAAGATATGATTTTGGCTAGGTTTCCAAGTTTTAAAGGTTTGGCTTTGGCTTTAAGGTGATAAGATTCGGATTGGAAGGCTTTATCTTAAGTTTGGGAGAAGTCTAGAACGGATTGGAGGCTTCTTATCTCGGATTTTGCCTCTCACGGCTCATTCCGTCTCGGAGTACAATTCATTCTCAAACGGTCTATCGTCGGACCGTCACTTTCATCTGACGCGCCAGCTATGGGCCGTTACATTTTCCTGTGGGTTTAATTTGGTCCAACCTTGTTCTGTCAAGCTTAACGGTCTAGCATCAGACCGTTACATTCTTATGACGCGTTCTCTCTGAGCCGTTACATTCTTCGCTGATCAGTTTTGGCTTCTTCTTGGTCAATCATTTCAACGGTCTTGCTCATGACCGTTATCTATCTCCGACGCGCTGTGCTTGAGCCGTCACATTTCCTGCATATTTTGTTAAAAGTCTGCACATTCATTCTTCATGTTGAAGTCTATATAGCATTTTGAAGTCCATACAGCATTTTGAAGTCTGCACATTCATTCTTCATTTTTTGAAGTCTATACAGCATGTTGAAGTCTATACATTACTTTGAAGCCTGCACATCATTTTTGAAGTCTGCACATTCATTCTTCATGTTGGGGTCTACACAGCCTCAAGTCTATACATCATGTTCAAGTCTATACATTTTGAAGTCTGTACATTCGTTGAAGTCTATACGTTCTTCACCCAAGTCTGTACATTCGTTGAAGTCTATACATTTCATGTCTCCCCAAGTCTGTACATTCGTTGAAGTCTATACGTTCTTCACCCAAGTCTGTACATTCGTTGAAGTCTATACATTTCATGTCTCCCCAAGTCTATACATTCGTTGAAGTCTATACATTCTTCACCCAAGTCTGCACGTTTGTCAAGTCTATACATCCATTTCTCAAGTCTGTACATTCCACAGTCTCAAGTCCATACATTCTCCAAGTCTGTACAGTCTTCATCCAAAGTCCACACGTCGTTCAAGTCTATACATTCTTGATCCAAGTCTATACATTGCCCAACATGTGCACAGCCCCAAGTCTGTACATTCCTTGTCCAAAGTCCATACATCCTTCAAGTCTGAGCACTCTTTGGCTAAAACGAAGTCTATACATCGTTCGGTCATCTGCACTCCAAGTCTATACATCACTTGGATGAGGTCTGTACATTCATGGTTCAATCCTGCTCTGCCATCTCTAACGGTCTAGCATTTGGCCGTTACCTATATATGACGCACCAGCTCTGAGCTGTTACTTTTTCTGCTGCTCAGTTCTGTAAAATTGGGCTCTATCCTCTCTGACGGCCTCTATCTGATGCGTTACTTGATCCTGACGGTTTGGACTTAGACCGTTACATTGTCTGCTGCTGTGATTGAACTATTCCTTCCTGTCTCTGTTTTAGACCTGGCGGTCTTACAGACTTCCGTTCACCCTGTCCATCGCGCATATCACATTTCATCCACGCAATTCCACATAATTCTTTCACACGTCCACAGGCATTTCCTACATTTTCTTGCATTTATTCCCATTCATTTTTCACATGATCACCTGTTTGCATACACATCCATTCATTCACATAAAAGTCACAACAAAACACAAAAAAAGATTTGCATTTTCATTTCATTTCCATATAAGTCATGTACAAATAATAACAAAAAGAAAACCAAAAATTGCATCACTCGACCGGCTTGTCCGCCGGGCCACCATCATCATCTCCACCCTCCGGCCTCCACGCTGGTGGTGCTATGGAGGCACTCTCCTCCTGATGGCCCCTCTCCGCCCTCTCATTCCTCCGTTGACTAGAGGAGCTAACAAGGTAGTCTGCCACTGATCCAGCACGAGCAGCACTCCTCGGCGCTCCGCTCTGAGAGACGCTCCGCTCCGGTCCTCGACCCATCATCCGTATGGTCCTCTCCAAGGTCCGAACCTCGACCTTCATGTCGTGGGCCTCGAGTCGCGCAGCTCGTGCCTCGGACCGGTATCTCTCGAAGTTTTCGTCTGTGTGGCCGTCCGCGCAAGCTCTCCTTTCAATCAGGCCACCTCTGCTCGGAGGACCACTGCCTCGGAATGATTCCTCTCCGCCTCAGTTCGAGCCAGTTTTGCCTCGGCTGCTGCTGTGGCTAGCTCTCTCGCCTGTAGTTTGCATTTCATATAGTTAGTCACATATTAATTTGCACAAACATAAGCATTTTTTTGAGTCTAGCATTTGGCATCTTACCCGCTCCGCGAGGGTGGCCTCCGCCTCCTCGGCCCGGGCAACCGCTCAAGCAAACTCGGCGTCCCGCTCAGCTCTGTCCCCGGCAGGCTGTGAGGACGATGATGGGGCATCCGGTCCCACTCTTTGGGCTCCCTCAGCCCGCTGCATTTAGAAATCATTGGTCAGTCCATCGCATTCGCGTCATAATCATAAACATAATCATTTTAGGTCCAAGGTTTTTAGAGTCTTACCAAGAGCTCCAAAGCGGTCCGGTACTCGTCCCGCTGCTGCACGGTGGCGTGAAGAAGCCCCTCGAGCTCGGCTATCCTTCCCTCGGGGTCTAGCTGCATTTAGAAAACATAAGTCAGTGCATCTAGCATTTTGCATTGTGTCATATAGAAAGAATTTAGGGTTTAGAAGTTGCATACCGGTTGTCGGGTACCTCGGTACACCCGGTCCCCGTACAGTCGAGCAAAGGCTTTCAAGTACGCCTCGTCGCTCTCGTCCCGCTCCTTCATCGCTCTGCCCCGCTTGTTCCAGTCATGAACGTACTTCACCTTCTGGGCGCACCAATCTATGTCATCGCTAATTCCCTTCGCTGACTTGCCCGGGCGATCGTCACTGTGGCGTGGAAAGGTCACCTCGGGCTGGTGTAGTCCCCGAGTCTGCAAGATCAACCGGTAGTGGAGTGGCTCGATGATATGGATGCAGTACAACCATATGTCTCGTCCCCGGTACGAAAGGGCTACCTCCACCCATGGCTGTCCCTCGTAACTCTCACCTCTGTACGGGGTCCATCTCACCTGAAAGCATATTAGTCCATTCATCAAATCATCATTTAGAAGCATATAGAGCATTTAGAAAGCATTTTGATGTTTCGGGGTTACCGCCGTGTGTGGGAAGGAATCCAAATCATCTTGGATCGCCCGGGTCAATCTGATGATCGACCCCGGGTCCCTCGCGACCACCCATCGCCTCACGATCGGGATGCGGCCGGCATGGAGTAGCGTGCCTCTCCCGATGCCCGAGAGGTACATGTAGCTCCAGATCTGTATTTAGAAGTCAAGTTAGTCAACTGCGTAATCATTTTCATAAGCATAATCATAATCATGTAGAAGGCATTTAAATTGCATTTACCTGTAGGAAAGGCGAGAAGCCGCCCAGCATCGTCTGTCGGTCCGTCGTGCTGAGGGACTCGAAGAAGAAGGCTAACACTGCCGCTCCCCAGGCGTACTTCCCAACTCTGCCTAAATCTCTGATCATCGGCAGCAGCCTGTAGCTGATGACATCTGCCCGAGTTGTAAATAGGAGCTTCCCGAATAGTAGCATGAGGAAGCGTCTCAGGATGCGATCTCCCTCTAGTCCCGCCTCTACCGCCACTCGTGGGCGCACCTGGTCAATCACTCTACCCAGATGCTCCTCTGGTAGCTCACCCATGGCTATCGCCGCTCCTCTCAGTCCTAAGCTCTCCTGCAGTACTGATCGTGAGAGCTGGGATGACGTCTGCCCTGGTCTGATCAAATCTAGCCCCAGCAGCTCCTGGGCCATCTCTCGGTAGTCTCTGTACGTCCACCCGGTTGCTGCGGCTCCGTGGACTCTCAGTCCGGCGATCCTCGCTATGTCTTCCAGCGTCGGGATCATGTGACCCCACGGGAAGATGAACACCCTGCTAATCGGATCCCACCTCTCGTGCAAAGCGTATAGCAGTGGCGTGTCCATCCGGATCACCTCGATGCTCAGCACCTCGGTGAACCCCATGCCGACTAGCCTCTCTCTCTGGTAATCGGGCAGTGCCTGGTACACCGCCCGGATCTAGAGCCAAGAGATTCTTGTCCGTCTCTTTCCCTGCATTCAGTTAGATCATGAGTCAGTCAATTGCATCATAGAATCATTGCATAAACGTTTATAAAATAAAAATAAAACAAAAATTGAATACTTGAAAAAACCTAAAAACAATTCTGGGTCTCTGGTAGTTGTAACGGCCCTAGGGTGGGGCGTTACATGTCTCTAACGTGCCTAGGGTGACGCGTTAGGCTTGTGACGGTAGTTGGAAGGACCGTCACATTCCCTGCTAATGGGAATTTTCCCCTTTGCATTCTGTGGCTTCTCACTTTGGCCAAAAGGCCTACAAAGCAATCCTAATGGGTGCATAGACCCATTTTCTACCCCCCAATCATACATGCATCCACATAAAAAACTCAAAGAAATTTTTAAATTTAAAAAGATTAGGGCGAAGGCTTACCTCTCGGTCTTGCCCTCTCTTCCTCTTCTTCTCTAGGTCCTTGAGTTCTCCCTCATCCAGGGGAGCCTCTCCTTGATCTTCTTCGGCCGTTGGAGCCTCCTCCTCCTCTGTTGGCCTTTTTCTCGTCGTCTCTTTCTCCACGGGCGGAGGGATGATTTCCCGCTCTATCTAGCGGTGAAGACGGCGGATCACCTTCTTCTTCCCTCTTTCCCTCTTCTTCGGTGGCTGTGGGGCCTCGTCGCCGGCCATCTTGGGTGGATGACGGAGGTCGCCGGTCGTTGCTCTCGGTTGAGGTTTTGGGCTTTTTGGCGTTTGAGTGTTGTATGAATGAATGAAGATTGTGACCGTTCGGTTTGTTTTTTTTTGAACGCTCAGGAAATGTGACGGTCTGTCATCCGACCGTTACAGTCAATGACGCATACTCATGAGACCGTTACATGGATTTGAACTGTTTTATTGAAGAATGTGAACCGCCCAGTCTCTAACGGCCCTTCCCTGGTCCGTTACTTTATGTAACGCTCCCTCAGCAGACCGTTACAGCTTGCAAGTTTCTTGATGAATAAATTGGTCTATTTTAATGCTTGAATGATCACATTTTCTGCCATGATGTATATTATTGATGCTTCTCATGCGTACAAATGGTTATGCCCTATGTCATGATCATATCTACTGTTAGCTAACCTCTTTATTCATGAATGAAGTTATGAACAGCATCGTGCTTTGCCGTTCGTCAGATAGGTAAGTCAGGTATTGTATCTCGATTCCTTATCTCTTTAATGCATTACTATACGGTATCTATGATATATTATCTCGAGAACCGGCTGGTCATTCATGTGTTCTGGGATCTGATGTTCCCCTTAAACAAAAATGATGATGATCTAAGTACACATGTTTAATCGTTGGATAGGCCGTTAGGTTGGAAAATTTTGGGCACGATGGTTCTATCTTGCACGCCGTGGTTACAGATGGTGTCCTGACCCTGATTTCTCCGGTCTAGCAATATTATTCTCGAGTATCTTGTTATTTTATTCTTTATTTGCATTTGTTTTAACGATTCCTTTTTATTTAGCCCAGCATGCATCATCCGCATATTTGAGCATTCATGATCTTCATCTGTTCAAGGTGTCTCAATGATGGTGAAGAGTTGTGTTCTTGATCTCGAATGAGGAGAGTCATTCCACTCTGAATTAGAAGGTTTCCTTCAATCTGTCACTTGATTTGGTTGGCTGAAGATTCCTGTCTGGAGTTTGGTCAGTTCTCTTTCCTTTCCGTTGCCTCCGGTGGCTAGCCGTGTTTCCTTTCCTTAGTTGTTAGTTCCTCTAGACTTGCATCTGTTGTGCCCATGTGATTTTGATGATGGTTTTAATGCTGTAATGGTGGTTTTGATGATTGGCCTTTGAAGTGAGTTATTCACGGTGAGTCATCTTGTGTGAATTCACTGTGAGTCACCTTGTGTGAATCTTCATGCTAGTATTCACTTTCTGATCATAATGCAATTCTTCATATGTTCTGATATGGCATTGAATAATTGATTATGTTCAGTCATATTACTGTTGTTCTTAAGACTGCAGTTTATACTGCAGCGTCGACCCATCGAACTGCAATGTCGACGCTGCAAAGGCTCTTCAGAGGTAGCAGTAAGAAATAGTTGATCTGCTGCGTCCACGCTGCTTGGGCAATGCGTTGACGCTAGGTGCCTCCTTAACGGTCCTCTTTCAAAGACTGTACAGCGTAAAGTCCACACTGTAGTGCGTCAACGCCTTGAGCTGATGCGTCGAATCATCAGTTTAGGTTCTTCAAGTCTCTTCATTAGACTGTGGCAAAGTCTATACAGTGGTCTGTGCAGCCTGTTTGATTATTGAAGTCTGTACAGCCAATGCACTTAACTCAAGTCCATACACTGGAAGCTCTTCATTTGATTGAGTCTATATATCCACAGTGGATCATCAAGTCCATACATTCGTTTCCTTGGACAAAGTCTATACATTGTAGCATTGAACTTTCAAGTCTGAACACTGGTTTTCATGAGAAGTCTATACCAACCTCATCGTCTTAAAGAGCGTCTCAAGCTGAAGTCTATACATTGGTCTTAATATCCTAAGTCTATACACTTGATTGTGAGACCTTCAACTCTGTACACTGCTTGAGCCTCACCAAGTCTGTACATAGCTTCAAGCGATTCAAGTCTATACAGACTGCCTTCACATTCAGAGTCTGTTCATCGGTCCTTCAGCCGATCGTCTCATTCAGAACTTTTCAAGTCTGTACAGCCTACCGTCTCATGCAGCGTCTTATGTTAAAGTCTGCACATCGCATGCATCAGAATTAAGTCTGCTCATTGCATCGTCTCTATCAGTGTCTCACTGGTCAAGTCTGAATAGACTTTAGCGTCTCATGAAAAGTCTATACAACGCTTCAGCATTTAGAAGTCTGTACACTGGCCTTTGCATTAAGCCTCAAAGTCTGTACAACCGTGTGCATTGGATTCCAAATCTGTACATCCTGCACCGTCTCTTGCAGCATCTCAAGCCAAGTCCATACATTTGTTTTCTCTTCAAGTCTGGACATTGGCTTCATATCATAAAGTCTGTACATTGGCTTCGTATCTGCAAGTCTGTACATCGGTTTGATATCAACAAGTCTGTACCTTGGGTTCAACTCTCCAAGTCTGTACAGCCACATTCAATAGGTAAAGTCTATACATTCTTCAGCTGGAACTGTGCAAGTCTGTACATCGTTGTTTGCCAAAGTCTAGACATTGGCATCTATTCCTACGTTGCATTTCCAAGTCTGCACATTAGGTTCTTTACCTACGTTCAGCTCTGAAAGTATGTACATCAGGAACTTTACCGTCGTTGCCTTGCCAAAGTATATACACTGAACTATTCCTCAAAGTCTGTACAGCCTGTCTGTCTTCATGGGTCGTGTGCCTTTAGTGCGTTGACGCACTTGGCTGACTGCGTAGACGCACACCTTTCTGTCTTGCTCACTGCGTCGACGCTGACACTGGATGCGTTGACGCATTGGCCTATTGCCAAGCGCGTGAGCATCTCGCCTAAGGAGCTGAGGCGACGCTGCACGATGGAAGCGTTGACGCCTTGTGCTGATGTTCAAAGGTCTGTTGATCAACATCAAGTCTGTACAGCATGAAGTCTGTACATTGGTTTTGTTTTGAACAGAACGCCTAAGTCTATGCTTTGCTGAATGTTATTCAAGTCTAAACAGCGGATGTCTTCATGTATGAAGTCTATACAATGCATGCTCACATAACTAACTCTATACACTCGATTGTTAGATCCTCAACTATATACATTGGTTGAGTCTATACACTGAGATCTCATGAAGAGTTGCAAGTCTATACACTCCCTCACTCTGTACACACTTGCTATATTGATCTCTGAAGTCTATACAATGCTTTGCGTTAACAGAGTCTGTACAGGGTGTTCAAACTTAAACTGATGAAATTATTCAATGCCATGTCAGACAGGGATTCTCACCGAGATTGATGACCTGGCTCGTGATCCCAGGAGGATGAGGTATGAAGATGCTGACACGTGGATGAAGCTGCCTCGGTTCTAGCAAATTCCTTGGGCGGGAAAACGTGGAAGCCACGCGCCCAGGAGCTGCTGCTGCTGCTGCTATATATATGAGCTTTCTTCCACTAAAGAAGGCTGATTGATAGAAAAAGAGCAAAGTCTATACATCGAGTCTGAGAGCAGCAGAGAGTATTCGATCCAGGGAGAAGAGAAGAAGAAGAAAAAGAAGAGTGGCAGAGTGAGAGAAGCAGCAGAAGTAAAAAGAGAAAGAGAGAGAGCTCGCGAGTGAGAGAAGGAAGCAGAGAAGAAAAGGAAGAGAAAGAAGAAGAGAGAACGAGAGATGGGAAGCTTCATCTGAAGACTTGTTCCTACTAGACCGTGGATCAGATCCAGGCCAGTCAGCTCCATTGAGAGCCATATCTGTGTTTTCATCCTTTACAGCTTTCTGATTGCTGTGTTATTTTCCTTTATTGTTTTTCCTTTGTTTTCTGATTATCTTTGTTCTTCCGATTGCCCTGTTGGGGATCGGGTTCCTCCTGTTGGTTCAGGAGAAGGGAGATCTGATCTCCGGGTTGCAAGTGACAGGTTGTCACTTGTGGGTTCCCTCTGGTTAGAGGAAGGGAGGCTAGTCCTCCGGTTTTGGGCTTGTGGTTGCAAGTCCAGTGGTCCCTCCTGGTCTGGAGGAAGAGAGGTCTTCGACCTCTAGTTTCCAAGTGGCTGGGAGTCACTTGGGTGTCCCTCCGGTTGGGAGGAAGAGGGGAGGATGTTCCCCTGGTCAAGCTGTGTGGCAGCAACTGTTTGCAGACTAAGTCTGCGTTCTAGCTTGAGCTAGTGGAAGCCTCACTCCGGTTGGGAGTGAGGGGTGGATGTAGGTCTGTGGACCGAACCACCTAAAAATCTATTGTGCAGTGGTTTGATTGTTTGCTTTGCTTCCGCTAGATGCTTGAATAGGCACGCTTCAAGTGTTTGTATTTGAGTTGAATCGAATTGGTTCTATTCTGTGTCTTTCTCTAGCATCCAAGTTTTTATTTGGCCATAATTCATAGAAGGATACATTCACCCCCCTCTGTATCCGGGCCTAGCACCCTAACAGTTGGTATCAGAGCGGTGTCTGCATACAAGGTCCAACGACCTGCAGATTCGATCTCTGGTTTTCGCTGCTAATTTATTTTTAGTGCATCAATATTCCTGTTGCATTGAATCTATCTAATATCTGTTTCAATGGCTTGTCCACCCGTCTTTAGTGGTTCTGATTTCAACCAATGGCACAGTGCTTTACGTGCTTATGTTAAATCTGTTGATCCAGACCTGTGGAAAGTGATTTCACATGGTCCTCAAAAATTACCAAAGAAAAGGTCCAAATGGACTGACAGTCACGAATCAATGTATGAGGAGAATCAGACAGCTATAAATCTGATGAAAGCAGCCACTGACAAAGCCTTTCACTCATGTTTCCTTGATTGCAGATCTGCAAGGGATATGTTGGAGATGATGAAGAGAGCCGGGAAAGGAAATCAAACAAGCTGCATGATGGCCAACAGAAGCGATCAAGGCAGCAATCAAACTGAAGAAGATAATGATGAGGAGGTAAACCCTTTCGAGAACTATACATTGGATGATTGGGAGAATTCATATGCTGAATTATTAGAGTCTCATGAACTGTTAAGAAAACAGTATAAAAAATTGAAGAAGGGTACTGGCTTAGATAGTTCAAGTTCTCCTTGTAGAAATTGTGTTGAATTGAAAAATATTCATGATGCATGTATGTCTGATTTTCAAATAGTGAAGAAACAAGTCTCATTATTGAAAATTGAAAATCAAGATCATATAAATGTGATATCTGAACTAAAAGAAAAATTCAACTCAGATAATGATAATCAGACTTTTGTTAACCATCATGACCAGTATGAAAAATTGCTGAAAAACGTTGAAAGTGTAAACGCAGATTTAAACAAGCTGAGATCTGAAAATGATTCCCTGAGAACATCTGCTAATAAAAATGATAACAAATTTGAGAAACTTGAGCAGGAGAAAAACTTGCTTGCTGAAAAACTTGAAGCCATCAAATCTGTGAATGTGGAATTACAGAAAAACATTGAAGAAAAGGAAAAAGATTTGAAGGATTTCAAGGCTGGAAGAAAACTTGAAATTAGCTCAGAAGATCAGACCTTGATAAATGAGTTAATTCAGAATGACAAACTTAAGGAAGAAAATGAGAAGTTAAAAATGCTGAACTCCACTATGTCAGAGAGAGTTCTAGCTTTGGAAAGAGGAAAAAGTATTTGCTTTGAAGATTCTGATAAACTGAGCAATCTGAGAAAGGAAATTGAAGAATACAAAACAGCTAACAAGGTTTTGAATGAATCTGTCAACTGTAGTGAACAAGAGATCGCTAGTTATGAAATACACATTGCATCTCTTGAAAATGAAAGTCAGGATTTGAAAGTTTCCTTGTCTAAATTTGTTGATGGGCAGAAAAACCTAGACAAGCTACTAGGTATAAAAATCAACCCTAGGAAGGAAGGGCTGGGCTACAATAAGATAAACAAGAAGGAATTTCAGAACAAAATTATGACATCTTTTGTAAGTGGTTCAGATGTAGCCACCACCTCCAAAGACAAACAGCCCATTGCTCAGAAAATATTGGGAGCAAAGGATAATTTTAAGAAAGAGGGACTGGGCTACAGTCCAGTCATGAGGAAGGTCGATGGATCCAATTTGAAAACTGTTTTTGTTAAATCTTCTGAACAGGAAAAGTCTTCTACTTCATCTTCACCTTAGTATAAGGCTAAGAAAATAGAAAAACATGATAAAAATCAGAAAATGATTGGAAAATAGAAAATAAATAAAAAGGGTCCATCAGTGTTTGCTGATCACAGTCCTCACACACACTCACATGCATCTAAAAAGAAGATTATCTGTCATTACTGTCATAAAGCTGGACATCTGATGCATGAGTGTAAGTTGATGGAGAAGGATGATAAGAATGCTAGGAGATATTATGATAAAAATCTTTCATCTCAGAAAAGGAAAGTTGAGTGTTTTCATTGTGGTAAACTAGGACACAAAATTTCACAATGCTGGTTTGTTAGTGATAAGAACAAATTTCATGCAAACGATCATGCTCTTAACAAGAACAAGTATGTTCCAATATACCAGCATATGACATGCTTTAATTGTGGAAAATTGGGTCATAAGAGATTTGAATGCTGGCTGAATGCTTGTAAGAAAATTTCTAATTCATGCTTTCACTATGGCAAGATGGGCCACATAGCAGCCCACTGTTGGCATGCTCAGGGTAGAAAAGTAAATTCTAAACCTGCCATTGGAAAGTCTCCTGCATGCTATCACTGTGGGAAGCCAGGCCACAGGGCTGCAACCTGTTGGCTGGCAGGATATCAAAACCAAACTGGTTTTGGTAAACAGAATTCTTATTCTGTTAACAGAAAATCTCATGCATGTACACATGGATTTCATGCTAACAAGAATGTGCATAGATTAAATCCGAAATCTGGTGCATCTTACTATCATTATAGTAAACAGAACTCTCTCTCTGCAAATGAACTTCATGACAACAGAAATGTGCATAAGAGGAATTTGAAATCTGCTAATTCATGCCATTGCTGTGGACAAATTGGTCACTCAATGTATAATTGCAATTTGATGAAATCTGATGACCTTCATGCACGAAAATTGTTGAGAAAACCTGCTAGGAGTAATGCTGTCATGTCAGGACCCAAGACTTCTTGGGCACCTGTTTGTGCAAAATAACATTGCTATGCAGGTGTGTCTTGGGACTGGAATAAAAAGGGATAATGATCCAAGGCACTCAAGAAGAAAACCCCAAACTGAACTTTTCAGGTAAACTTCCTGCTCTTCTTGTTTTTAGTTTTAATGCATAGCAAGCTAAATCTATTTTTACATTTTCATTTATCATCTGCCATGTGCATTATTTTCTGATCATGCATTTGCTGAGAGTTCTGTGCAAATATCAGATTAAGAAGGGTTGTCTGTATCTGATGCATACATAGGCTAATTTCAATTGCTTGATAATTGTGTTATGCATAGACTCTGAAAACAAATTGCATTTCGAATTTTCTGAAAAATCTGAACTGCATATGAGTGTGACTTGAAACTTGTGTGTTGCAATAGCTCACTGAAATTCTGAATTGCATATAGGACTGCATGTTGAATAATTATGCATGACCTCAATGGTATATAAATGGTAAGGTACCAAAAGGCAGGGAGGTCTGTCTGGAGGTTCTTACTATGTGTGAGGTGGTCTTTTAGACCAAGTGCTCCGCCTAGTACCATGGGTCACCTTGCTGGTTAGGACAGTCTGAATGTGCATGAATCATTTGGTCTCATATGTTCAGTTCTCAGTGCAAACATTGCATGTTTCAGGGGGAGTAAGTTGCATATCCTTGCATAGCATTCAATGTTGAGTCTTTGCATGTCCCTGCATACATATAGTGCATTACATTTCCTTATATTGAAAATGCCAAAAAGAGAGTTTGAATGCATATTGTGAGGGGGAGTCAATGCATTGCATATAGGTTGTCAAATGCATACATGTGTCAGAACTCATTGCATATCCCTTCTTACTGATTTTGTTGACAAACCTTAATCATATTCTGAAAACTTTGAGCTTCACAATCTCTCTTAACAATTGGTATTTCTCCTATCAATTGGTATTATTTGGGGTTCAAAATTCTATCAGTCCTTCATGAAGATTTCAATGGGCTATCTCGATCATAAATCTAAAAACTTTTGAACTAGAAATCTTCTATTATACATTTTTATGAATATCTGAAATAACTCAGGTGGTTTAAGTTTAATGTACTCAAGGGTTGACATTAAAATCTCTTAAAAATATCTGAAGCATGTTTAATAAACCTTAACCATCTGTTTCATGTTGTGTCTTGTGAAAACTTCTGAAATCTACACTTTTGATTACATGACTTCAACTGATTAAGTACATGAAACTATTATTGATTTGAAGCAAATGAATTTTTCTGAAATGTCTAAAGGGTAATATCTGTCAGAGCAATGACATTGGTCACTGAGAAACACATGTCCAAAGGACTGTGTCATGAGGTGCCTTAGTTAACTCTGCATAAAATTCATTGAAAATCAGGCAGAGCAATGGCATGCACACTGAGAAATACAACTCACTCATTAAAAAATGAGTTGTAGTGTGTCATGATGTGTAAATGCTAACTCTGTTCACATAAAGCATGACAGTTAGTCACACTAAGGGCTTAGGGATATTGGCCTCTGATCAAGGTATATCCTCTAGTTACAATGTGTGCACTGAACTAGAGTGCTCGTAAAATTTGTAGCATAGAAAATTGTTGAACAAATTGAAATATCTGAATATTGATGCTAAAATCAAATTGCTACAACCCTAGACAAAATAATATGACTTCATAATTGCTTAATCTCAATACTAGTGCATGTAATTCTGAAAGAAGTCAATAAATTTGATTGTGTAAGACAAAGGGAGGACAATCAAGATAAATATGAGGGCTTGGTTCATTTTTATTAAAACATGGTTTTAGATATCAATACAGAATTTTATTGATAAACTCTGCATACATCATGTTTAAACCATGCTGTTCAAAAGGCTCATTCATAAGTCCCTATAATGGAAGATTTTGAAAAATTATGTTTTGGATTTATGAGATTGATATCTCCTTGAAAATCTTGCTGAATTATTTCTGTTTGGAGCTTATTTGTAAATCTGATTATTTGAACCTTTCTGCTCACCTTCCTTAGGTCATTGACCTGAACTTCTCCTTGTTTGCCCCTGTGGTCTCCTTCTCATCTATCTCATAAGATTCCACTTATTCAGGGGGAGCATTCCTAGTCATACTGAATCGTGTTCAGATCATTTCTAACCTTGCATTCATATACTTAGGGGGAAGTATTGCATTTCTTGTTGCATCTGCATTTTTGCATTTACCCCCTCCCATGGTTCATCTTGTTTATACCAAATGAGGGAGATTGTTTGCCACAAAGGGGGAGACTTTCATTCAATCATTGCATGCTGGCTTCTTTTGATCATCTTTAACTAATGACTTTTTGCTAAAACTCTTAAAGGGGGAGAATCATGTTCTTGCAAGGGGGAGAAATTGACTGAATTTTTATGCATGCTTTAATTTCTCAAACTATTTTCTTTTTGATGAAGTCAAAGGGGGAGAATAGTTTGAGTCATCAGACTGACTCACTGCATCATGTTGCCATCATCAAAAAGGGGGAGATTGTTGTGCCCATGTGATTTTGATGATGGTTTTAATGCTGTAATTGTGGTTTTGATGATTGGCCTTTGAAGTGAGTTATTCACTGTGAGTCATCTTGTGTGAATTCACTGTGAGTCATCTTGTGTGAGTCTTCATGCTAGTATTCACTTTATGATCATAATGTAATTCTTCATATGTTCTGATATGGCATTGCATAATTGATTATGTTCAGTCATGTTACTGTTGTTCTTAAGACTGCAGTTTATACTGCAGCATCGACCCATCGAACTGCAGCGTCGACGCTGCAAAGGCTCTTCAGAGGTAGCAGTAAGAAATAGTTGATCTGCTGCGTCCACGCTGCTTGGGCAATGCGTTGACGCTAGGTGCCTCCTTAACGGTCCTCTTTCAAAGACTGTACAGCGTAAAGTCCACACTGTAGTGCGTCAACGCCTTGAGCTGATGCGTCAACTCATCAGTTCAGGTTCTTCAAGTCTCTTCATTAGACTGTGGCAAAGTCTATACAGTGGTCTGTGCAGCCTGTTTGATTATTGAAGTCTGTACAGCCAATGCACTTAACTCAAGTCCATACACTGGAAGCTCTTCATTTGATTGAGTCTATATATCCACAGTGGATCATCAAGTCCATACATTCGTTTCCTTGGACAAAGTCTATACATTGTGGCATTGAACTTTCAATTCTGAACACTGGTTTTCATGAGAAGTCTATACAGACCTCATCGTCTTAAAGAGCGTCTCAAGCTGAAGTCTATACATTGGTCTTAATATCCTAAGTCTATACACTTGATTGTGAGACCTTCAACTCTGTACACTGCTTGAGCCTCACCAAGTCTGTACATCGCTTCAAGCGATTCAAGTCTATACAGACTGCCTTCACATTCAGAGTCTGTTCATCGGTCCTTCAGCCGATCGTCTCATTCAGAACTTTACAAGTCTGTACAGCCTACCGTCTCATGCAGCGTCTTATGTTAAAGTCTGCACATCGCATGCATCAGAATTAAGTCTGCTCATTGCATCGTCTCTATCAGTGTCTCACTGGTCAAGTCTGAATAGACTTTAGCGTCTCATGAAAAGTCTATACAACGCTTCAGCATTTAGAAGTCTGTACACTGGCCTTTGCATTAAGCCTCAAAGTCTGTACAGCCGTGTGCATTGGATTCCAAATCTGTATATCCTGCACCGTCTCTTGCAGCATCTCAAGCCAAGTCCATACATTTGTTTTCTCTTCAAGTCTGGACATTGGCTTCATATCATAAAGTCTGTACATTGGCTTCGCATCTGCAAGTCTGTACATCGGTTTGATATCAACAAGTCTGTACCTTGTGTTCAACTCTCCAAGTCTGTACAGCCACATTCAATAGGTAAAGTCTATACATTCTTCAGCTGGAACTGTGCAAGTCTGTACATCGTTGTTTGCCAAAGTCTAGACATTGGCATCTATTCCTACGTTGCATTTCCAAGTCTGCACATTGGGTTCTTTACCTACGTTCAGCTCTGAAAGTATGTACATAAGGAACTTTACCGTCGTTGCCTTGCCAAAGTATATACACTGAACTATTCCTCAAAGTCTGTACAGCCTGTCTGTCTTCATGGGTCGTGTGCCTTTAGTGCGTTGACGCACTTGGCTGACTGCGTAGACGCACACCTTTCTATCTTGCTCACTGCGTCGACGCTGACACTGGATGCGTTGACGCATTGGCCTGTTGCCAAGCGCGTGAGCATCTCGCCTGAGGAGCTGAGGCGACGCTGCACGATGGAAGCGTTGACGCCTTGTGCTGATGTTCAAAGGTCTGTTGATCAACATCAAGTCTGTACAACATGAAGTCTGTACATTGGTTTTGTTTTGAATAGAACGCCTAAGTCTATGCTTTGCTGAATGTTATTCAAGTCTAAACAGCGGATGTCTTCATGTATGAAGTCTATACAATGCATGCTCACATAACTAACTCTATACACTCGATTGTTAGATCCTCAACTATATACATTGGTTGAGTCTATACACTGAGATCTCATGAAGAGTTGCAAGTCTATACACTCCCTCACTCTGTACACACTTGCTATATTGATCTCTGAAGTCTATACAATGCTTTGCGTTAACAGAGTCTGTACAGGGTGTTCAAACTTAAACTGATGAAATTATTCAATGCTATGTCTGACAGGGATTCTTACCGAGATTGATGACCTGGCTCGTGATCCCAGGAGGACGAGGTATGAAGATGCTGACACGTGGATGAAGCTGCCTCGGTTCTAGCAAATTCCTTGGGCGGGAAAACGTGGAAGCCACGCGCCCAGGAGCTGCTGCTGCTGCTGCTATATATATGAGCTTTCTTCCACTAAAGAAGGCTGATCGATAGAAAAAGAGCAAAGTCTATACATCGAGTCTGAGAGCAGCAGAGAGTATTCGATCTAGTGAGAAGAGAAGAAGAAGAAAAAGAAGAGTGGCAGAGTGAGAGAAGCAGCAGAAGTAAAAAGAGAAAGAGAGAGAGCTCGCGAGTGAGAGAAGGAAGCAAAGAAGAAAAGGAAGAGAAAGAAGAAGAGAGAACGAGAGATGGGAAGCTTCATCTGAAGACTTGTTCCTACTGGACCGTGGATCAGATCCAGGCCAGTCAGCTCCATTGAGAGCCATATCTGTGTTTTCATCCTTTACAGCTTTCTGATTGCTGTGTTATTTTCCTTTATTATTTTTCCTTTGTTTTCTGATTATCTTTGTTCTTCCGATTGCCCTGTTGGGGATCGGGTTCCTCCTGTTGGTTCAGGAGAAGGGAGATCTGATCTCCGGGTTGCAAGTGACAGGTTGTCACTTGTGGGTTCCCTCTGGTTAGAGGAAGGGAGGCTAGTCCTCCGGTTCTGGGCTTGTGGTTGCAAGTCCAGTGGTCCCTCCTGGTCTGGAGGAAGAGAGGTCTTCGACCTCTAGTTTCCAAGTGGCTGGGAGTCACTTGGGTGTCCCTCCGGTTGGGAGGAAGAGGGGAGGCTGTTCCCCTGGTCAAGCTGTGTGGCAGCAAGTGTTTGCAGACTAAGTCTGCGTTCTAGCTTGAGCTAGTGGAAGCCTCACTCCGGTTGGGAGTGAGGGGTGGACGTAGGTCTGTGGACCGAACCACCTAAAAATCTATTGTGCAGTGGTTTGATTGTTTGCTTTGCTTCCGCTAGATGCTTGAATAGGCACGCTCCAAGTGTTTGTATTTGAGTTGAATCGAATTGGTTCTATTCTGTGTCTTTCTCTAGCATCCAAGTTTTTATTTGGCCATTATACATAGAAGGATACATTCACCCCCCTCTGTATCCGGGCCTAGCACCCTAACAGCATCCTTTGGTTAGCTATTTTTCTTGTGATCAGTTCAAAGTTTCCTAGAAAATTCCTATCGCTTGTTGGTAAAGAACGGGTGTCATTTTACATTAACGTCGCTTTTGTGGTCCACTCCGCTTCATTTCCGCTTCATCTCCATGTTCCATTTCACTTTTGCTTCACCTCTGCTTGCTCCCCTGCAAAGAGGACATTAAGGAGGGGCATCTGTTGACACCCGTTTTATGACCGATAAGTTGGGTCATCTCCTTGTTCACTCTATGTGATGCTCCAGTTATTCATTCATTCCTTGAGTCTCCTTTATCACTTTGAAGCTTATTTCATGGGTCTTAGCTCCTTGGCTGAGTATGGTTCTGTGATGTCTCACCTTGAATGAAGCTTAGCAAGCCCTCTTATCATTGTTTCTAACGGTCTGCACATGGGGCGTTACTTTCTTCTAACGCATTGTCCCTGGACCGTTACATCTTGAAGAGTCCTACGACTTAAGGCCTTTGTTTCAATCCTTATCTTTTGGCTTTCCCAT
Organism: Amorphophallus konjac; assembly: GCA_022559845.1. Taxonomy (NCBI): domain Eukaryota; kingdom Viridiplantae; phylum Streptophyta; class Magnoliopsida; order Alismatales; family Araceae; genus Amorphophallus; species Amorphophallus konjac. The sequence goes on from CM040129.1 coordinate 24,082,608, forward strand.
TGATTCTAACGGTCTGTCGTGCAGCCGTTACTTTACTCTGACGCGTTCATCCTTGGCCGTTACTTTCATTCAAGAGTCCTATTGTTTGATCTTCTTCTGTTGATCTTATCCCTTTTGAGATAAGGTTGAATATAATGGTCTCTCCTGGGCGCGTTATTTGCCTATGACGGTCTGTCGTGCAGCAGTTACATCCAACAGAGAGTCCTGGCAGTTCAGGCCTTTTCTCTGCTACTCCGTGGTCGAGATAAGAGTTTGAATTGGTGATTTCTCTTCCAAATCTGATCCTCAGAACCTTCTGTTTGTTTCTATGGACTCTTGGTGATGTTATCTTCAAGGATTTGCTAAGAGTTATCTTTTTTTTTTGCTGGATTATCCTCTGTTCGACCGGAGAATTTGAGGGCCTATAAATAGCACCCTTGACTTCATGGCCCGAGGGAGGAAGATCTGGAGTTTACGTCGAAGTGCTGCCGCATCCTGGAGCCACATCCAACCAGGGAGAACTGTTCCTCACGTCCATCTGCTTCACGGTGAAGGGAGTATTCGTTTCATTGTGTTTGAGTTTTCATCATCATTATCTTGTGTTCTTCTTCTTCCTCTCATCAAAAGCATTGTCCCTCTCCTTGTTTCCACGTTCTGCATCTGTTTTTCATCATCTAAACATCCTCCTATCTTTTAAAAACGCCCAGATGGGTTAAAAAAACAAAACTTTCCCGGTACTTCCCTTTCCTTTTGAATGATCTTAATTCCCTTAAGAATTGATACTACGCTTGTTTAAAGGGCTAATCTGGGATTGTTTTCTTGTGTTTCACATTCTTTGGCAGGTTTACAGGTTCATTACACGAGGCCCAAGTCTTCTGGCCGGCTGGAGGATTTGGAGTTCAAAGAATTCATAAGCTCTTACTGCAGGTTGTCTGACGGTCTTGAGGAGATGCGTCAGGTTCATATAACGGTGCATCGTGCGACCATCACATTCCTGTGACGCACAGGGTCTGGGCCGTTACATTCAGTTGATCTGCAGATTTCACTGGTTTCTCTCTCCCGTGGGCGGGTGCTTCATCCACCTATTTCCAAGGTATTTTCAAGTCTTTGGCTTGTGTTTTCTTTAGTGGCGATCACGTTCTTTTCTTAGTATTGGGCATTGATTTCTCTCTCATATCCCTTATTTCCCTTCTTTGCTCCACCCACGCAGTGTGTTTTTATTTGCTCCACGCTCCGGCGTGTGTTTTTCTTTTCTTTCTTTAGCTTAGTTTGATTGAGATAGCATGCCCATGCTAGAGCTTGTTCTGATTGCCTAGGTTCATGATTCACATGTCCTTGGGTTGATTGAGATCATTGATTTTTGCTTATCATCTTTATCATACCACAAACCCACAAAGGGAAGGAAGCAAATAAATCAACAATCATCGGCAAGATCGGTCAACCTACTTTTGACCCTTGTCACCATCGGCAAGATCGGTCGGCCTCCTTGCGACCCTTGTCACCATCGGCAAGGTCGGTCAACCTACTTCTGACCCTTGTCACCATCGACAAGATCGGTCAACCTCCTTGCGACCCTTGTCACCATCGACAAGATCAGTCAACTTCCTCCTGACCCTTGTCACCATTGGCAAGGTCGGCTAGCATTTCCTCAAGCCCGGCTCTACCCCGAGAATTGAGTTCAAATATATATATAATATATATATATATAATAAAAAACGATGAATAAAAAATGAGGCTTAAAATAGAGGTGCCTCGCCGGCCTTGTTCCTACACTAGGACACGGGCAAAAATGGGTATGACCCGGCTACGACGAAAACCCGAAAGGGTGCCGTAGGCAAAGTTGGGTACCCCGCCACGTGAAAAGGGCACGTGGGCAAAAGTAAGAGGGGGCTGGCCCCAGCGAAAACCCGAAAGGGTGCTTGGGTCAGTAATGTGGTTACTATAAAACATATGCTATACCTCTTGGTGACACTCCCATCAGTTGTCCCACCAGTAATAAAGCCTATCCCGAATGGACCTCTCATCAGGCAGCAGTCATATTTGCGGCATTTCTGGCCAATGGGACTTACATTTGTACCAGTTTGGCAACCTCTGGAACCTCGGCACACGGCGGAGCGAGGCCCCCATCCTTTCCTTGAAAGGGTGGACGGTCTCCTACGGTACAGGTATACTTCCATACATGTTTCCAAAATTGTCGCAAGATATGATAGAATACAAGTGTGAAGGTGGACACCAAAAGCGGTAAGAGAAACTTGTATTCCATTGCAAAAAGGGAAGAAATAAATACAATAGGGGCCCTTCGAGGGGGACGAATTACAAAAGGTAGATCAACTAAGACCTCCTGAAGATATCTTCAAAATCGATGAGCCCGACATGTGGAGCCGCTCCTAGTTCACGGAGTTGCATTTCTTTCTCCCGAATGCGAGTCATCTCAGTCTCTAGGGATGCGACTCGACCCTCTAGCAAGGTGGTCTCCTCGATGCCCTGAACTTCTGCAGCTTCCAGCAGTGGTATCTCGGCTTCAACAACATTTAATTCAGCCCAGAGCTCTTCCCACCGGCTACATAGGAATTGTGCACGAGCAGCTGAAGCTTCAACATGGGCCTTGTTCGTATGAAGATTAGAAGTCAGAGACTCCAGCTCCGTCTGACAGTCAGCTTTCTGCAATTTGAGGGCCGCTAGTCGGTCATTCATTATCCTCCCGAGAAAGTCTCGGCGGTTTACAAATTTCAGCAGGAATAGCACCCGTTGGGTCCAGATATCCAAGGGATAGCCTAGTGCCTACAGCCCAACCGTCAGTCGTCCAGCCACTTCCTTCAGCTGGAGGTAAGACAATGTTGGCTGAGATTCTACGACTTGATGCAATATCTCTAAATACTGCCAGACAAAGTCCTCTGACGAAGTAAAGCCGAAGGAAGCTACCGGTGCCACCTCAAAGGTCTTGTCTATAGAAGCCCATAAGCCGGTGTTGGGCTCGGAAGAAGAAGATGGGATAGCCACCAAAGTTGAAGAAGCGGGCACCACAGCAGCCTGCTCATGCTCCGTTGGGCTCTTTAAAGAGCTCTCTTCTACAAGTGCTGGAGGAGGCAAAGGCTCCGACCCTACTACTGGCATAGATGGAGTCACAGGGTCGGGCGCAATAGTCATTGTAGCCGCTGGAACGAAGGCAGAACCTCTCAACGGATCGGCTTCAACCCTCAGCTCTCTTGCAGGCACTAGAGCAGAACTTTCTCCTAGTGAGCCCGGCTCTATTGACGATGCTTCAGCAGCTGGTTGTATTCTCACTGGCACAGGACGAAGTACAGTAACTGCCTCTGAAGAAGACGCGGTGACAGGCGGCAGCATATCTAAAGCCTCCGATGGGACAATGATGGCGTCAGAAGATGATACCAAAAGGCGATCAACTGTGTTAGATTTCTGGAACAAGGTTTCAATAAGCATCAAGATGGAAAAGAAGAATGAAAAGCTATGCAGTTCGGCGAAAGGGTGGGCAGAACTTACTATAGTCACAGCACCCATCTCTTCGAGTGTCTGTATAGAAGACTCTAACTCTGCAGATGAAGCAACAAAAGGAGGGGTTATCTCCACCTCCATGTCTATCCCGGCAAATTCTTCCGGCAACATTCCCCTAGATGATGTCACCGGCAACCTCGGGGGACTAAATATCAAAGGACCACTCAACAGCATGGAAGGTGCCGGTGCCCCTTTGCTGGCTGTTGCAGGTGCTTGTTCATCACCTTCTGAAGAAGCATAATCAACCTCTTCGTCAAAAGGGGTGGCAGAACTACTGGAAGAGATATCTATGCTAATCTCGGGTTGGCCCGCCTCCTCTGTCACCTTACGGGCCGCTGAGCGAGTGATTACACGCCGCGATGGGATGGCACCTTTCTTTAATGCAGTTTTGTGTCCTTCATGCTGTAAAAGAGCATCCACAGCAGGCGTCTCAACCACGGTACTAACCACTCCTGCCACTACAACATAAAGACACACATAAGACAGGCAAAAGATCACTAAGAAGAGAAGAGTCAGAAGGATACCAGTCACTTGGCTTACCCTTGACCTCACTAGCAGGCATGGGAGAAGGGAGCCTGACATCCTCCCCAATAGCGGGGAGACTCCCCACTATGGTTTCAACTGTCCCAGTTGCCCCTACCATGGCCATGCCATAAGATCCCATATCCTCCGTCTCCAAGGCGACCTCATAGGCACTCGTAGTGGTGCCAGCTGCTCCTCGAGCTAAAATCCAACAAAGAAGGTGTCAAAAGAATGAAGACGCCATGAAAAGGAAATTCCTGCAGACTGCGAAGAAAAGCAATGTCACCTTCAGCTGCTTGCTGAGTGACCTCCTTCTGAGCGACAAACTGTTCAAATGATGGCACTTTAGGAAAAGGAGCCTCAGCCGCATCAGTCGAAGATTGCTTCGAGGAAGTTTTTCGAGCTTTCTTCGCTCAGCCTATTGCAACTTTCAGCACGGAGGCCGCTCTCTTTTTACCAGGTGGCAGTGGAGTAGTGGTCGGCACTGGTGCGGGAGCATCAAAATATTTTAGCTTATGGGCTTGGGAGATGATCTTCCTGTAAAGTCCCTGCTACTTTTGATGTGACACAATATGCAGCGGAGACTTTGATTCCTTGGACCTAATTCGCATTCACAATTACAAGGCGCCGAGACTATGTTGAAGCTACCAACGCACCGTGCGCACGCGATTCCCGTGGTGACCCGGTGATACCGAGTCTAGGTGGTGGAGATAGCCCCTGACTGGTTAGAGGACCAGCACCACTTTAGTTAGCCCTCCCGAAGGTTTGAAAGCCCACAAACAAGGGCGGCCGGATGCCTTAAGGGCACGGGGTCACTCGCTCACTTGTGACCACAGTGACCACACTGAAGGTGGCACTGGGAACGGGCACTCGCTCTCCTACCGGCCGATATGTTTCGCAGATATTAACTAAACAGATATAAGGAGACAAGGGCAGGAGGCTCACCTGGTTGGTTTGAGGAAACCAACCCCAGTCGGAGACGAGGGCGAGCGGGGAAGTGTGGGTTCCCCGCACACTGCGCCGATGAAGCTTCGAACCTGTTTAAGTATACATTCACTACTCCTCACGCAGGAGGGTGATCTCGGGGGTGGGAAATGATAGATTACAACAAACACTACCTCCCGCAGGGAGGGGCGGTAAGCCGGCCAGGCGAGAGGGAGAGATCGGCTTGGAAGCCCACGAGGAGGGACCGCTTCTGAATTGGACTGCTGGCTGTGGATGCTGATAGGCAGTCGGTGTAGTCCTGTAGATCTCTGTCAGGATTTTTGCCGATGGCGAGCCCAGGGGGGATCTCTTCGTAACAGGAACCCCAACTCCTCTAATTTATGTGGAATTATTCTAACGTCATTGCAGGTTTCTGTGGAGGTCGGAGTAGGACAACGGGATCAGGGACAGAAGACTCCCTGTATCTAGTGGCAGGTTGCAGAGGTTGCCACGGCCGCTCCCGGATTCCGAATCACGAACCGTTGGAGTTTTTGGAACCGTGGACGAAGCCTCTACACAGAAAAACTGTCGGCAACACATTCTGAGGTCGGAGTGGGCAGGAGGACTCCGATGAGTGAGAACTGGTTGCTATAGACTGCAGGAGGCAGACCCGCATGATTGAGGGAGAAAATTCGGAACTCTGGTTCCTAGTGGTCGAATGCCATTCCGCTTCTTTCTCCTGATCGGGGACAGGGGGAGGAAGAATTTTGATGAAGGAACTTCGGTCTGATTCCTCCGCCGTTGGTCGTGACGTTGCTTCCAACCGGGCTCAGGTTCTCTGCAGAGGAGGTCTGGCGTAGTTGGGGAAGAACAGCTCTCCCGGACGGCCACGAACTCGGAACTGGACGATTCCACCTCTCTTGCGAAGTAGACTTGTAGATCTTTCCGTCGATGTAGGCAACACCCCCAGCAGGATCTGGATGGGGTCGTGGACGGAGCTTCAACTGGGTGCTGGTCTGCTGGTCTTCTCTGCACACAGGTTGGAGATTGAGTGGTGGGGTTAGGTTAAGGGGGGGGGTGGAGTTTGGTAATGGAGGAAGGGTGGGGATGATTGCAGATGGGGGAGGAATGTGTGGAGGTGTTGAAGGGGGTGGAGCTGGTGGAAGGGAGGTGCAGGAGGGGGAAGGGGAGTGGGGGCCGAAACTTGGAGAGGGGAGGGTGGAGGGGGGGTCGGCCAAGGTAGTGGGGGTGGGTGTAAGGGGGGGGGTGAGAATGGTGCGCAAGTAGTAGAAGGGGGGGTGGCTGCTTGGGTCGCACAAGGGACTTAATGGGGGTGTGGGGGAGTGGAAGAGTCGCCTTGGATGTGGGGAGATGTATGGGGAATAGGGAGGGTTGTCTAGGGAAGGTGAAAGGTTGCTTGGGATGTGGAAGGGATTTAAGGGAGTAATGGCCTTGGGAATATGAAAGGGTGGAAGGGTGAGGTGGCAGCTGAGGTGGCAAGGGGAGGGGGAGGTGAAAGGGCAGGTTCGCCCAAGGGAGAGAGAGAGAGAAGGGGGGAGAGAGAGAGAGGGGTTCGACCCCTAGAGAGAGAGAGAGAGAATTAGAGAGCTAGAGAGAGAGGGAGATGCACTTAAGCTCAAATTTGCAATACTTCATTACTTCAAAAGAGGGGGTTTGGGGTCCTATATATAGGAAAACCCAATTTACAAAAAGTCCTCATGAAATGGACAAATGACGGAAGACCAAGGGTTGGGGAGAGGGGCGCCCATGGGCCAGACAAAAGACATGGCCCAATAAGGCCTACTAGCCCCTTTAGCCCACTAGCCCGCATACAAACATAAGTAAATAACATGATATCCTAGTAACATGACTCAAAACATAGGCAAATACATCAAAATGACTCAAGAAAGTAGGAAAATGTAATAGGATGATAAGCACCAAAGTCCTGACTGAAGAAGGACTGCTCCCTAGCTGCCTCCGGGAGGGAGAGAAGTGCCAAGCTAGAGGGTATGTGGTGTGATGCCCTCATCAACTTTATATCTGGGCGATCTGTCAAATGAGGCATATGCCGTCATAAGGAGAACGGAGCAACAAGCTACTCTACATGTCAACTGAAGAAGACTTTACCTGCCGGGCCGTTGTAAAAAGACGAGAGGGGCCAATACTGATAAGCCACCTCCTTGCTTCGGGATGTAGCCTCCCGAACGAGCCAGCAGACGTCGCCAATCTTCTCACACTTCTCGGCTAGGTCGGCCAAGTCCGCATGACCATGGGAAGCTATGCAATGATATAAGCCAAGGTGGTCGAAACCCCAGCTGTCGGCTTAATGAAAAGATACAAACAAAGGTTTGTCCAGGACACTCGCTACAGGACTGTCAAGGGTCAGCCCATGGACATTCATCAAGATGAACAGCCAAGACGTATGTTGATAGTATGTTGGCGTTCTGTCTTCTCTATTAACAAACGTCCGATACGGGAAAAAGCGGTCGACTTCACATTTCTATGAAACTGCCTTGGAGAGCGGCTCCTCAATGGGAAATGGGTACTGCTGAAGCTCCAAGCGGGAATCACCAATCTGGCACAGATGTTCTAAATTCTGCGTGAAGGTATCTTCGTCTATGTCGGCAAGCACAGGCACCAGCTGTTCAGTCGCTTCCTCTTTCACAGCTTTCTTGCATGTTATATACGCATCTACCTCCTTCGGATGTTGGGAAAACAGCCTCTTCAAATGGGCTTCATCAATAACAAAAACTGGCCCGGGTTGCTGGCTTAGAAAGGTGCGCTCGGCTACATCCCAGCATGTCATTCTGGCATTGCGGTAAAAACCGGTTCGAGCATTCCACCATTTCACATATTCTAGAGTGACCCGGGGAACGCGGTTCGGCACCGGCATTCTGAAGACATTGGCATCCCGACGGTGGAAGTAATCCCACCAGGAGCGACCCTCGCTTACAACAGTCGAGCTATGCTTTGACCTGCTGTCCAAGGGAAACTGAGCAGCTGAAGGTGGGATGTGTTGATCATAGCTGAAATTTTGGCCAAATCTAAAAGGGTAATAGGGTTTTAGATGAACCACGCCCCCCTTTCTAAACACCAAGACACTGGGGTGAATTGATAAAGCCCAGTCAATGAGCTCAGGCTTCAGGATTGGCCGGGTCACTGTGTTGCCCGAAATGAAATGTGTAAAAGTCTCCACTGCCTCAAGCTTGCACTCACGCTGGCGATTCACCAATGGAGTAGAATGTGATGCTAAATTCCAAAAATGAATGGTCCCCGCTGAGTCCATCGGGACCCTTGTCAGCCGGCCTCTGATAGAGAAAAGCTGCTGAGACATTGGGCCGGGTTCAGCACTTGCAAATTCCAGCATTCTGGGGTATAATGCAGTTGTCTGCAAGGTCCTGGGAGCCAGTTCTGGAAACAAATTGCATACCCAGGCGTTGAAGAAATGAAACGGCCCCACTGTTCTGAAAGAGCGGGGGATCCGATGCCTATGGATGTCTCCAAGAGATTTGTAAACCAGGCAAAGTGCTGCTGGACATAGAGCAAGCCGCATTCCCCAAGCCATCTGACAGGCCGGGTATATTGCCTCCGGCCTAATAACTGTCTCATCTCCCTGCGGGAGAGCGAAAGTGCACAACCAAAAGGTGAGATAGGCAGCACAATGAGTAAGGGGATCGACCCCAGTTGGATTTGGTCCTCCACGGCTGATTCGCCGAAGTGAAGCAGGCAGCTCTAACTTAAATTTTGGAGGCTTGCTGGGTTTACCCGCAACAGGGGCCACATGAGGGAACTCATTATACTTCAGAGGGCCACCGAAGAAATATTGAATCTAGTGTCCTACTCGGACTGTCAGCTTGCTACTCTTCTCACGGGTTTGATATCCCCTAGATGATCCCCTGTTGAGTGCCAGGCAGAGGGAGCGGTATGCTTTCATCAAATACCGATACGAGAAGCCGAAGTAGTACTGACCCTCACCGTCTGTCTCGTCCTTGATGAAGTCATGAAGGCAGACCTCTTCGTAAGGCTCTCCATCAATCGGCAAACCCGACAGCTGTGACAAGCTCCAGAGATCTAAAGAAGTTTCGCCCTCTGCTGTGTAGAAAGTATTAAACTGTGGGCAGAACACTTCAAACATGCCGCAGCACAATCCTTTGGAAATAGGGTACCTGAAATGGGATGCATATACACTGTGATACACCCCGGCCCTGACCAGCAAAGGAGCATATTCCTTCAGAACATACTCTGTAAACTCTACCGCTCCCACGCGGAAAAGATGGGCATCGGTCACTTTGGTGTCTTCAAATCATCAGCAGCCAGCTGAAACTTAAATTGAATAGCCAGGTAGTTCAGAACAAATGGCTCATCTCTGTAGCCCCACTTTATGGGCACCAGGAACAAACCATAGCCAGGTTTTTCTCTGTTGACCCGACCTGCAGCAGTGTCCCACCTGGCTGGTGTGAATTCAGGGGCCTGCGTCAGCATCTTCTGCTCCCCCTCCAGCTCGATGACTCCCAAGATGGCCTTCGACTTGCGTCACTCTCCCAGGAGATAGATGGTGTCTCCACGATATACGGAGCCCTTCAAGCTGTCCCTGTCCATTAGCATAGCCCGTTCCATCATCCGAGCCAGCATAACATCTATCTTCCCCGCTACATTGAAGGTGCAGATGAATGGTACGAGATGACGATCCTTCGGAAAGTTCGGATGATAGCCGCCATCATGATTGAAGTCAAACCCGTCCTTAGTGGTCAGGACGCGAGATGCAGACACTGTGTCCGTCTCCGAGTCAGAAGATTCGTCAACTATGGCGATCCTCCTAAGACCTCGGTCCAGCTGTCCAACGTTCCTCCAAGTCACGGTAGGGCCAAATGCTCTGCCCTGGGAAGAAGCATCAACATTAGTAGTTCTGGAAGTAGCACGGCTAGAAGTGGTGGCCATTTCAGCAACTGCAGACAAAAATCAAAGCAAATAAGACAACGTGAAGACAGAAATAGAAAAGAAAATTTTAAGAAAATTTTGACAGCACCTCCCCATGTCCGGGGTATGCCCAGAAGTCAAATAGGAGAACACCCACCAAGAGGGGGTGACTCGTAATGAAGAGGGACGTAGTCCCGAATGAGAAGAAATAGAAGAAAACCTCACGATGAGAGGAGAAGAAATGAGGAGGGAGAGGCTCCCCACGCCGATTGCCGCTGCGGTGGAAGACGAGGACGAAAGAGAGAGAAAGCTCAAGGCCGAATGAGCTTTCCCCCCTCCTCTCGGTGCATAAATAGGGTAAAACCCTAAATGCGTGCCGAGATCGCTCACGCGCTGAGCGCGCACGTGACAAAAAGTGAGCCGACGTCGCTCGGGCCGAGAGCATGACATGGAGGAAGGCATGCCGATGTTGGACGTGCCAAGAGCCCCTCCATTCTGAAAGCACCAAACAAAGAGTCACGCCGAGGTCTATCATGCCGACATGAAGCTCGCACCAGTTGGGTGTTGTGCCGAGATGATCGTGCCGAGATCGTCAACAGCGCCGGATTGCTCACCCTTGGATGCTGCAATCAAAAAACTAAACCCAAAATGCTGATGTCTATCCGAGTATGCTTATAAAGTACTGGGATTATATAAGCAGAATGAAGACTCAATGTCATGAGAATGAGCAATGAACAGGAGCGAGCCTGAAGAAAATACAAAGTACGGTGCAATATACACCCGCAGGTCCCGTGCCACTCACCCTTTGCTTACGCCACCTGCGGGTGGGGGGCATTTGTTGACACCTAAAATATACAAGAAGAAGCCAAATCAAACTTAGGGCTCTAAAGACCAAATCAAGGGTGCAGCTTCTGTGCCATCCCTGGAAGTTCTGAGAATCAGAATAGACGAGGTCCACTACCCCTAACACTCTATTCGGTTGAAGCCATCTCTGGCTAGGCCGCTGCCCAGCATGACTATCATTCAAATAGTCAGGCTGATAAAAACTATGACAAACTCCAAGAAATCATCTGCCTGCGAAAGAGGAGCCTTAGATAATTCTGATTCTCATAAAAAGGGGTTCATACTGCCTCACGTGTGTGCATGGACGCATGGTGTTAAACAAGCCTCAAGAAGAAACTGTATACATATGTATACCAAGAAGCCCACCGGGACAATGAAAAGTAGCCCATTAAGTGAGCTCCTTCCGGCGCTGAGTTCGGAGCAAACGGGCCAAGCCCAATACAAGGGCAGGCGCGCCGAGATGATGCATGCTGGGGCGTGCCGGGGAGCTCGCGCCGAAAGCAGAGGGCCATCCTTCTATAAATGTTGTTGCCTTCGAAGCTGAGATAGAGGAACACACAGATAGACAAGCAGAGAGAAAAAAAAGAAGCAGAGGGAGCCACTGAAAGGAAGAGAGCCCGAGAGCCCTCTGAAGGAGCTGAAGAGAGAAAAGAGTTACAGAAGCTCGGAGGAGAGATTCGAGGTGGGATCGGTTCCAAGACGCCCTGAGGGGCTATACTCTCTCCTCCCCCTATCTTTTATTTAAATATGCTTTCCTTTTTTCTTTTGGGTCTGCTTCTGAGCATCTTTGTTCCAGTAGCATCGAATGCCAATGTAACCCTGTTGTCAGGGATATAGTCTGTGCGTAATTTCCTCAGTTTGATTCTCTTCCAAACTAGATGTATGTACTCCATTGGGATGAAATGGTTAATAAAAGGTGCCGAAGTTTGCCCTTTCTTTCCCATTCTCCCTATGTATCTGAGATTCGCCGTATTCGATAGCTACTACAAACGAAGTAGATCCTATCGTATATCCATCTTCCAGATCTATTGAGCGCGTTTCTATCGTATTTCTTTCCAACCTCACAACCACAGTGAGAGCCTAAGATAGTTCATCTCATGGCTTCTCATTTGTGAAATGAAGAGGGATAGGCTCGAATCAGAGCTCGTGAGGTTTCATCTGTGACCCTGCTACCAGTGAGGCCCCAAGGTGAAGATCCCCTTCTCCCCGAAATAGCCTCATCCCCCCTAGGACCATCTCAAAAAATCCTTTGAATAGGACTCCCCAAAACCTTGGGTAAAACACCTCAAAGCCTTGAATAAACCCTTCTTCAAAATCCCCAAAGAACTCTCTGAAACCCTTAGCTCCTGACCCCTCTGAAATCCCTTAAAACCCTGATCCTAAAAACCTCCCGATGCCACCCTCTCTCGGTGCCAGTTCCGCGCCGAATGCTTCCCGCACCGGGTGAGCTTTCCCCCCTCACGCCAAGAGATGTTCCTTTGTCGTGTCGAGGCCTCTACATCGTTCGTGTCGTAGTCAGCCATGCCGATAGCCTCGTGCCGATACCCTCAACAATTTTGAGCCTTATGGTCCCTGGTCACAAGACCCTAACACTCCGAGGAGAAGTAGTATCCTTCACTCAACCCTCACGGGAGCTAAATCAATGGGGTTAATCCCCCTACATTCTGTCACGCCGTCAAGTCATGGAGTTCTGCCACTGTATGCTCTTCGTTGGCTGTCTAGGGGATATTAATAAATCCCACAATAAGTGGACACTGTCCCATAGGATTGAGATCCTTTTGGATCTAGGGGTACGCCCATCTCTCCTTTGGCTCCCATCCCTGCATTCTGTGGGTGGATGGCCTATACTCCCCTATTGGAACAATCCTAAAATAAGGGGAGATGTTGCCAAAATTCATCCACGATCTTTACTTTATTGCATCGTGTGACTTTTTCACTAAAACTATGAATCTATCCCCGGCTGTGTGGCAAAGATCTGAGGCAGACCATCTCATGATCCTTTGCCCATTGTAAGAGGGGAACATAACCATTACAGTTATACGGTCTCCCTAGACCTTCCATGGATGAGGCCACCCTCACTTTCCACCCTACCCAAATGCTATCATGGACAAACCCGTGAAACTCTTATTGAACGTAAGAGGGTCCCCCTCAATCTCATAAAGCCTTCAAAATACATGAAACCTAAAGAAACACCTCTTATCGACGCCACCTAACCTCCCGATGCAGCCCTCTCTCGGCGCCAGTTCCGCGTCGGGTGATGGGCGCGCCGAGATGCTGGTCGTGCCGATGCCCCTTTTGTGATCACTGTCGCGCCGGTTTGCCTTCGCGCCAGGACCCCATCTGCACCAGTTTGCCTTCATCATGTCATATCTTAGGGGAAAATCATGGTTCCTCATCCGAGTCTAAGGGAGCTAAATCAATGGGGTTTTACCCCCACATGGTATCGTTTGACCGCAATGGTTTCTTCTAACCCTGCTGACCCTTGGAGTCCTGTCACTGCACGTCCTCCAATGGTCTCTAAAGGGAATATCAACAAACACCATGACAGTGGACATTGTCTCGTCATACTCAGATCCTTTTGGATCTCGGGCTATGCCCATCTCTCCTTCGGCTTCCATCCCGACATTCCGTGGGTGGATGACCTATTTCCCCACTGGGCATAAACCAAGATATGGGGATATGCTGCCGGATTTATGCCATACATTATTATCACGTCTCGCGTCGCATGGTTATCTATGCATATTTCGCATCCTGCTAGCAAAGTTAGCATAATAGTCTTATCTTATTTTGCCCTCAAGGCATCCTTTCTTGGTAATTAATCAAGGGCTGTCCTCTATCTTAGAGGACGTAATTAATGTCATAACCTTTATGGTATGACGGACTCCGGGTCCTGACACGAATATCACAATCAACTGACCGAGTCAGATCGAGCGCACAATAAATTGTCACGACAGTGACTGGCACGCCTAATCAATGAACCAAATAAACAAGCAAAATATATGAATAAAAGGATAGATACAAAAAAAATCCATCCCTACACACCTCCCCCACTCTTTCTAGAACTTCAAATGGACCCACATATCTTGGACTCAACTTGCCTTGAATACCGAACCTACGAATCTCTCTCATGGGAGAAACCTTCAAAAACACATGTTCACCAACCTGAAACTCCAAGGCTCTCCTTCTGTTGTCGGCATAACTCTTCTGTCTTGATTGTGCTACTAGCAACCGATCTCTAATAATACGGATATTCTTGGACGATTCAGAAATGAGATATGGTCCCAACCATTGCTTCTCACCTACCTCATCCCAACATAATGGAGATCGACAGGTTCTTCCTTACAAAGCTTCAAATGGAGCCATCTGAATGCTGGACTGATAATTATTGTTATAGGCGAATTCAATCAAAGCCAAGTGGTCACTCCAACTACCTCCAAAGTCAATCATGCATGCTCTAAGCATATCCTCCACTATCTGGTTGGTTCTTTCAGTCTGTCCGTCTGTTTGTGGATGAAAAGTAGTACTGAAATTCAGACAGGTTTCCAGAGATTCTTGTAGTTCTTTCCAAAAATATGAGGTGAATCTGAGATCTCTATCAGACACAATGATGACCAGAATACCATGGAGTCTTACAACTTCCTTCATATATAGAGCTACCAAGACGTCTACCGTCCACTAAGACTTAATGGACAAGAAATGAGCAGACTTCGTCAATCTGTCAACAATAACCCATATTACATCGAATCCACTATGAGTCCTAGGTAGACCCATAATAAAATCCATGCCAATACTCTCCCACTTCCATTGGGGTATATCAAGTTGTTTCAGTTTTCCTACAGGTTTGAAATGCTCAGCCTTGACTTGCTGACACACCAAGCATCTACTTACAAATTCTGCAATTTCCTTCTTCATGTTCGTCCACCAAAAGGATCTTTTCACATCTTTAAACATCTTAGTACCTCCAGAATGAATAGTGTATCTGGATCTATGAGCTTCTTCGAGAATTTTATTCTTGATCTCAGCTACATCAGGTACACAGGTTCTTCCTTGAAACAACAATCTGCCATCGTCAGCCACAATGAAATCAGGTCTGCTACTCAAATTCTCCTTGATCTCTACCAACTCTGGGTCGTTGTCTTGCAAGGTCTTGATTTCCATTAACAATTCTGGTCTGAATTGAATCTGAGCGATCGTAACCCGATCCTTGTCAACATTAATATCCAAACTAGCTAACTGCTCCAACAGCCTCCATTCTTGAAACATAAGACGTGACAATTTAGCTATTGGCTTGCGACTCAAGGCATCTACTACTACATTCCCTTTTCCAGGATGATATTCTATAGAGAAGTCAAAGTCCTTTAAATACTCGATCCATCTCCTCTGCCTCATATTGAGTTCCTTTTGAGAAAACAAATACTTCAGACTCTTATGATTTGAGAACATTGTGAATGACTCTCCGTACAAGTAGTGCCTCCATATCTTCAAGGCAAACACCACAACTGCAAGTTCCAAATCATGAACATGATAGTTCTTCTCATGCTTTCTCAACTACCTAGAAGAATAGGCTATCACTTTCCCATGCTGCATCAGCACACAACCTAGACCAATGCCTGAAGCATCGATATATACCACAAAACCTCCTTCTCCTGACGGTAAAGCCAACACAGGGGCAGTAGTTAGACAATCCTTCAAGGTCTGAAAACTTCTCTCGCAATCCTTGGACCAATCAAATTTATTCTCCTTGCGGGTTAATCTTGTTAAAGGTACCACAATCTTGGAGAAATCCTTAATAAACCTCCGGTAATAACCTGCTAGGCCTAGAAAACTTCTAACTTCAGTCACACTAGCAGGCCTATCCCAATTCTTCACTGCCTCTACCTTCTAAGGGTCAACGGAAATACCTTCCTTTGTAATGATATGCCCTAAAAAGGACACCTCTTGCAGCCAGAACTCACACTTACTAAACTTGGCGTATAGCTGATGGTCTCTCAATATATGCAACGCCATTCTCAAATGTTCAGCATGCTCCTCCTCACTCTTGGAATAAATCAAGATGTCATCAATAAACACCACGACCCATCGATCAAGATAGGGCCGAAACACATTGTTCATCAACTACATGAAAGCTGCAAGTGCATTCGTTAGTCCAAAAGGCATAACCACAAATTCAAAATGCCCATACCTGCTACGAAATGCCATTTTATAAATATCCTCATCCTTGATCCGCAACTGATGGTATCCCGATCGGAGATCAATCTTATAAAAATACTGAGCTCCTGCTATCTGATCAAATCATTCATCATTTCTCGGCAATGGGTACTTGTTCTTGATAGTCAGCTAGTTCAATTACCGATAATCGATACACAACCTCATCGAACCATCCTTCTTCCGGATGAACAATACGGGGGCTCCCCACGGGGATGTACTTGGATGAATGAACCCCTTCTCAAGCAATTCCATTAACTGTTACTTTAATTCCCTCAACTCCGCGGGAGACATATGATAAGGAGCTTTGAAAACAGGGGTCGCGTCAGGAACTAAATCAATAGAAAGGATAACCTCTATCTCTGATGGAAGTCCTGGCAATTCCTCAGGAAAGACATCCGAAAAATCTTGAACGACAGGGATATCCTTAATCTCAATCTTCTTCTCAAGGGTCACATAAACAAAGGCTAGGAAAGCCTGACATCCTCACCTCATCAACTTATCAGCTCAAAGGGCCGAAATAAGTGGCACAGACTTATGGTGCCTAACCCCTATAAAAGAAAGTCCAGGGTGTCTAGAAAAAGACACAGAACAAGAACTGCAATGAACATTGGCCTCATACTTAGCCAACCAATCCGCTCCTAAAACTACATCATAATCTTTCATATCCATGCATACTAAATCAGCTGGTAAGTTCTGTTCATTAATAATAACCTTACTGGAAGGATAGAAATACTTAATTGTTGAACTAGAACCAATAGGGGTTAAAATCTCTAACGGGGAATTCATCAAAACTGGCTTCACAGCCAAAGACATAGCAAACTTCTGAGAAACAAAAGAATGAGTGGCACCGGTATCAAAGAGAACGAATGCTGGCTTATCATGAATAATAAGAGTACCTTCAACGAGTCCACCCTCTTCGATGGTTCCTGCATCATCTTCTTATAGGGCTTTGAGCTTGCCCTGCTGCTTCTTATTTCCTTGCGGCTTGGTCTGAGTAGCTTGGTCTGACAAAAGGGGACACTCAGGAATACGATGGTCCTTGCTACCGCAACGCAAACAGGCACCTAGCTTGCGCCAGCACTCTTCCCTCCTGTGACCTAGATGGTCACAAAACTTGCACATGCCCTTAAACGGCACAATCGGGCCAGGCTTCTGATTTTCATTCTTCGGGACCTTGCCCTTCCACGAACCAGACCCTCCATTGGACCTCTTCTTGCCATTGCCGGGTTTAGGGTTCCCGGATCAAGTAGGTTGTTCCTTCTTAACATTCTTCCCACGGATTCTCTCCGTCATTTCCAAAGTATCTTCCAGAACTTGAGCCTTCCTTACCATCTCCGCATACGTCTGAATTTCCAGTGGCGCTAATTGATTAATATAATGTAACTTCAGCCCGTTAAGGAAACGCTTGGCCTTCATCTTTTCCGTAGATATCAGGTGAGTGGCGTAACGAGACAATCGAGAAAACTAAACTTCGTATTCAGCCACAGATAGATTCCGCTGCTTCAAAGCAGCAAACTCGGTCGCTTTCTTCTCTTGTACTCTATCGAAAAAACATTTGCCATTGAAGAGTTGCTCGAACTCCTTCCAGGAAACTTGTCTATCACCGAGAGTAGCTTTTACTACATCCCACCAAGTTCTTGCATCGTGTTCTAGCTGGAAAGTCGTAAGAAGAACACGCTCATGGTCACTGCACTGCATCACTTCGAAGATCCTCTCCATCTCCTTCAACCAGTGCTCGGCTTCATCAGGTTCGGTCGAGCCTCCAAAATGCGGGGGATTCATCCCACGAAAATTTCGGTGAAGATCGCCAGCTCCATGGTTCGTCGCTCCACCTTGGGCCACTTGCTACAAGGCCCGAGTAAGTCCTTGAACTGTTCGCTGCATATCTCACCATTGCACACGTTCAGCCGCCATTAGAACGTCCTATACGTAGAATAAATTATTTTAGGATCATTTAGAAGGAATAGTTTAGAATTAGGCTATTAACTCAACCCAAGTCTCTACCCACTTCTCACTAGGTTGGATTTTTAGACTTATAACAAGGTTGTAGGTTCTACAACATCACTTAGAATCCTAAAACTTAGAAAACTTAGGAATATTAGAAGCCTAGGCTCTGATACCACCTAACTGTCACGCCCCGACGCAGAATATCGGGACTGGCAGTAGAAACAAGTAATAATAATATGTTGATTTGCAGACATGATATGCTAAAGCTAAGAGATCACACATCACCATAAATAGAAAACAACTCCATTCACTAAATAATATGTAAATAATCAGTGTTCCAAACACATAAACTTCCTTAAAACAATCTTTCGACAACATCCACTTAACACTATTACATTGTTGAATTCAAATTACAATTCTTTCATAGCCCTCTTTCTAAAAACATAAATACACACAAATACTACGACTAGATCCACATGCTTCAAACTGGCTCGCTCCAAGGCCATCACTCTTGCCCATCCCCATCAGTCTGTGAATCCTCACCTGAGCTACCTGAAAAAGGGGAACAACTGGGTGAGCGAACACTCAGTAGATAATAATAGGCAAATTTAAGTGATTAACCAATTAAATTGCATTTTAAGCGCGAAAATAAAGAACGAAATGAAATGACAATATGACAATAAGATAATTGAACAAAGGCAAGATCATGATATAACCGGAAATTATCCAATCAAGCAAGAACTAGCCAAGTCAAGAAAAATTCAAGTACTAGATTATTGTCATAGACATCACTCTAGTCATGCGCTCGGTGCAATGCCTTACCGTGTCATTCAAACTCCCCGGAGCACAAGTACTTTTCGGGCGCTCCTCCCAGGACCAGACAGGGCCCTTATGATGCGTTGACATTGATTTGTTAGATCCAGGATCCCAAGTTATGTCTAGACATTAATCAAGTTAAATGGCCAATAATGTCAAGGTATAACTTACCTCGGAGGATCCCAATGATAAGTTGAAGAGATATTTTGACCAGAAAATTCAAGTTATCAAAAACCAATTAGGTCCTTGGGTTCAAACACGAATAATCATGGAAAATCACTTCTGGATCATAAGCGGTCTAAACTGGGCCGCTCAAACAATACACGGTCGATACTAGATCGTTTAGGACAGAAATGGGCTGAGGATCAGCCTCACCGAAGTCAAGGATAAACGGTCCATCTGGGACCGCTCTGGATATAGAACGGTCAGAAATGGGCAGCTCGAAGCTAGAAGTACTGGAAGCCCAAGAACAAGGTAAACGGGCCTTATAGGGCTGTTCATGAGATGAACGGTCCATTAAGATCCGCTCTATAACATGGATGGTTCAAATTAGACCGTTCAACAGAACTTAGCATAAGGAATTCTACCCAATTGGGCTCCGGGCTACCATAAGTGGGGCAGAGCTGAACCAAGGTCCAGCCCACTCTCCACTGGTCAGCCTAGGGCTTATCGGGTCGATCCAAACATAATTTGGTCGAAGATAGAACAAGGTTAATCGACCAATGTAAGTGGCACTTGGCCAGAGTTGCACGGTTCTGAATTGGCCGCCCAATGAGCCAAACGGTCCCTTTCGGGCCGCGTAACCCTCAGGGGGGTCCAAGTTGAGCTGTGACTCACAACACGATAGTCCAAGCGATTCGGTCACGTACACAGGTTCAGGCTTTGGTGGTACAACCTGCCCGGCGTCCTAGTGGGAATCCCAGGCTCGCGGGGGCTTACGGAGGTCCCGTAATGAAGGTCCTAGTCCGACGGAAGGAATATCCGGTGGAGAGTCCCAATCATTACAAGGAAATGAGGCTATCAAATCATCGAAATCAGTATGGCGGTCAGTCAATCCTATCGAAGTAGAGCGACTGTCAAACAATCCTAATAGCATGAAATCATGTTTTAATTAACATATTGAAATAAATTAAGGCTATGATGAAAGAATAAACATTATGAAATATGTTCTCACATATGTTCCTTTTTCTTATGGGTTATTAACCTATCATTAGCCATAAATCTACTAAGTTAAATCATACTAAAAAGGAAAACAAGTAGTTTTGTATAATTGGGCGGTCCAGTCAAAGCCGCTTACGGGCCTCGGCGGTCGCACGATAGGCCGTTCACCCCCTTTCAGATCCGAAGGCCTGCTAGGGTTGAGCGGTCCGTAATGTGCCGCTGGGGTCCGAGAACGGTCTTGGGCTGGCCGCTTAAAGATAGGGCGGTTAGGGGTATGCCGCACAAACTACGAAACTGATCAAAAGTACAATGCATGAACGATCAGGAACTAGCTGCCTGAAATAGATGGGCGGTCTATCGTGAGGCCGCGCAAATCAACTCAATCCGCCACCCCTTTGCCTTGCCCGTCGCCAGCGGGGTTGGCTAAGGTTAGCAGTAGGAACTAAATACGCACGATACAGGGCATAAACATTAGGGCTTTTATAGTCAAAAGAACAAGCATGAAAAGTTTTACAAGATAGCATGATCAATTTCATGTTTAGTGCCTAAAATCCCTACGTAAATCAAGATGGAACAATGTTAACCCTAGTTCTAGCATGCTTCCACTAAACCTCGAAATACTAACAGGATACAAGATTAAAATTGGGGCTTTCTAGACCAAATGAAAGAGGACAGAACAACACTTCTTTTGATATATCACAGTTAGGGTTTGGCTTTGCTATCACCTACCTTATTCGAAGGATGAAGGAAGAAGAGGGATGTCGACGCGCTAGGTACACACCGCCAAAGATCGCTGGAATTCTCCCTCGATCGAGCTCCTCTCTGGCCGCTACAGCAACTAAATGATTCTAGGGTTGCTAAGGGTCATTTTTATAGGTTCAATTGAGTCTAGGGAGTCCTAATCGCGAAGATAGAGTCCTATCATCGTGGACGTGCGAGATTCGTGCGAGACCGAGTCTATCCACTACTCCGCCGCCAAAAACTCCTCCTAGGGTTAGGGTTTCGAAGATTAATCAGAGGGGAAATGAAGAGTTAATCCTGACCTTTCATTTGCATTCGGGTTTAGCTTAAATGGTCGGGTATTGGGCTCAAATTTCGCGTTTTAAGGTCCGATTAGGCTAAGTGTGGTTTTGGGCCTTAATCTGTTAATTCGACTTGGTTAAAATTTTTATTTTGGCTGGTCATAGAAGATAATTTTACTAAACGCTTTATCCACTACGAGTTTCTAATTTTTCCAGATTTTTATAAAATGGTCAAATTTTGACTTATTTTATTTCTTAAGGAATTTCTTATCAATTTTCTCGAAATTTTTATTCTTTAATAAATCGGGGTGCTACAGATATCGTCTAGTCAACGCATAAGGTGAGGAGTTGTCTCACGCTTGGAAAGGGTTGTATCTTAAACTCTTTTACCCTTAGAGTCAAAACCAGTGCCAACTCGGTAGCGTGACGTCTCTCCCCTCGACCACGAAAGAGGACCCCGAGCACGGCAATCACACACCACACGACGACTCTGGTCCGATTTTTCCTCTACTAGGTGACACTGTCTCTCCTTCGACCATGCCTGGGGGGAAGTAAAGGTCCCTGCCTTTCTCTCTTAAGCCACGCGTAGGTGCAAAGGGTGAATAAGGGGGAGATGACCAACCTAGACGCCGTAACGAGAGGAGGTCTCAAATTGGGGTAGTCCGCTATGACCTGATTCCACAAAGGGAAGGAAAAAAGAAAATCAGTCAAAAAGAAAAGAGCATGAATCAAGGCAAAGGCCACCACTTCTATCAAAAGCACAAACTACAATGTCAAATTGCGCCATGAAAATAAAACCAAACTAGGCATGGCAAGAGTGACAGTACAGTTTCCTCGCGGGACATCATGAGCTTGGTTGTATGCATGCCTAGAATGGATGAAGGTTCGATGGCAGACACAAAGCCCCGGCACAACAGGCCAAATCTCCAAACGGGTCGTCGTGGGAGGAATTCGAGCCCTAAAGGCTTCTATCCCTACGCTAGGCTTACCCCCAACAATTCTTCTCTCTCTTCCTTAAGGGACTAGAACATACCCAGGGTATGGCCCTTGGAGAGGCACCGTTATGTGGGTGAGATAGACTCGGCCAGGGTTTGTCACCCTCATTACACGCCAACCTCGGGGGAGGCTCTTAATCGAATAGGGAGGACCCTCGTTGCCAGGGTGGAACTGGTTCAAAAAAAATCAAAAAAATCAGATATTCTCAAAATCAAAAAAAATCAGATATTCTCAAAATCAAAAACATCAGATATTCTCAAAATAAAAAAATTATATATTCTCAAAATCTAAAAAATCAGATATTCTTAAAATTCAAAAAAATCAAATATTCGTAAAATCCAAAAAAATTAGATATTTTCAAAAATCCAACAAAAATATCATCATCCTTGCATAGCATGCATTGCATTTCATGCTTTCATTGCATTCTCGCCTATTTAACAAGGCTCTACCCCTTGACCAAATATCAAGGATTGGTCATCTTCTAACTTGTTGTAGGCAAGGGGTTGAGCCTAAGAACGGATCTGACTTATTTTCTTATTTTAGTGTGTGCAGACACAGGTTCCATTGCCCAGGATTCAAGCCTCACAGGTTTCTCTATCTCTTGTACCTTGCGGTCTTTTGATAGACCGTTAATCCTTCCTAGCGGTCACGCGGAGATCGTTTTCCTCACCCGAGAACCCGAATGCTCAGGCTTCTCTGTTCCTACTCCCTTACGGTCTTTTAATAGACCGTTAAGATATTCCTAGTGGTCAAGTGGCGACCGCATGCCATTCCTGAGAGCAAAAAAAACACAATTTTTTTGGTCCTTCTCCTTGCAGTCTATTGCTAGACCGTTAGGTGGTCCTGGTGGTCCTTTTCTGGACCGTTTTTAAAACGGAGAATCTTGTCCTATCTAAACCACCAAGCTAAAGGAACAATCTCACTGTAAATATTTCAAATCCAATGTTTCCTTTTATTCATTCAAGGTTCATAATACATCATTCTTTCCATAATTTTAAATACATGATCAATGGGAACTCAAATTACATTCAATTTCACATCGGCACGGGGCCGGATCTTGCGTAGTGCCTTCACATAAGCTCGGTAATCCTCCTCATTCTTCGTTACTTCCACCTGCAGGGTACGGATTTGGCTGATCTCCCACATGGTCAGGGCACTCCGGACCGTCTGCTCATCCTCCTTGGTCTCGATTTTCCTAGCTTGAAGGGGAGGGAAGTGAGATAATGCTGGAACTATAGTGCGAGGAAGTCCAACTTGTAAATAGCACTGGTGGGGGTTGTAGAGCACCAAGGTGGTGTTTCCCACTAGTTGGAGGTCCAGGCCCAGTTGTCGAGGTAATCTGAGAGTAGTGCCTTGAAGAGCCCGTGGTCGCATTACAAATTTGTCAAGTTGCAAGGTGTTGAGGAAGCGGCGCCAATCGTCCCTTGTCTTCTTATCCGACGTCCGGCATTCAACCTGTGTAGAAAATGCCTCCTCCAATGAAGTAGAGTGGGTGGCTCCCAAATATGCGTCTAACTGATGGCACATCTTCCTTGGGTAGAAATTTTAGCCTAACACCCATCCAACATTCTAAGATAATCATAGACCCGAAGAGGGGACCTCCTAGAGAGGCTGAACTAAGACCATCGTAAAGGTAAGAAAGGATGGCTTGGGAGATGGATAAACCTCGCCACAACCCACTAATAATGCTGAGGTTTTGGATGTCTAAGAGGTGGTCGGTGGTGGAAAAGAGCAAGACCCCGTACACGCAAATGGAAGTAGCTTTGGCTATGGCTCATACCTCCCCCACTTTTTTTTTCAATGGGAAGTGACCTATTAGGCTAAGGGTATCAAATAGATATGGCGGGAGCTAATCATGATTTTCACATCCTTTGGGTTGTATATGAAATCCCCCAAGATGAGTGATGGGTCTATAGGGTCAACCGTGTGACACACTAGGTCTTCATCCCCCACCTTAGTCTTAGGAAGGGCTAGATAGGTCTCAACTTCCTCTATAAGAATAGTAGCTTCAAAGGTTGGGAACATGAAACTGTGTGTTTAAGGATGCCACAACTCCACTAGAGCTGAAATGCTAGGCTAATCTAAGGAAATTTTCTGGAAATTTTTGGCTAGAACTACTAAGGGGTGAAGGTGCCATGCCCTTAGGATTGAGAGGACCTCTAAAGGGAGTTCCTTTATCATGGGAGCCATCCACTTCAAGCTAGAGTAGCATCTTGGGCCAGGAAGGAGCTAGAGGAAGAATAAGAGAAAGAAGAAGAAGAAGAGGAATGTCATAAGAAAAGTTAAGGAAATTCATAAATTAAAACTCATGAACTTTTGATCTAGCTTACCTCTCTTGAAGGGCTTGTGCTCAGGTGCTTGGGGATGGAGGTCAACCGCTGTAGCCACCCATGTTCCTTCTAAGCCGGCTTTGGCCCGGTGTAGACAATCTTCTCTATGGTGCTAGCTTCAAAGCTCCTCTTCATGATGATTTGGGTGGTTTTAATGGAGTTTTTAGGGCTCAAAGCAGAAGTTTGCTGTGAGCTACGAATTCTGGGTCTATTCCTAGTTATAGGGCTCTTAATTCTAGTCCTAATGCATTGGGATTGAGGCTAGGTGGCCTCAATTTTAGTTAGGATAGGTCTTAGTGCAGTTTAGGTACCTCTATCCACGGGATGGGACTCTCCCAGAGAGTCCTGTTCAGATTTTAATAGTGTCTTGACCATTGCGGTCTATCGCAAGACCGCTAGGCTCCCTTGCAGTCGTCAGACGACCGTTTATTATCTTTCCTTCGTTACCTTCTCTCTCGCTTGCCTAATGGTCACAGCGCGACCGTTTATTCCCCCTTGCGGTCTTCAGTGGACCGTTTTTAAACTTTCTCCTCGTTCTTCACCGTCTACCCCTAACGACTTTTCGTTGGACCGCCACCCCATGGTTAATGGCCCTGCTTAGACCATTTTTTGTCACCTAATCATCGGCTCTCTCCCGTGTTCAACCTCTCTCCCCGATGTGCTCTCTTTCATCCTCTCTCTCTCTTTCATCCTCAATCTAGGTCGTCGTGATTAGAAGAGTCTGCATCCACACGTTTGCATTTAACAAAAGAAAAAGACAAAAAGAGATCATATTTTCATTAATGCATATGTCCATAGGTACAAGGTAACTCTCAAGCAGGTCCCTCTCCTAGATCCCCACTGTCGCCGGTGCCCTGGTGCCGCTTCTCTGGCGGGCCTATGGCGGTGCTCTCCTCCTCTCGTCATCATCGCCTCTTTGCTTCCTCGTTCCTCCGATGGCCGGAGGAGCTTGTAAGGAACTCCGGGAATGCGCTGCTTCGTGCTCCACTCTGCAAGGCACTCCGTTCAGGTCCTCGGCCCATCATTCGGACCGTCCGCTCTACGGCCCGTAGCTCGATCTTTAAATCATAGGCCTGGCACCGAGCCTCCCTCGTCTCAGTACGATAGCGCTCCAAGTCCACTGCTCCTGTATGAAGTCGATCTGCCTCCGCTCAGAACCGCCCCGCCTCCACTCGGGATCACTCCGCCTCTACTCGGGACCGCTCTGCCTCGCTCAGCGCCATGGTCAACTCCCTAGTCTGCATAAGCATCTATCATGGTTAGTCAATTTACGTTAGCATAAGCATTTAAAAGAAGTTCGGTTGGTTTGCTTACCCTCTCTGCGAGAGTGGCCTCGGCCTCCTCGGCCCGAGCAACTGCTCGTGCGATGTCAGCGTCCCGCTCAGCCCTATCCGTTGGTGGCTGGGAGGAAGAAGATGGAGCGTCTGGTCCATGCCGCTGCGTTCCCTCAGTCCGCTGCATTTAGAAGTCAGTCAGTCAAGTTCATAAGCGTTGCATATTAAGTCTAAGGTTTAGTAAAGCTCTCCAGAAGCTCCAGCGCGCGCTGGAACTCAACCCCTTGTTGAATGGTGGAGTGGAGGAGACCCTAGAGCTCTGCTATCCATCCCTGGGGGTCTAGCTGCATATAGAAAGTCAAGGTGTCAGTGCATTAGAAGTCACTTAGAGGTTTAAGTTTAGAGAGTCGTACCGGTCGTCAAGCGCCGCGGACGACCAAGTCTCCGTATCTCCTGGCATAGGCCTTCAAGTATGCCTTATCACTGGTAGCTCGGGCTTGTACCACCCGACCTCTTCGCGTCCAGTCTCAGATCTGGTCTGTCACCCGGCTAACCCAGTCGATTTCACCGCTCAATCCCTTCGAGGATCCTCCCACACACTCCTTGTCTCTCGCTGGGAACTCCACCTCTGGCTGGTGGACGCTCCTGGTCCTCATGACCAGGCGGTGGTGCAGTGGCTTAATGATGTTCAGGCAATGAAGCCACACATCTCGTCCCGCGTAGGCCTGGGCCACCTCCACCCAGGGCTGTCCCTCGTGACCCTTGTCACGGTACGATGTCCAGCACACCTGAAAAGGCAAGCATTAAGTCAAGCATCATAAGCATTTGGAAGTCTTAAGTTTAGGATCTTACCGATGCATAAGGGTGTGTGTCAATGTCGCCTTGGATCACCCACGCCAAGTGTCATAGCGACCCGGTGTCCCATACCGCCATCCATCACCTCGCGATGGGCACAAGGTCCGGATGTACCTCCTTCCCTCTCCCTAGGCTGGGGAGGTACATGTAGCTCCATACCTGCATTTGTCAAGTGTTAACATATAGCAGTCATAAGCATAATCACAATAGCATAAGCATATGAAGTAAAGCATTTTACTTGAAGCAGAGGTGAGAAGCCGCCCCACATCGTCTGACGGTCTGTGGTGCTGAGGGAGTCGAACAAAAATGTCAACGCTGCGGTGCCCCAAGCGTAGTCCCTGACTCCATCTAAGTCTCTCAGTAATGGGAGGAGCTTGCAGCTCACTCCATCTGCCCTCGTCGCAAAGAGCAGCTTCCCGAACATCAGCATCAAGAAGCGGCGGAGGACTACGTCTCCCTTCGGGCCTGGTCCCGCCGCCACCCGCTGTCTGGCTCGATCCGTCAGCCGCCCTAGTTTCTCCTCAGGTAGCTCTTCCACGGCTATCGCCGCTCCTCTCAACCCCAGGCCATCCTGGAGGGTCTCTCATGCCAGCATGGACGAGTGGTGTGCCAGCCTCGTCAGCTCCAACCCGAGCAGCTCTCGCTCTAACTCCCGGTAGGCGGCATACATCATCCCCATCACTGGTGCTTCGTGCACTCTCAAGCCAGTGATCCTCGCCACATCCTCCAGCGCGGGGATCATATTTCTCAAAGGGAACAGGAATGCCTTGCTAACTGGATCCCACTGGTCGTGTAGCGCGTACAGGAGGGCGGTGTCCAGCCTCATCACCTCTATCCCGAGGAGCTCAGCGAACCCCATCGCAGCCAGCCTCTCTCTCTGGAAGTCCGACAGTGCCAGGTACACTGCTCGGACCTGCAGCCATGATATCTTGGTCTGTCTCTTTCCCTGGACACATTTAACGGTCAAAAGTCAGTCATCCGTATAGTTTATAATCATGCATTACATTCAAAAACAAAACAAAAAAAAAATATTTTTTCCTTCTCAGAACCCTAAACGGTCCCCTCTAGACCGTTTGTCCGACCTTAGTGGTCTGTTCTAGACCGTTTACATCTCTAGCGGTCGCTGGAAGGACTGCTAGGCTCCTGCTATGACGGCAATTTTCTCCCCATTCTCCCAGGCTTGTGGAAAGGCCCTAAAGGCATGTACAATCATTTCATGGGTTCCCCTGACCCATTTCCTTCTTATCTACCCCCATGCATGGTCTAAAAAATTAAAAAAATTGGGTTTTTATGGGTCTTGGCCTACCTGGGATGACCGGCATCCGGCCGCCGCCTCTGGCACTTCCTCGGTCGTGTGTTCGCCCTCCTCATCTCTGACGTCTCCCTCAGGCACCGTAGCTGCCGTAGAAGGTTCTCTGATCTCCGGTTGAGCTGACGGTGGAGGCCGCTCCTCCGGTTGATCCGTCGGAGCCGCGGTCGTAGTCTCCCTAGCTATACGGCGTTGGAACTGCCGTATCGCCCTCTTCTTCACCGTCTTGGGGTGTGAGGGAGTGTGTGGAGTTTGCAATGAAATGAGGAGGGTGGTTTGAGCGTTTGAATGGGTGAGAATAGGAGAGGGAACACCCGTTCTGTTTTTGAATTCGCCCAGGGTCTTGCGGTCATTCGATAGACCGTTAGAGTGTCCTTAGCAGTCCTCCCTAGATCGTTTGTCATCAGGGTCATGCCCATCGGGGAATGTGAACCGCCCTAGGTTGGTGGTCTTCTAGTAGACCGTTAGGCCTCGCTTACGGTCTTGACATGACCGTTTGGCTGCTGAATGCTGTGATGATTTGTGATAATATATTTGCTCCATTCTTTGTTTCGCTCTTGTGTGGTCTTCATCTCAGTTATGCTTCATGCTTATTCTATGGATTTAATAGTTGATGGCTAACCCTCTTAAATGTCATAATCATGAACGCCATCCCGTCTCGTTGCTTTCTCGCCAGGCAGGTAAGTCAGGTAAGTATCTCGATTCCTTAGTCCCTTAATGCATTACTATATGATATCTATGATATATTATCTTGACAATCGGCTGGTCATTCATGTGTTCTGGGATCTGATGTTCCCCTTTAATAAAAATGATGATGATCTAAGTGCACATGTTTAATCGTTGGATATACCGTTCGGTTGGAAGAGTTGGGGGACGATGGTTCTATCTTGCACGCCGTGGTTGCAGATAGTGTCCTGACCCTGATTTGTCCGGTCTAGCAATACTATTCTCGATTATCTTTCTATTTTAAGGTTTCTTTACATTCGTTTTGATGATTTCTTTATTTTAGCCCAGTATGCATCATCCACATCTTTTGAGCATTCATATGCCCTCATCTGTCTAAGATGTCTCAGTAATGGTGGATAGCTGTGAATCCAAAGTCTTGAGTAAGGAGAGTAATTTGACCCTGAGTTAGAAGATTTTCTTCGGTCTATTTGCTCGATTTGGTTAGCTGAGGATTCTTGTCTGGAATTTAATTGCTCATTTTTACTTTTTGCTTGCTCCGATCGCCTATCAGCTGTGTGTTCCAGTGAGGAGGTTGGTCATGTTTTTATTTCTCTATAGTTGTTAGTTCCTCCAGGCATGCGTCATTCGGTTTGGTCATTCCTTGTAATTGGTTCAAAATTTTCTAGAAGATTCCTATCGCTCGTTGGTCGAAGACGGGTGTCAGTTTACCTTAACGCCCGCTTTTCAGTCCACTTCGCTACATTTCTGCTTTATCTCCATGTTCCATTTCGCTTTCACTTCACCTTCGCTCGCTCCCCTGCAAAGAGGACGTTAAAGAGGGGCATATGTTGACACCCGTTTTATGACCAATGGGTTGGGTCATCTCCTTATTTATTTTATGATGTTCCGGGTTATTCACAGATTATTGGGCCATTGTTGGTCACTTTTGGGCTTATTTTATGGGTCGCTCTCCCTGGTTGGGCCTAATTCCTTTTATTTTTATCATTTGAGTTTATTGGGCCTGGATAAGGGCGAATGAGGATTTTCTTGTGGATTTATTCAAAAATTTATTGGTCTTTATCTCTTTTGCCATGCCTATCAGCCTTGCGGTCAATCGTACGACCGTTAAAGGGGTGTTAGCGGTCCTTTGCTAGACCGCTAGGCATGCAGAGAGTCCTATTGGGTTTATTTGGTCTTATCTCTTTGTGATCGGCTGTGCCTTGCGGTCTATCGGTCGACCGTTTTTTGTCCCTTGCGGTCTATCGCAAGACCGTTAGGCAAGACAGAGAGTCCTGCTCTGTCTGTTCTTCCTCTCTTCGGCCGTGGTCGAACTAGACTCCAAGATTTGATGTTTTCTCTCTGAGTAGTGATCCTCATAAGCTTTTGTTGGTTTCTATGGAGTCTTGGGAGTATTGTCTTCGAGATTTATCTAAGTTCAGGTCTATTTTTGTGTCATTATCTCTCCAACTCGACCAGAGGGTTTGGGGTTCTATAAATAGAACCATTAACTTCATGGCTTGAGGAGGAGATTTCTAGCGCTTGCAATGAAGTGCTGCTGCATTCTAGAGCGAGTACCAACCAAGGAGAAGTCGTTTCTACATCCTTAATTCGTCTGGTACAGGGAGTATCAAGTTCCATTAGTGTTCTTTGTGTCTTTTCCTCTCTTAGTCTTAGTCTTCCTTTGCATCATCATAGAATTTTCTCTCTTCCTCTTCCACATTCTTCTGCACTCACATCACGTTTTCAAACATCCTCCTACTTTTATCTACGCCCCACAGGGGTTAAAAAACCACCAACCCCCAGGTATTCACCCTTCCTTTTATGCATCTTAGCTTAATTGCCCTATAGATACTACACTTGTCCAAAGGCAAATTGGGTTGATTTTTATGTGTGTTTACACACTTTTGTAGGTTTACAGAGCTCACTGCACGAGGCCCAACTCTTCTGGCCGGCCAGGAGGGGTGGAGATCCAAGTTCCACATCATTATTCTGGGTGCGTCTAGCGGCTGTTTGGTAGACCGTTTGGGGATCTTTGGCGGTCTATCGTTGGACCATTTATGTTCACCTAGCGGTCGTCTGAGGATCGTTTGTCTCCGCAGCACCTGGTTGTTCTCTCCCGCGGGCGGGTGTGCTTCACTCGGCTCTTTCTAAGGTATGTAGTGTGGTTTCACTGCATTATTTGCTTTGGTGGCGATCACATCTTTCCTTACTTGGGTATTTTTCATCATCTTCCATCATCTCTTTATTTCTTCCTTTGCTTTTAGTTGCTCCGCACCCACGGTGTGTGTTTCCTTTTCATTTCTTTGCTCCACGCCCCGGCGAGTGTTTAGTTTCCTCCTTGCTTTATCTTTTGTACTGTTAAGATGACATGCCCACATGCTCCATGCTTGATGTTATTGATTGATTGAGTTAGCACATCACCCACTTGCATCATATCTATATCTCACACATCACACATCACATCACCCTCACCACACATAAAAAATATCTAGACTCCAAAGCCTCCATAACGGTCCCTTGATGCACTCTTTCGATGAATGAGGCTTGAAAGCTCGAGACATGGCCTGGAATCAACATGAAGGCCCCATGTGCTCTATATAAACCATTAGAGAGTGACCATGGACGGGAGTTAGTTCTTAGCTAGTCTTTTTCCCTTTATCCCTTGTTTCAATCGTAGCTAGTTTTGATTTATAGTTGTTTAAGTCTTCTCCTCACTCCCTCTGCCTTTCCCATCTTCCAACTTCTTTCTCATCTCCCTAAGGCGGAGCTTCTCTTTTGGTCCTCTCACAGTGACGTTTAACTCCAAGGCTGGGCGCCTATTTCAAAAACAAAAAAAAATACTGAAAAGAAGAAGGCGCCCAGTCTGCTGGGCGCCCCTTTGAAGCCGGCGCCCAGTCAGATGGGCGCCCATTTGAAGCTACAGAAAGAAAAAAAGGGAAGATAATAAAACAAAGAGGCGCCCAGCTGCCTGGGTGCCCCTTAGAAGGTGCCCAGGAGGCTAGGCGCCCCTTTCACAGATGCTAAATAAAAAAAGAAGAAGAGATAAGAAAAAGAAGTAGGCGCCCCTTCCCTAGGGCACCTATTCATAAGAAGCGACAGCACAGACAGTCACGAATTCAATAATGCACATAGTTTGAGGCACTTGTTACGTAACTCGAGACAACTGACAAAGAGTTGACAAAGTACGGAAATGTTGAATAGGTGACTTACTGAGCAGTCGCCTCTTTAATTCGATAAGCAAAACGAGGTAGAAATGGCAGGAAATGAGTTGAAGCCCCATGTGCCCTTTAAGAGGCGCCCAGGACCACAGGTGCCCCCTTGTTGTCACAGAGATCGAGGCGGGATTAAAATAAGGCAATAAAGAAGTGGTTCCCATCCTCTTAGTCGCCTATTCAGCATTGACGACCGTCTGCCCAGTCGCCACTTTAGCATGCGTAACTGATGCCTCCGAAGTCTCCATAACGGTCCCTTGATGCACTCTTTCGATGAATATGGCATGAATGCTCGAGATTTGGCATGTAATCAACGTGAAGCCCCCCTGTGCTTTATATAAACCACCTGAGAGTGACCATGGAGGGGAGTTAGTTCTTACCTAGTCTTTTTCCCTTGTTTCAGTCGTAGCTAGTTTTTATTTATAGTTGTTTAAGTCTTCTCCTCTCTCCCTCTACCTTTCCCATCTTCCAACTTCTTTCTCATCTCCCTAAGGAGGAGCTTCTCCTTTGGTCCTCTCACGGCGGCGTTTAACTCCAAGGTGGGGCGGCAATCAAAGGCTCGGCACGGCGTGGCGGCGTCAATCTTCTAATCCTCACCTACATTTCTTCCCTTTTCTTTTAATTCCAAGTTGTACTTTTAATTTTCATAGTTGTACTTTTTATTCCCATAGCAATAAAATTCATTTTGGCAAATTTTGTATTTTCTCTTTCATTCTCTTCTACACTTCTCTTCTCAACCCATCTCATTTTCTTTAGTTAGATTTATTTCCCATGCATGTTGATTTTCTATTTTTGTACAAACTACTCCAAATCAATTCTTTCTCAAATACATGGATTTTTCTAACATGTGTTAAATTAAAATATTTCCTCCTCGTGGGATCGACCCGCTATTCACCACTTTATTTGAATTTTCAAAGCTATTTAAGTGAGTGAGTGCGGTTATAAATTTTGAAATTGTGTGGCACGACATATTTTTTAAACGACACATTATCTTGTGCATCAATTTTTGGCGCCGTTGTCGGGGAGGAAATTAATTTTAATGGTTGAAAATTTTTATGTTTGATATATATATGTGAATACTAATTTTTCTATTTTTATTTTGCAAGAAA
Source organism: Amorphophallus konjac (assembly GCA_022559845.1). Classification (NCBI taxonomy): domain Eukaryota; kingdom Viridiplantae; phylum Streptophyta; class Magnoliopsida; order Alismatales; family Araceae; genus Amorphophallus; species Amorphophallus konjac. The sequence goes on from CM040129.1 coordinate 24,115,211, forward strand.
AATCATAAAAATTAAAAAATCATAAAAATTTGCACCTGAAAATCTCAGAAAATAAACTGTCACAGAAAGCGTCGCTGAAAGTCAGAACTGTAGTAGAAATGCTAAAAATTAGAAAATCTAGGAAATTCAAGCGTCCCTAAAGGTCGGTACACGTAGGTAAAGGTCATGTTCTGTTTATTTCTGAAAAATTCTAAAACTGTAGTGACCCAGAATTTTATATAAATAATTTTCTAGAATTTATAAAGGCCTAAATATATTAATAAAAGAATTCTGAGACTAATAAGTCATCATAGGCCCAATTAGGGAATAATTAAACAAGCCTATTTACACATCATCTAAAAGGGTTTAAGGCCCAAAACCATTAAGTTTGGCCCATATTCTAGTAGGTTACTTAGCTTATTTAAGGATAAAAATGAATTATATAAATAATGATTAAAAGAGTTTTATTTATTTGAAACTCTATATACGTTGAATGTAACGGTCTATCGTGCAACCGTCACATGCTTGTAACACATGGGTCTACGACCGTTACACTCTGTGAATTCCGTAAGCTGAAGAGTTTGATTCATGTTGAACTCTCGGAACAATAAATGTAACGGTCCATCGTGAGACCGTTACATGCCTCTAACGCACCTGCATTAGACCGTTGCATCCTGTTAGTTCCGTGAAGGAAAGAACAAGTACAAAGATCAAAACTTTGGACTCTTATCCACTAAAGATCAACGTAAGAAGAGTTATAACATTACTAAGGACTCTTAGAGATCAGGTTTTAGCAAATTAAGGACTCTAGAATCGATCTAATCTTCAAAACCCTATAAATAGGACCTAGTTCTGAACTGTGCGACCCTTACTTTTGGCTCATAAGGAATCAAGGTAAGAAGGTGTAATCTTTGGTAAGTTCTTTAGAAGTATTTGTTTACAATACTTTAGACTAACTCCTCTCCAAATTTCACATCTTCAGGTCAAGAGGTCGTGGAGTTAGAGTCCAAAAAAGTTGCTGAAAAATCACAGGAAGAAGGGAACTAGGGTTCGGTGTTCAGACCATAATTGGAAGTTTGAAGCCTAGACAAGAGGTAGGTTATCTCATGAACGGTAAAAACAACTTGATAGGACTATAAGCCCTCTGGTTTGATTGAATTTCATGCATAGTAGAGCATCAATTTCATGTTTTACTAGTTCCATGCATTACATGCATCTCTTAACCCTAAATTGAGAACTTGAAACATGTTATTCATCTATTCATGGTCACCTATGCATGTAGATAGCCTATCCTTCTTTATCATGCCTAGAAACTCATGGTGTTTTGATTATAGACATGATGTGAGTTAATCTCTTATGTTTCATATTGCTTTCTGTTAGCAGACACTCTGACGCGTCACAATAGGACCGTCACATTCATGTAACGGCCTTACTATGAGCCGTCACAGTCTCTGTGGTATATGTGTTACTCTGTTAACTCTGACGCACCAATACAGACGCATTACATAAGTGTAATGGCTGTTCTCTGACCGTCACAATCACTGTGACGCCCCACTTCTAGACCGTCAGAGGCTATGTTCTGTCAACCCTAGACAGAATATGATTTGTCAATATTACTTATTATTAAGCCTAGTTACCTAAGTTTTAAACCAAATTACGTGACTTTGAGATTATTTAAGCGTTCATGATACGAAATGCATGTTTTGATATCTCACTATTACTTTGAGTTATATTAATTTCATGAACCCAAAACTCTATAGTTTTGTAATTTGAAACATGATTTTGAATGATGTATCAATAGAGTTTTTATCATGGTTTCGCATCGATATATGTCTATATATATATTCTTTTCCTATTTATAGAGTCGTTTCTATAAGTACATGGCACATACTCCGGTATGTTGACCATTAGTTCACACTTTGCACTATAGGAACACAATCATGGACATGAGGACCTCTCTATTGGATATTCCTTCCAATGGACTAGAAAATCTTGTTTCAAGGCCTCCGTCATTCTCCGCGAGCCTGGGATTCCCACTAGGATGCCGAGTTGGTTGTACCATTAAAACCCATTAACTAGAATACACTATCGTTATTTTCTGATTCTAGTAATGTAACAGCCTTGTATTGGACCGTCAGGCTCATGTAACGGCCCAATATATGACCGCCACATTCATCTGAGGTTGAATTCTTGATTCTGGATTCAGACAAATGTAACGGTCCTATACTAGACCGTCACACAATGTAACGGCCCAGTGAATGACCGTCACATGACTTGAATATCTCAACCCAAGGTTTGACCAAGGGTTGACATTTCAATGTTTCTAGATAAACCTTGACGATCTAGAACCTATCATATTGCTTAATAGACTTAATATAATGAAAGTTAAGAGAATATACTATTATGCTGCCGATTTATTTCCATAAGTATAGCATAGTCTAAGTCATTCTTGATCTCTTATATTCAAATTGAAGCGTTCATTCATTGATTTTCATTATTTGGAATTGTTATATTCTTGGCCATACTTTACTGTTACATGCGTGGAAGTAGCTTAATTTATACCTGAAGATGCGATTGAGCACTGATTGTGTTCAAGGGCTCTATGCTAGTCCCCTCGGCTGATTGCCGGAAACATACTATTTTATAAACCATGGGGTATGATGCTACTGGCGTCGCATTGTGCTGGGAGTACTATTTCTATAAATAAGTGAAGATCCACGACACGACATGACATTCTTGCTTGATATTCCACAGAAATTCACGAAGCACTTGCTCATAAGCATAAGATGCTAAAGTGTTGATTATGTGGCTTGCTAGTACATTCTCGATATATTCTTGTTCATGAAAGGCCAATATCATGTTCTTGTTCTATTCTTGCTAGTTCATTCTTATTCTCATTCCATCTTATATGATTGTCTTGTTACTTTGATTTAATCGCGTGATCATCGCATTGCATGATTTTACCTTATTTCTTTAGAGCAAAAATATTAATCACTTTAATAGTGCCTTCATGTTGATGCGAAGATACCTATTGGGCAAGTGTGCTCATTACCTATTTCCAATCTTTTTCAGGAAATGAAAGTGAGTCGGGTTCGGATTCGGATTATTCAAGTAGCGGATCCGAGAGTGATTAAAGATGAGCGAAGACTTAGGAAGTCTATAATGTCTAGATTGAGTCAATGTAATTTTCCTATTTCTTGAGTCTAGTAGAATGAAAGATGATGGAAAGTGGTTATATTTCGAGTATTGATCATTTATGAAATAAAGTTGGAGTTTGATTAAATTCTGTGCAATTGCATTTATGTGTGTGATTGTATTGCGCTCTGGTCGTTCTTACTTGCAAGAGACTTACCATGCCGGCTGTTTGCGCTCCCCGAGCGAGTCTTCCGCTGTAATAAAGGCTCGGGGCGTGACAGAAACAAAATCTAAAAAATTCTTAAAAAATCTATAAAAATCAGAAAAGTCAGAAAACATAAAAATTTCATTTTAAATTTCATTTTGTAATAAATTTACATGTTCTTTGTTATTTTTAGTTTATACCTTCTTGCATTCATCTCTTATTGAAAAATCCAAAAAAAAAATCTCTTATTGAAAAAAAATCAGAAAACAGAAAAAAAAATTGGTCTCATGCCATCTTGTTTTCATTGTAGGTGCATATTGTTCATGCATTTTAGTTGATTCTCCATTTATTTGCATCATTATCATTTAAAAATAATAATATTCTCTTCTTTCTATTTCCCCTTCTTAAGGGCACATTGGGTTCCTTCCACCCCTCTTGGATTTGGAAGGACCATCCATTGAGCATTCCGTCTCTTTGGATTGGAAATTTCACATCTTAGACCTCCATAAGTCCTCGCACCGGTGTATTCCCTCACGGAAGCTGGGCAGGTTGTATCACGAAGTACCTCGGAGGTAGATTACCCTTAAAAGGTTTCACATATAAAAAATAAAAATAAAAAGAGGAGTTTGAAATTTATTATTATTTTGAAAAATCGGTGTCTAAGGCTAGAGGTTAAAAGGAAAATGCCTAAGCGAGATTGTGGTTATTTAATTAGGACCCTACGAAAGTAGGGGGAGCCTCCCACAACTCCACCTCTTACCTGGCCGGTTGACCAATTTGATAGTGAGTACAAATCCTCCTTTGCATATAAAAAAATAAAAATAAAAATAAAAAAACAAAAGAGAGCATCATCATGTTTGCATTCATATAGTGATTAATTCATAACATTTGCATTTAGCAATTCATTCATTGCATAATTTTTCAAAACTCAAAAAAAAATATCATCATCATTGTTGCATAAGTCATTCATTTAGGAATTAATTCATAGTATTACTTCAACAAAATAAAACAAAAAAGAGAAAAAATATTTTCCTTAAAAATAAAATAAAATAATCAAAAAAAAAACAATCAATAAAATTAATTAAAAAAATCATCACTCTTTCTTGGGCCTTTTGCATTGCCACATCCACTTTTGTTCAGGCCCATTAATGTATTTTTTCAAGTTCAACCATGTCGGCTATTTGAATTCAAATCCTTCATTTGCCCATTGTCATCAAACTCCTTCACTCTTACACAATGGGGTTCACAATTCATCTTTCACCCAAGAGCCATATCAATTATCATCAGATTTTTCCACCTCTCACACATCTCAATATCCTAGGTGGGAAAACCAACAATCATCTTCTTAAGCACATTACCAAGACCCCATGCAAAAAATCTTCAAGCTTACACATTTCAAATTGGGCTTCATATTCCAATGATCCTTACAATCAAGCCCAATCTCAAGGACAACCCATCTATTCACATTCACCTCAGTACCAGACTGATTCTTATTCTGATCTTTATTCACCCCAGTCTGAGTACATCCCAACACATCTAGCTCCTCCACAATCTCATTTTAGGATAAATTTAATCAGTTGACTCAACTCATCTTGGCCAATCAACAATCCATTCAAGCTCAGTTTGACCGACTTGATAAAGAATTCAAAATGGACCTAAATGCTAGCCTCCCTATTGAAAACTTTGAAAATTCATTTCCTAATTATGACATGAATGATCGATCAATAAATTCTCAATCCAGTAACTCTCAAGTAATTTTTGATGATGAGGGTAGTATGGAGCGGCCATATCAGGAGAATTGGGAGGAAGCTATTGAAACTCAATTTGTAGTGGCCAAGGAAAATAATAAGGAGTCTAAGTTGAGGGGACAAGAAAAGAATAATGAAAATCAAATTTGGGCCCCAAACTCTGATAACTATCATGATCCAGCCCAACATACAGATGTGGACGCCAAAAAATGACGGTGACGATCATATGGCATTCGCGTCCGCACGCGAGTCGAAGACGAGAGGGCCAAATAGACCCATACCTCGCCCGGTCAGGACGAGAACGTGCCTGGTGGTCCGCCATTCATTACGGAAGCCCCCGGGCGGAAGATACGACCACAATTCTATGACCGGCCATGCCGAGAGTCGAATCAAAGAAAAGCCGGGAACTCCGGCACAGTCTCGGCATATGCCGAAAGTCACGCAAAGCCTTGGACCGAGCCCCAGAAGCTGCGAACGGGACATTGCGGAGGCCATGTATCACAACTAAAACATTGCAGGAGTGCCAACGTTCATATAAATGGCCGCGACTTCGAAAAGAATCCGTTTGGTGCTTAAAACGGCGTGGAAGGGCCTTAAAGCGGCACGCCTTAAAACGACGCCCCCCCTTGCTTAAACGGCGCGCCCCCATTTCATGCTCTAATACGAGCTCCCTTTGCATTGCATTAAGACGGCACCACCCCATGATTGGTTTAAAACGGCGCCACCTCCCTGCTTCGGTTATCCGGCGCGCACTTGTTGAAGGGGCCATTCCCCTTTGATGCTTAAAACGACACTGCACTTGCCTAAAAGCTAAACCGGCGCGCCAATTGCACTTGGGTTTAAACCGGCGCGGGCACTGTTCCACCGTGCCGTTTTAACCTCATTCTATCCCATCCTTGGCACGATACTCTGTTCGGCATAAATGTGATGCGCAGGGGACATTCAATGCCTGACCCTCTGTCTCTGCCTCCGTTCGATAGCATAGGAGCGGCAGCGGCGAAGCAACCACTACGGACCTGCGACCATCACATCCTCGGACGAACAGCAGCGTATGGCGTGAACCAGCATCGTCCAGCACACCATGTCAACTCCGAGCTTCGTCGTGGACGAGGTGGAAGTGGCAGGAACCTCCCAGGCGAGTCATTCTATAAAAATGGGGCATTACTGTGAAAACAAAGAGGAGGAAAAAAGAGAAGACGGGGCTCTCTCTCTCGGCTGGGCAGGGTGCAACGGGAGAAGAAAGGGAAAGAGAGGTGAGATCTTCTGAGAGGAAGAGTCCGCCGAAGAAAAAAGAAGTTGCTTCCTCACGTCGGAGAGGTGAGATGAAGTGAAGAGAGGGGAGTGAGGGTGAGGGGTGGTTCCAGGAGGAAGAGGCCTATTCTCTCTCTCCCTCCTCCGTCTAATGCTTCTCTCTCTCTCCGTCGAATGTATTCTCCTTTTTTTTCTCGTAATGCTTTCGTTTCCATCTTCTCTGTATCAAGACTCCTTCACCAGTTTGTGTGGATGAATAAAGGAAAACCTTTTTTGCAAGCTCAGTCTCCGTCGCTCCGATCCTTGCTTCCCATTCTCACTCTCCGATCATCCGGGGGTCTTTGAGGTCTCCCGCCCCATGGCATGACCCTCAAGGTAACCCACTCGACGGATGAATACTTCTTGCCCTACTGTGGCAAACAGTTGTCCTGCTTCAAAGATCATCGCCCGTGAGTCGTGGTCGCTCTCGTAGGCTGGCCCTCGAGCATTCCACACTCACACTTGGGCTAACGGACCGCCGTGAGGCCGTTCCGCGTTTTTGAGGGTCATCCCGGAGCAATCCGTTTGGTGGCCTTCGCTTCTCTCCGGCAAGTCTCAGTCCGGGGGAGGTGCTGTCCGATTTTTGCCAGGAGCTAAGAACCCGTGAGAACAAACGAAGAAAGCACCCTCCGGAGAACAAACTCAACCTTCCAACTAATACACAATAAGCCTATGTGAACAAACTCCCCGAATAAAACACTTGAACATTCATGCCGATTCATCTTAATAAACAATAAAAACGTCTAACCCCCTCCCCTTTCATCAACTTAATCCATCAGTCAGATGAACAAACGAACCATTAGACCAACCTACGGGAGAAAGAAAAAGAAAATGCAGTAAACAGAGCTTCAAAACAACCCCATATAGCTATCCCGGCGCGAGTAAAAACGGCGCCGCCACTGTTCCACCGCGCCGCTTCAACCCTCCTCACAAAATCCCCCCATCTCTTTCTTTAAATGCTAAAACGGCGCCCCCCTTGCCCTCCATATCCGGCGCGCCCCTCTCCCCTTGCATGGCCTTAATACGGCGTGCCACCCTCCATCTTGCCCTTAAAACGGTGCGCCCCGTGTTCAACTCTTAAAACGGTGCCCCTATACCCGGCGCGCCCCCCCTTGTCTATCCTGTAAAGCCCCAAATCCGGCGCGCCCATCTCCATCCTGTTGCCCCAAATCCGGCGTGCCTAAAAGAGAAAGAAACTGATTAACCAAAAGAAAATACCTAAAGCTAATGAATAAAACTAATCAAAAGTTTTGTCCTCGCTACAATCCAAATTTTGTTCCGGAGGCGCTGCCCCCGGAAACCCCCGCAGGGGGCGTTGCCCCCTTGACCCTCGCGACCTGACCGGGCAGGACGAACCCCGCGACCTGACCGTGCAGGTCGATCCGTGTGCAAGGGCGCACGTTGGCGAGCTCGGGCTCCACACCGACCAATCCGCTTCCCCGGACTGTGTTTAAAGAGAAAAGCGATGATGCCCCTTAGTATCGGACGTGGACCTCGGAACCCCCGACATGGTCATGATCTGGGAACCTCTTGGGCCGATAGTTCATCAGCTTGACCCACTTCTTCCGGGATCCGATCCCGCATCCACATTAAACTTGTCGTACATACGGCAGACATCCGTACGGTCTTGTCTTCGTCTTCGACGCTACTGATGCGGACTTCCGTCCGAGCACGAAATGGTCTGTGAGTGACCAATATATACGTATCTATGAACATTTTACATCCCAACATGGGTTTGTTTAAATGTGATCCGAGATCGTTGTTCTCGCTTTGTCACCATGAATTTCAGGCCGTAGGGCCCTTACTCCCGACAATCAATCAAGGGTGTTCCCCCGTATGGGGGATGTATATAACGTCGTGGCCTTTATGACACGGCGGGTTTTGGTCCCGACCCGAACCACACAATCATCTGACTAGTCAGATCGAGCGCACCATGGGCTTCTGTGAAGCCCGAATAAATTCTCACTTTGTGGCTAGCATGCCCACGCACTTAATAAACCCAATGAACAAATAAACAACGATTTTAAATAAAAAGTGCGTCCACAAGTCTGGCACACCCGGTGGGACTTAAAATCACCGTTCATCTTTTTGTCGGGACTAAGGGCCCTACAGCCCCTTTCTTGTAATACTAATTGTATGGTTTGCAAATGCAGGGTTGCATTTCGGACACCAAGATGGCCCCCACGTTCGGTCAACAGGCCGTCGAGAGCCATGTTCGGAGCGGCTACTTGGCCGTCCCCCTCAGCTTCGGGAGCTTCCCTCCCGTGGTAGGCTTCCCCAACTTCCTCAGGGTAGCTTTCACGAACCTGTTGGACGTGGAAGCGTCTGACAAGACTGAAAGCAACGCTCCCATCCAGGGGGCCGCCAAAGCTGCTGTCGGCCGATCAATGGCCGAGACTTCCAAGACCGTCCCGACTGGGACGCTGAGCTACAACGTGCACCACATGCACCAAACTGCCGACCCTTCTCACCCAGGGTCAGCCTCTCACCAGAGGAGGCTCCGGAGGAGCCACGCCACGACATCACCCCGAGGCCGGTTCTCCAGCACCGGCAAGTCTGCTATCATCGGGACTTTCCGGGTGCATCTTACCGGACAGCGTTCCGAGGTGATCCCGGATCGCATTGTACCTACGGTACCAGTGTGTAACTCATTTCAGGCACTGGAGAAGATGAAGGGCAAGATGACGCCCGCCACTCCGGCCCCGGGGCCGCGGCATCAGTCGGCCTCCAGGCCCACCAAAGCTAAGCAAGTTTAGGTTCCCAAGGGGGCCCGGTTCACCTCACCAGCCTAGGCGAGGCCTAGCACCTTCCGCCCAACAAGGGCACGACAAGGAGATCGGGTCAAGACATCGACCCCTGTCTGCCAGCCGGCACTGGCCATACCTACACCACCGGAGAACGTCCACTGTCGACACTACCGACGTCGCTATCAGGCTGCCTGTGCGGAGCCTGCAACCCACATGCCCGTTGCTGTTAATGGGGCAACATCACCAGCGTCTCACCCTGACCAGGATTGGGAAGGAGTGCAGCAAGCCATGAGGAACTACTTGCGGGGTCCGGGGAGCGCTCCCCTGAGTCGCCAGAGATTACTGGGGGCAGTAGCCTCTGCCTTTGAAGAAGAAGAGACCCGGCCGGTGCCCAGCGTCGAGTCAAGAAACTGCTCTAAGGAGCGCTATCAGCCCCCGCCAAGGGAAGAAGTGAAGCCGCGGAGATCGGTCTTTGATAGATTGGTCTTTTCGGGTAGGCCATCGAGAAGAACAACAAGAAGAGGCAGAGACCTAAGAGTTTATACCTGCAACATGGCAGGGGTATCTGGCCGGTACGGGGCTCTACCAACCGAGCCCGAAGAAGTGGCCAGGCTTGCCACAAGGCCAGGACCTCTTACCAGAAGAGGGAAAGCGGCAGCTGAGAAGACACAAGTCCACACTAGAGAAGCTGACTATGAGTGTAACGACCCGAGAATCTGATTACCGGGAAGGCCCGATAACCCGAGACTCGCACCGCCACCCACGAGTCCAAAGACTCGGAAGGGTTAGAAGGATGGTGTGGAAACTACACACGTATCACAAGTAATTGCAGAAATTAAATAGTTATAATATTAAGCAGGAAATAAATTAACATTTTACATGGTCCACAGTAGAAAAATAACAATAACAGTAGTAGTCAACAACTAGTACAGAGACAAGAAGGAAAAGTACAGCTACACGGGGCATACCCCGGCTCTGACCTCTGGCACTACCTCTGGGCACCCGCACCACGCTGCACTCCCGACGCGCTCCCCGAAGGTGGAGCCTCACCTGAAACACGGTGAAAAACACGCAGGGAATGAGTCTCGGAACAAGACTCAGTAGGGATCACTCGAACCCTACCTCGAAGATGGGAAACCACTACGCTAGCGGTAAAAGAGTACCTCGGAAAGGGAAGCCCTGTCCTCAACCGAACGAAGCCCTGCGGCACGTGAACCGGCAAACGTGACACGGTGAGAAGACCGAACTCAACGGTCAACCCGGCAACACCCGAAGGTCGAAAACGCCCGACTGACAGTCTGACACTCCGTACTCCACATGAGTACCACCCACTAGAAGCACAGCCGGTAGCGTCCCCTGACGTCTTACACCGCGCCGCTGGTGAACCGCCTGACGTGGTAGCTCCTACCAAAGGCACAAACACCGTACAAGTAACCACAAACAAGTGACTAGCTGGGGTCACGCCGGTCGACGTGGGTCCAACCGCCCCCAACCATGTGTGCACACACAGACCACGCGTCCTAGGTCTGGCCCTCTGACCGGTTTTCCCCCGTAGCCAGACTCTGGCTACCGACGAGGGGCCTACGGTAACCGGTCCACAAACCGTCTCAAGGTGAGTGCCCGTACACCACTCCCAGGTGAGACCAGCACCTCGTACTGGTGGGCTACGACTAGTGGAGGGTCACTAAAGGAGTAGACTCTCAAGACAACGGAAAACAACGTCCGAACCTGACGAAGTACGGTGGCCGTCCCACGTACCAGCACCATCGCACGGGGACCACGGTCGGAGAAGAAACGGACGCACCGCCCACGGCCAAACACATGACCCACTCCAGAATCATCTTCTAGGAAGACTCACGACATGCGGGGGAACTCCACCGCGCACACATCGATACGTGGTGATTCGATCGAGCGAGAACACAGAAACCCGAAATGCCTGGGGTCACCCGGACCCACCAAGCCCACGGGCACCCTAATCAAGGCAAACGAAACCTCCGGACACCCAAAGACACGGTCATGGAACTCCACGGGGTGTCCAGGACACACACATGGCCCAAGAGGTACACCAAACAACCGGACAGATTGCGCTAGGGACCCCTAGCGCGACAAGGAAGAACGCGCTAGGACCCCCTAGCGCGACAGGGAAGATCGCGCTAGGGCCTCCTAGCGCGACAAGACAGGTCGCGCTAGGGACCCCTAGCGCGATAAGGCAGATCACGCTAGGACCCCATAGCGCGATCGGAACCGCCCTACTGTTCATCTTCTCCGATGAACGCGCCCCATCGGGGCAGCGCGACCATCAAGAACGCGCTACTGGAGCATAGCGCGTTCTCAGTCCGCGCCCGAAAAATGGTGGAAACTCCCAAAAACTCCAACCACGCCCCCATGCCTCCACCGGAGAGGGGGAAATCAACGGGAATGACCCCTAAGGACCCCTAGCATGCTTCTAAGCCATCAAAACATGAAATAGCGGGCTAAAACCATAGATCGGGCGAGCTCTCCCCAAATCATGGAAAATCTCAAACCCGCTCAAACAAGCCTCTCTCGGCCTCCCCGCGGCCCACAAATCACAGAAACGAACGGCAAGAGGCTAAGGAACGTCACCCTACCTCAATGGAGCGAATGCTCCGCCGGATCGTCCACAAACCACGAAGAACGCCCTTGGAAACCCCGCCTCCTCGCGTTTCCCACGCTTGCCGCACGACCACGAGCTCGCCTCACCGCCGCCCACGCGTTCGCGCCGTCGCCCTGCCGCCGTCTGCAGCCGGAGAAGGGCTCACCACGTCTGAATGGGAGAGAGAGGGGGAGAGGGGCGATGGTCATGGTGGGGAGGAAGGAGGAAGAAGAAGAAGAAGAAAGAGAAGGTGGGGGAAGAGAGAGAAAATAGGGGGGTATTTATAGAAATTCCAAAAATCCGAAAAATAGAAAATTACACCCCCGCGATCCTCGGAACGCACCGATCGCAACGGTACCACTCGTGCCCAGGTGAACGGCCCGGTTCACCTGCAGCGAGCTTCCGAAGGAAAAGCCGAAACACACACCGGAAATTGGAAAACACGTGCGGAAAAGCCGCGGAACGCATCCGGGCCTCCGTAACGACCCCGGATCGCGCCGATCCGAGCACGAAAAATGTTCAAAGCGAAATTTCGGACTCAGCGGAGCCGAACACTCCAAAAACCAGATCCGGGACCCACAAAGAAGGATCCGAAAGGTCCGGGATATTACAGCCCTCCCCCTTTAAGGAATTTCGTCCTCGAAATTGAGAATAACCCAAGGGGAAAGAAGAGGAAGACTCACTCAAACAGGTAAGGGAACTGCTGACGCATCTCGTCCTCACGTTCCCAAGATGCCTCACCACTAGAGTGCCGCTGCCACACCACCTTTACCAAGGGGATGACCTTGTTCCGCAGGCGCTGCTCTCGCCTATCCTCCACGCAGATCAGAAACTCTGGGAGAGAGTGATCTGGCGTCACCTCAGGCCAAACAGAATCCTCGAGCACGTGAGAGTCATCGGGCATATATCTCCGCAACATCGAGATGTGGAACACGTCATGCACCGACGCCAACTCAGGGGGTAACTGCAACTGGTAAGCAACCTCACCGATGCGCTCTATAATCACGAAAGGACCAATATAGCGGGGACTCAGCTTCCCACGCCGTCCAAAACGCATCACCCCCTTCATCGGAGAAACTCTCAAGAATACACGATCACCCACGGCGAACTCGAGGGGCTGCCTCCTACGGTCAGCATAGCTCTTCTGCCGACTCTGGGCCGCCAACATGTTCTGACGAACCAGGTGCCCAACATCCACACATTACTGCACCAAATCCGGTCCCGTCAAAACACGCTCACCCACCTCAAACCAGTCAAGCGGAGTCCTACACGGACGCCCGTACAACGCCTCATATGGAGCCATGCCGATGCTCGAATGAAAGCTGTTGTTATAGGCAAACTCCACCAACGGTAGGTGATGAATCCAACTCCCCTGCCACTCCAGGCAGCAGGATCTCAGCATGTCTTCCAAAGTCTGAATGGTCCTCTCAGACTGACCATCTGACTGAGGATGATACGCCAAGCTAAATGCCAACTCCGTGCCAAGAGTTCACTGGAAACTCCTCCAGAATCCAAAAGTGAAGCGCGGATCCCGATCCGACACGATAGAAATGGGGACTCCATGCAACGGCACGATCCGCTCCACATAAAGATGAGCCAACTTGGACACGCTCCAGTTGACTTTGACCGGTAACAACCGTGTCACCTTTGTCAGCCGATCCACCAGCAACCAAATACTATCCTGCCCACTCGGGCTCCTCGGCAACCCCACCACAAAATCTGTGGTCACGTGGTCCCACTTCCACGTAGGAACATCCAAGGGCTGGAGAGTACCTCCTGGTCGCTGATGCTCCGCCTTCACCTGCTGACAGATCAGGCACCTGGCCATAAATTCGGTAACATCTCTCTTCATGCCAGGCCACCAAAACTGCCTCCGCAAGTTCCGATACATCTTCGTCGCACCCGGGTGTACGGTGTACCTGCTCCTATGAGCCTCGCGCAACACTGCACGACGAACCTGCTCCTCCGCTGGAAAATACAGCCTGCCGCGAAACCTCGCAGCACCGTCCTCGCCGAGCTCCACATCAGCCATCGCCAGAATCCGGGGCAACTCAGGGTCCGCATGCTGAGCCTCTGTCACCTGATGACGGATAGCAGGAGTGACAGTCAGACTCGCGAGCACTGCCAACCCTGGCTCCTGGGGAATCTTGAGCCTGAAAGATACTTCGGGCACCTGTTCCCAGAGCCTCCACTTCCTCAACATCAAGGCACTGACCACAACCTTCGGACTCAAGGCATCGGCGACGACATTCATTCTGCCTGGCTGATAAGATAGGGTGAAGTCATAATCCTTCATGAACTCCATCCAACGCCTTTGTCTGAGGTTCAGGTCTCTCTGAGAGAACACATACCTCAAACTCTGATGGTCAGTGAACACCTCGAACTTCTCGCCGTACAGATAATGCCTCCAGATCTTCAGCGCGAAGATCACCGCCGCCAACTCAAGGTCTTGGGTAGGGTAGTTCTCCTCGTGGGGCTTTAGCTGCCGAGATGCATAAGCCACCACTCTACCATGCTGCATCAACATAGCTCCCAATCCAACGCCGGAAGCATCTGTACACACCACGAAACCTCCCGATCCAGAAGGCAAAACCAACACCGGAGCCGAGGTGAGTAATCTCTTCAGTTCCCTGAAGCTCTGCTCACACTCCTCAGACCAGACGAAAGGCACATCCTTCCGCGTGAGTCTAGTCATCGGGGTCGCAATGCGAGAAAAATCCTAGATAAACTGGTGATAATAACCCGCAAGCCCCAAGAAACTCCGGATCTCCGTCACCGACGTCGGCCTCGGCCACTGCATTACTGTCTCGACCTTGACGGGGTCCACGGAAATGTCATCACCAGAAATCACGTGCCCCAGAAAGTGCACCTCACTGAGCCAAAACTCGCACTTGCTGAGCTTCGCATACAACTGGTGATCTCGCAACGTCTGCAGCACCACACCCAAATGGTACGCGTGCTCCTCAGCAGACCGCGAATAAACAAGGATGTCGTCCACGAAGATGACCACGAACTGGTCCAAATACGGATGAAACACCCTCTGCATGAAGTCCATGAAGGCTGCTGGGGCATTGGTGAGCCCGAACGGCATCACCAAAAACTCATAATGCCCGTACCTCATACTGAACGCAGTCTTCTCCACATCGGACTCGCAAATCCTCAGCTGATAGTAACATGACCGCAAATCAATCCGCGAGAACACTCACGCGGACTGAAGCTGGTCGAACAAGTCATCAATCCGCGGCAACGGATACTTGTTCTTAATGGTCACTTCATTCAGCTGTCGATAGTCAATGCACAACCGCAGACTACCATTCTTCTTCTTCACAAACAACATGGGCGCACCCCAAGGGGAAAAGCTAGGACGAACATACCCCTTGGCCAACAGCTCCTGCAACTGCGCCCTCAACTCCCTCAACTCAGCGGGGGCCATACGGTAGGGAGCCTTCGCCAAAGGTCCCGTACCAGGCACAACCTCGATCACAAAATCGATCTCCCGCTGGGGAGGCAATCCAGGCAACTCCTCGGGAAAAATATCGAGAAACTCGCACACCACCGGAATGTCCTCGATATTCGGTTCCATCCGGTCAGACACAACCACGGACGCGAGAAAACCCTAACAACCAGAATCAAGCAACCGACGGGCTCGAATAGCAGAAATGAGGAATCGAGAAGAGGTGGAATGAATACCTTGGAAATAGAAGGTCCGCTTGCTCGGATGCTGGAAGTAGACCCTCTTCATCCCACAATCCACCACCGCTCCATGAATTTCGAGCCAATCCATGCCTAGAATCACGTCGTAATCTCGAAGCTGCAACGCGTACAACCTACCTGGCATACTCTGCCCATCGATCCAAATCGGAACCTGATCGAAGCAATACGGGGTAATCATAAAGTCACCCGAAGGCAACTCCACTGCCAAATCACAGGACAACTGGGTCACCGGCTCCTCGATGCTCAACGCGAAATCCTCCGAAATAAACGAATGAGAAGCGCCGGAATCAAACAAAACACGAGCCGCACAACCCAAAATCTGAACGGTACCTTCCACGAGCTGCGACGACACTGCCTCTGCCCTGGTCATATGCGTGATCTGGCCTCGAGCCCTCTGCCTGCCTCCCACACTAGCTGACCTGGGTAGCGGCGGATATTGTCCCTGCTGCTGCTGCCTCTGCTGCTGCGGTGGCCTCTGAGGACAGTCACGCGCCATATGCCCTGGCTGGTCACACCGAACACAGATGATCGGAGCCGTGCACTGCCTGCCTGGGTGGGTCCCACCACATCGTGGACAAGGTCCTCGTGATCCACCCACTGATCCCTGGCGCTGCAAAGGAATCGGCTGCTGTACACTGCCCGATGAAGCCTGCCCCTGATCCTTGTGCTTCTTACGAAAACTCTTCTTCAAGAACTTCTTGACCTTCGAGCCGAAGGACGCAGATCCTGCTACCGACGCTGCCGGTGTCGGCACTCCCAAACCACCCGACACATGCTGAAAGGAACCCTGCTGCTGGGTAACCGACTGATGGTTGCGACCTGACAAAGACTGTCCCTGGCTGATCGGTCCTCGGTCCTCTACATATCCATCTCCAAAGAAACCGCAACACGAGACGCTATCTGTAGATCAGTGGCCCCATTCGCGATCAGATGGTGCCTCAGCTCCAGCATCAAGCCTTGTACAAACTGCGTGGTCCTCACCCTCTCATGCTCCATGATGTGAGGTGCATACCGACCCAGCTCGACAAATCGGGCCCTGTACTGCAACACGGACATGTCGCCCTGCACCAGCTCCAGAAACTCCCGCATCCACTGCGTAGCCACAATATCTGGACAGTACGTACGCTCGAAAGCACTAACAAAATCATCCCACTAGATCTGCTCAAGTGGACGAAGCTGAAAAGACATCTTCCACTCGGAAGACCACCACCTCTGAGCCATACCCTGTAACTGGTTGTAGGCCAACACCACTCTGTCCTCGACAGTACTCCTTGCAGAACTGAACACCCGCTC
The DNA here is from genome assembly GCA_022559845.1 of Amorphophallus konjac. NCBI lineage: Eukaryota > Viridiplantae > Streptophyta > Magnoliopsida > Alismatales > Araceae > Amorphophallus > Amorphophallus konjac. The sequence continues at coordinate 24,131,936 of CM040129.1, forward strand.
CATCTCATCAAGCCAATCACGAGCTGCATCAGGGTCTGCCTGGCCGCTGAAGTAAGGTGGATGGAACTGCAGAAAGTCCCTCACTGCTCGGCCTAGCCCACCCCTAGCTGATGAGCCCTCACCAGCCTCTCCATCGAACTGCTGAGACATAAGCTGGTACATGCCACGGAAGAAATCCTCGGCCCCCGGAACCCTCGCAGTAGCCACGGCCTCGGTAGCTCCCGGTGGTGCCCTGCTATGCTCCTCCTGGTCCCTCTGGACCCCCTACTGGATCTCCTGACCTCCAGCCGACTGCCCCTGCTGAGAGCGAGAGCTCCTCCTCGGCGCCATGCTCGCTCCTGAAGCAAAGGACAGAGAACATGAAAAACGGCAAGGTCAAAACAAACACGCGGTGCCCAATGCCAGCGTCACATGTACATCATCGCTGTGGACTAGTGGACCACTACAATTACTCATAATTTTCGTATAATCCCACAACCGCGCTCTGATACCAGCTGTAACGACCCGAGAATCCGATTACCGGGAAGGCCCGATAACCCGAGACTCGCACCGCCACCCACGAGTCCAAAGACTCGGAAGGGTTAGAAGGATGGTGTGGAAACTACACAAGTATCACAAGTAATTACAGAAATTAAACAGTTATAATATTAAGCAGGAAATAAATTAACATTTTACATGGTCCACAATAGAAAAATAACAACAACAGTAGTAGTCTACAATTAGTACAGAGACAAGAAGGAAAAGTACAGCTACACGGGGCATACCTCGGCTCTGACCTCTGGCACTACCTCTGGGCACCCGCACCACGCTGCACTCCCGACGCGCTCCCCGAAGGTGGCGCCTCACCTGAAACACGGTGAAAAACACGCAGGGAATGAGTCTCGGAACAAGACTCAGTAGGGATCACTCGAACCCTACCTCGAAGACGGGAAACCACTACGCTAGCGGTAAAAGAGTACCTCGGAAAGGGAAGCCCTGTCCTCAACCGAACGAAGCCCTGCGGCACGTGAACCGGCAAACGTGTCACGGTGAGAAGACCAAACTCAACGGTCAACCCGGCAACACCCGAAGGTCGAAAACGCCCGACTCACAGTCTGACACTTCGTACTCGACATGAGTACCACCCACTAGAAGCACAGCCGGTAGCGTCCCCTGACGTCTTACACCGCGCCGCTGGTGAACCGCCTGACGTGGTAGCTCCTACCAAAGGCGCAAACACCGCACAAGTAACCACAAACAAGTGACTAGCTGGGGTCACGCCCGTCGACGTGGGTCCAACCGCCCCCAACCACGTGTGCACACACAGACCACGCGTCCTAGGTCTGGCCCTCTGACCGGTTTTCCCCCGTAGCCGGACTCTGGCTACCGACGAGGGGCCTACGGTAACCGGTCCACAAACCGTCTCAAGGTGAGTGCCCGTACACCACTCCGAGGTGAGACCAGCACCTCGTACTGGTGGGCTACGACTAGTGGAGGGTCACTGAAGGAGTAGACTCTCAAGACAACAGAAAACAACGTCCGAACCTGACGAAGTACGGGGGCCGTCCCACGTACCAACACCATCGCACGGGGACCACGGTCGGAGAAGAAACGGACGCACCGCCCACGGCCAAACACTTGACCCACTCGGGAATCATCTTCTAGGAAGACTCACGACATGCGGGGGAACTCCACCGCGCACACATCGATACGCGATGATTCGATCGAGCGAGAACACGGAAACCCGAAACGCCTGGGGTCACCCGGACCCACCAAGCCCATGGGCACGCTAATCAAGGCAAATGGAACCTCCGGACACCCAAAGACACGGTCACGGAACTCCACGGGGTGTCCAGGACACACACACGGCCCTAGAGGAACACCAAACGATAGGACAGATCGCGCTAGGGACCCCTAGCGTGACAAGGAAGAACGCGCTAGGACCCCCTAGCGCGACAGGGAAGATCGCGCTAGGGCCTCCTAGCGCGACAAGACAGGTCACGCTAGGGACCCCTAGCGCGACAAGGCAGATCGCGCTAGGACCCCATAGCGCGACCAGAACCACCCTACTGTTCATCTTTTCCGATGAACGCGCCCCATCGGGGCAGCGCGACCATCAAGAATGCGCTACTGGAGCATAGCGTGTTCTCAGTCCGTGCCCGAAAAATGGTGGAAACTCTTAAAAACTCCAACCACGCCCCCATGCCTCCACCGGAGAGGGGGAAATCAAGGGGAATGACCCCTAACGACCCCTAGCATGCTTCTAAGCCATCAAAACATGAAATAGCGGGCTAAAACCATAGATCGGGCGAGCTCTCCCCAAATCATGGAAAACCCCAAACCCGCTCAAACAAGCCTCTCTCGGCCTCCCCGCGGCCCACAAATCACGGAAACGAACGGCAAGAGGCTAAGGAACGTCACCCTACCTCAATGGAGCGAATGCTCCACCGGATCGTCCACAAACGACGAAGAACGCCCTTGGAAACCCCGCCTCCTCGCGTTTCCCACGCTTGCCGCACGCCCACGAGCTCGCCTCACCGCCGCCCACGCGTTCGCGCCGTCGCCCTGCCGCCGTCTGCAGCCGGATAAGGGCTCACCACGTCCGAATGGGAGAGAGAGGGGGAGAGGGGCGATGGTCACGGTGGGGAGGAAGGAGGAAGAAGAAGAAGAAGAAAGAGAAGGTGGGGGAAGAGAGAGAAAATAGGGGGGTATTTATAGAAATTCCAGAAAATCCCAAAAAATAGAAAATTACACCCCCGCGATCCTCGGAATGCACCGATCGTAACGGTACCACTCGTGCCCAGGTGAACGGCGCGGTTCACCCGCAGCGAGCTTCCGAAGGAAAAGCCGAAACACACACCGGAAAACGGAAAACACGGGCGGAAAAGCCGCGGAACGCCTCCGGGCCTCCGTAACGACCCCGGATCGCGCCGATCCGAGCACGAAAAATGTTCGAGACGAAATTTCGGACTCAGCGGAGCTGAACACTCCGAAAACCAGATTCGGGACCGGCAAAGAAGGATCCGAAAGGTCCGGGATATTACAATGAGGGACCCTCAATGGCCTTGGCTGCCAATGTTATTACAAAAGGCACTACGGTAGGACCATCCACTTCATCCAAAGAGGCGCCAATCGAAGAAGGAGGAGGCACCCCTAGGCTTTCCATGAACGACCCCGCGGTATTGCACATGATGCAGCAATATCAGCGGGAGACCGAATTGTTAAAGAAACAACTGACTGAAAGAGCCGCTCAACCCTCAACACTCGGGCAGACTGAGGCATTGCCAAAGAACCCTGGGGCAACGGTCAGGCCTCAGAAGCTTCTCCACAGGCGACGGTGTCTCCCCCAATACCTACCTACACTGGCGGCGTACCCCTGCATCAGCCACAGCATATCACACCGGCCCCGCTGTGAATCATGGAAAATCCACTCTTAAAGGAAAATAATATGTATGTATATGGATAAGAGAAAAAGGAGAATAATGATGAAAAAGGGAGTAAAAGAGCACGTGGTGCTACTAAGGAGTGTGATCGCCAGAGGGGTTACCTCAATAAGGAGAAAAGATGATCGCGAATACCTGGTGAAAAATAAGACGCGGGATGGATATGAGTTCCTTCCTCCACCTTCTATCGGCCGGCCGATGAAGGGGGTTCTTCCTTTTGATTACCTTAAACAAAGAACAAACAAGTAAAAGAAAAGTGGATCAGCCGAGAGTGAGTGCAGTATCAATCCAAATAAACAGTATGATGAAATAAGAATATAGCATGTGCACCTTTTTTGTTTTGTTTTAAAACCCCTAAAGAATTAGGGAGAGGAGAGGAGATGCAACACTAATGCAAAAGAAGAAAAATATGATGATCGATGATGATACGATGAAGACGAACACACAAGGAGAGGGAACCCCTGTTGTTCCTGTAAACAGTAAAGGGAAGAACCACCGGAGCAGCAGGAAGCAGAAGGAAGTTGACGCGGATGAAGAGAATAACTCTTCTCTACACAAAAGAAAACTGCTCTCTGCTCTTTCTCTGATTCGTGGCTAATGGCTCCAACAATCCCGTAACCTTGCGCGAGATTGACTAGGGAATCATTTTATAAGGTCTCGATCACAGATAAGCACGGATTTGGGAAGATAAGAATAGGCAGTGATCGTCAATGGCAAGGACTCGAAAGAGTAGGCAGTTCTCCGATCGAGCAAGGTGATCAAGCAAAGCAGGCAACTCTTCAGGAAAGATGAGTTTAAGCAGGACACGAAAGGGTGAGACACGACCTACCAAAGGGCGTCAATTCAGAATTGACGACCTGCTCAAGGGCATTACTTCAAAACACGACCAGGATCAGGGCGTCACTTCCTGGATTCAATTTTGGTAATAAAAACCTTCCTTATTTGAAAATTGCGAAGAGACGCCTGAAGCAAAGGCGTTAAACAAAACACGTCCTATAGAAGGACGTTAATCATTGATTTTCAATCAGGGTGGGACTCGTAAAACACCATGAATTGACGCCCTTACAATTGGTTGTCCTTTCTTTAGAACACGCCTCACGCAAGATCGTTAATTAAAACACGCCCTAGGCAAAGTCGTGAATCACAAAAATGCACAAAATGCGAAGAAAACACACAAAAATAGAAAATCTTTATTTTATGGAAATATTGAAGTTCACTTTGGGGTATTATCATAGTGACACGAGATTTGATCATCATAGCGTCAATTTTAGCGTGTCTACAGCTGCCCCGCCTTGGCGTCTGCTTTGGAAGGGAGTGAGACAAAATGGAGAGAAAGTGCAACAAGCGGAATGAAGTGGAACGAACTGATAAGTAGATGCCAAGGTGTGATGTGACACGCCTCAGATACTAAGCATTAGAAATCTTTCCATGATTCTGAGTGAAACAACTCCGAGTAATTCCAAGGAAGCATCGATTTGCTAGATAAAGGAGACTAAACTAAGTAAGAAAAATGTGCGCATGGGCACGACAGGGAGACACCATCGGAGAGCGGTTACCAGCCAATGTGGACGTGCTACAACCAAGGTGGATTTGCAGAAAAATAAAGAGAATTGAGATGAAGACCCAGCAAAGGGACATTTTCAAGGAACTAGCCTGAGCCACTTCAGAGAGAATAAAGTACTCGATTTGGAATGGAATATCTCATGTCAACTCAATCAAGTGCGAGTGACCTTCATTATTACCATAATATGAAGATTTTCAGCATGAAGCTCAAAGTCCTACATGATGCATGCTGGGCTAAAAGGAAAAAATAAAACAAACTAAAAATAGAAAATAATCAAGGATAATATTGCTAAGCCATCTAGATTTGGTCAAGAATCCATATCTCTGAACTGACACTAAGCCGAAGCCCGTTTGTCCGCGCATCAACCCAGAAAGTGGAACCATCGTCCCAAACCTTGAATGACTCAACGGCCTATCCGTGTGATCAAGACTCTCCTGGAATTATCACCGTTTTTGATGAAGGGGAACTCAAATTCCAGGTTCATCAGAACCACAAGGTCCTTGATATACTATAATAGCGTAGATACTATATAGTAACAATACTTACAGGAAATAAATACAAGAAATAGAATGATGTTACTCCGACGAGTGGCCCATGTTCCTCAAAACCTGCACTCTTCTGCACTTGAAAACTTATTAGCCCTCATAACAATGATCAGAAATAACTCTCAAGATATGATCATAAGTGCTTAATTAAAAAAACAATTCCAACCACAGAATAGCACTTAAATTCATTAAAGCATATAGAGGAGTCAATCATGTGAGCAAATGAAATCACGACTGGAGGGAAAGGTGTTAAAAGAATGAAATGCGTCTGATATTAAGGCGTAAAAAGATAAAACACGCCCTTCCACTGAGGCGTTAAATGCACCGAGAGTTTCAAGAATAAGACGTCCCATACAGGGGCGTGAAATAAAACATGACCTCGGTCAAGTCATCAATTAAACAATTGACGCCCCAAGAGAGGACGTTAATTAACCACCTGCTTCCGATTCCAAATCGAAAGCAAAACCCAATCCTAATCAATCTATCTTCCAACTCCGAACAGCCTTAAGACCCTTCAGACCTCCATAAAAGGAAGGAACCTCTCTCGATCAATCAAAACAAATTCAACGAATCCTGCTTCTTCTGCTTCTTCCGTTCCTTCTACAGGCACTACAACTGTCCAAGCCCTTCCTGTAGACCGAAGATGGAGAGAGCCATCAAGAGATCGAAGATTTCAACTCCCAGATTATCTGAGATCAACGGGCACATCAGCAACCGCATTGCATTAAATCAGGTAAGTTTAACTGGTTGATGTCCCTTCTGTTTTATCTTTCTTCGGTTCTGCTATTCCACTTCTTCTCATCCACCTCTCTGCTTGTCTTTTATGTTTCCTTTCTTTTCCACAGGACTATCCTAATATCCCAGGAGCCCGGAGATTCATCAAAATTAAGTGGCTGCCTCTTATTCTTTCCAAGTTTTCTTCAGATATGAGGGTCTACTTCTCGAGATGGCATCTTCTATGCCTAATAACCCATGCAAAACACTATGACCAAATCCACTTAGATTGGGCTGCCATAGGAGCTCTAACTGAAATATGGCACCCCTCCACTCACACCTTCCTATTCTCAACCTTTGAAGCCACCATCCTATTGGCAGAATTAGAGTTGATCTTGGGCTTGAAGAGGATGAAGCAAGGGGATGAAGAGAAGATGGCCATCATGCCAAAACCAAACTCCTCACATGAACTATTAACCACATTGATACCTAGCCCAAACTTAGTGAATCAAATCAAGGTCACTAAAGGAATTAATCTTCTAAAGCTTGCCTCATCGGTGTACAAGAGAGCGGATCAAGCTAAAGAAGAAGAAGAGATCGAACGGGTGACCAAGGCCTTCGTGGTATGCTTAGTAGGAGCACTCTTATTCCCATCCACGGAGGATTTCCTAGAGGAGGCCCAATTAAGCGCAATAGTGAGCTTATGGGAAGGAGAGAGAGTTGGACCGGCTATCCTAGCCTATCTCTATAGTGGGCTTACCTCGGCGGCGATGGGAAGGCCCATCTACGGATGCATGCTAGCTCTCTCTAGTTGGGTAGATCTCCACTTCAAGTTCAATCCATGTGATGAGGCCCAACAATCCTCAAGAATCTTCTCAAAGAGCCCACTCTCTTACATGACCGGTTCACTTGGGATAAGTAATAGGGTGACGAACCGGATTCCTCAGATTAAGAAGAGAGCGGAATGGAGAGAACACCTCAAAGTAATGCCAAAGAACCTCTTCACTTGCGCCCCGAGAATACTCAAGACTCAAGAACTCTGTGCAATATTTTCTCCCGGTACAGACCTTAGACTCATAGGCGCTTCAGAATTTATCTTGTATAACTCACACCGGTGCCTTCCTCAACTCGGGCTTCCACGGCGAGTATTCGAAGATCCATCTCATCTCCCTCCGATCAAGACACGGGACCTTGGCAGCAATGAGGATGGAGAAGAATGCACAACTATTCAAGCTCTGTGGAAAATCAACAAGACACATCATCCTGTGGAAAACTTAGAAGAAGATAGAGAACAGTGGAAGTCTTATGTAATAGCTTTAAGAAGCTTGAGGCCCAAAGTGGCTCATTGAAGCAATGTAATCTTTTTTTCCAATAGATCAATGATAATTTTCTGATTGAGCCAATAACACAGTGATTCTGATCAAACCTTCCAATAACTTGCGGTTCTGTTGCAAATAACGACTCAGTCAATGTCGTGAATTCACAAAGTGACGCCTCAGCCAACGTCATCTTCAATGATTGATCTCTCATAACTGACGCCTTCACCAATGGGCGTTAACTGAATAACGTCTTAAGACAAGGCGTTAATTCGATCTATATTCCAAAAAGTATTCGTTGAAATTCCAAAAGTAACGCCTTCAGAAAAGCCACGTTTTATATAAATAACGCCTCAGGCATAGTCGTTACTCAGAAACAGTAATCATTACTCCCATCACATCAATCAATCCCCATTGAATGCGTCTGACGACGGTTATCATTCCCCATGCAAACAAAAATAACGCCTTAAGAAATGTCGTCAATAATCAAGCAACGCCCTAGTTTCGGTCGTTAATTCCATAAGACACGGGCTTCCTTAAGTTGTTAATTCTTTTTGACCGTTCGACTTAACTTTCCCTCCTTTCTTCTTCTTCCTCCATTCTCTTTCCCTCTTTCTCTCTTCTCTCCCACTGCAACCCTAACCGAAGAAACCCTCCCCCATCTCTCTCATTCTCTTTCTCTATCTCTCTCTCTTCTACACCCTAGCCATGGCCGGCGGTGGACACAAAAGGCAAAGGGTCTCGGCCCCCGAAGTCGTGGACCTGGACGGCGAGCACGGTGCCATGGAGGAAGCTCCGCCGGCGGCGACCGAGGAGGCCCCGGTGGCGGAGGCCGGCAACGAGGAAGAACGGACCGAAGAAGAAGAAGAGAATGAAGGAGAAGAAGGAGGCGATGAAGGTGGTGAGGACGAAGAAGGAGAAGACGAAGAGGAAGGAGATGAAGAAGAAGGTGGAGAGGAAGAAACCCCGGCGGTGGTCGTGCCTCGCCGTGGCCAACTCCGACGGCCACGGCAACCCCGACCCGAACTTCGGGGAGAGTTGACAGGACCCAAACGCCAGAAGGTAAGCCCCCAAAGCCCCATCTTTTCCATTTTTTTCAAATTTATTTTATTTTTACCTCAATTTCCATAGCCCTCGGGCTAGAAAACCTGCAACTCAGAAAGAAGACGCCCCCAGGGGTGTCGCGGATTAAAAAGAAGACACCCGACCTTGGGTCGTGAATTCATTTTATTTCCTGAAAAATATTAACATCATGAAAACACGCCCTAGAGCATGTCGTCCATTTAAATTATCATTTTTTTTCATATCAATCATGCTGTTAATTCCGTGCATTTGTTCAATTATATATTTTTTTTCTGATTTATATCGCATGCTGTTTTTATTTTATTTTTCACAACCCTGAAAAACAACGCCCCCCATCGGGGCGTCAATTCAACAGATAACGACCATAGGGATGGTTGTTCATTTCATTAATTCCAGAATAAATTATTAAAACCCAAAAACCATTTTAACAGAAAACGCCCTACACAGGGGGCGTTACTTAATGAAAGGACGACCCTGGGATGGGCGTTAATTGAAAATCCTTGTAGAAATTTAGAAATTAACCTCAGAACCACGCCCCCCACCGGGGCGTTTGTTAGATAAACCACGACCTAGGGTAGGTCGTTAATTAAATCAAACATCAACATCTCAAACCAAGGCAATTAAGTGAATTTCAACAAGAATAATTGAACAATTAAACCAAAATTTCTTTCTTTATGTGTGCAGGGGTTGATGAGGACACGGATCTCCTGGGTCATGGTCCGAGCAGCATATTACGGCCTCCCCGAGTTCCAGAGAGCCGGGGTAGATGCTATGGGGTTTGGGGCCTTCCTTAGCATAGAGCCAGTTAGACCCGACCTACCACTTATCCAGGTTCTGAGGGAGAGATGGGATAGAACTAGCCGGGCATTCCTGATGCCTTGGGGGCATATGGTTCCTACCCTAGAGGATGTAGCTAGGATCACGGGACTTAGGGTAGACGGGGAGGCAGTGAGCGGGATCACCTTACCAGACTATACCAGGCTCGCCCAGAGGCTGCTAGGGCTAGAGATGGTCTACGAGACACCTAGCGAGTGTAGGACTATCTTCCGCACTGACCTGACTACGGTGATGGGCTTAGGGGACGCTAGGCATAGGTCAGGGGAGTCCTTAGAGCAGTTCTCACAGAGATTGATCGATGGGGCTAGGGCAGTCTATTGCCAGGACCCAGCCGACAGGGAGAGAGCAGACCGAGACTTGAGGAGGTTCCTACTGCTGCTGCTCGGGAGGCTATTGCTCGGGACGAAGGGCGACGTCATCAACTGCCGGTTCCTAGGGATCCTCGAGGATTTAGAGGGAGTCGGCAGATACGCCTGGGGAGCGGCGCTGCTAGCGCACATGATGGCCGACCTGTCCACGGGGATAGGACGAGAGACGACTGTCAGTGGCTTCTCACCTTTTCTTCAGGTATGCATTTATATATTTTCCTCTTTTTTCTTCTTCTTCTTTTTTTTTTATGCATGTAAATGCCTTACTAATGCAATGCATGGGTGCGGGTTTGGAGCCATCTGTACATGCCTATGGGGCGCGCCGACCCACGGCCAGGAGGTGAGGGGGCTTTTCCTCTAGCACGGCACTGGCTGCCGGTCATTTTCGGTGCCCCACTCGGCTACAAGTTGTGGGTGCTACGGAGAGAGTTCCGAGACTTCCCTCCCTCGCTGGTATGAATGATGCATTTTTTTATGTTTATTTTTATTTGAATTTATTATGAGTATGACGAGATGACATGCATGTTCATGGATGCAGGTGCGATCGAGGCCTTACGAGGGGATGACTGACGAGGGCCAGCCATGGGTCGTAGCAGGGCGACCTCGCTTTGAGCATGAGCTTTGGGTTCATTGGTTGAGCGAGATTGAGCCGTTACGGCTTAGGTTGGTGATGAGGACCCTGGGCCTACACCAGGAGTGGATAGAGGTCGGGGAGACACGAGGGATCGGGAAGAAGACGCGCGGTCGCACGAAGGTGATCGACTAGAGAGTGCGGTTCGAGGAGCAGTACGCCGACTGGCGGCGAGGCGGGACCCGAGTCACCTCCCAGGCGACTGACAGCACCGAGTACCTCCGGCGTTACTGGGAGGTTTACGCCGGCCGACCCCAGATGAGGGTCCTAGGGGTATGTATGAATGCAATTGCTTCTAAAATAAATGCAAATGCTTATGTATTTCTATTATGCGACTAACATAAAAATTGATGCAGGATGCACGGGACATAGCGGCGATGGATGCCCAGGCCCATCTACACAGCCTGGAGGACCAGCTAGCTGCCACACGAGCCGACCTTGAGACCCTGGTGAGTGTTTAAATTATTTCTATATGCAAATGAATTTTTGTTGAATTATTGATGATTAGCCACTGACAATTTCAATAAATACAGTGTGCCCAGTAGGGAGCCGTAGGGAGAGATACGGGAGAGGCCTCCAGCTCGAGGGGACCCAGTGCAGAGGTGACCGCACTAGCAGAGCAGCTAGCGGGAGCGGTTACACAGGCCGAGGCTGCAGAGCGCGACCTCGCCTCACGGGTAAATTCCAAAACTCAAACCTCATTCAATTATTGATTATATATTGCTTTGTGCACTGATGAAATTCATTTTTCAGACTTAGGAGCTTCGAGCCGCTCTTGCTTGCGTCTGCGAGGGACAGCAGGCGATGTCTGCCCAGGTGAGTGATTTACTTTCGTCATGCGTTGGTTATTTCATGAATTATTGAACTGTGGAACTGATGACTTGTTTACCTGTCTGCAGACCAGACAGTTACAGGCGGCACGTACCCAGGCTGCCCTGGCCGGGACAGAGCTGGCGATCCGCGAGCAGCGGATTACAGAGCTGGAGCGGTCCCTGAGGCGACGGGAGGAGCTGCCTCAGGACGTGGCAGAGCTGCGGGTTGCCCTCGAGCTGGAGAGGAGAGAGCGTGCTCGAGAGCGGCAGGAGCACCTGGCGGACCGTGCCCGTCACCACGAGCTACAGCAGTCAGAGCGTGCCCGGTACCAGGAGCAGGTGGCAGCACGCGACCGTGAGCTGGCAGACTCGAGGACCCAGCTGGTCCTTTCTCAGGAGCGGCTACGAGTTGCTGAGGAGCGTCTCTAGCGAGGGCATGAGCGAGCTCGTGCTACGGGGTACTCCTTCACCAGCTCCACCTTTGTGGCGGGTTCTTCTCTTCGAGAGAGGAGCGAGGCAGGGGGCCAGGTTCGAGTTCCAGCTTCTTCTTGGGGGCCCATGCCCCCTCCACCAGCGCCTCCTCGGGACGGCGAGGACAAGGTAGAGAGTAGGAGAGAGGAGGGTGGAGGCGAGAGCTGAGAGACTTACTTGTACTCCTCCACCCTCACACCTGTACTCGGATATTCATGATGTATATATATATATATATGAGATTGACATCTTTTTGTTACCTGAGCACTTGTGTAGTTATGTACTTGTTTCTTTTCCACATTCTTTATTTTACCTTACTCTGCCCTGTACCTACAGCTGTGGTCCACACTCAAATAAACAGGTTAATTCATCTGTTCGACTCGGCCCCTTGCTTTATAAGCAAGGGGTGCCTTTACTTTTGACCTGGATAGCGGGTCAAGGGGCCAAGCCTTTAATTGAATGAGGCAAATGAAATAACCAATAAAGGGAGATGCAACACACAAGCATACGTATGCAAACAATAATCAAGATGCCCTATGCAATAATGCAAGCACACGCATGAAGAATAAATCCTATTTCCTCTTTTCTTTTTTTTTCTTTTATATTTTTTTTCTTTTATTTTTCAAAAGACGCGTCTTAGATCAGGTCATTATTTAAACAAAAAATGCCCTAGGTAACGGCGTGAATTTGAAAATGTTTTCAAATTTTGAGAAAGCGACGACCTGGGAGGGGACGTTATTTTACAGGAGACGACCTGAAAAAAGGCATGAATTAAATAAAAAGCGCCTTAAACGAAGGCGTTAATTCTTTTTCTTCTTTTTTTTCAAATTGGGTTGACAAGGCTACCCAGACCGTGGGTCCTACATGGTTATCATTAAAAATCCATGAACCTTTCTTGAGTAATTAAAAGGGAGTTGACGTGATAATGATTAACTTATATTCGAGATTTCGCACGGTGCAATCTCCTAGGTCCGTCTCGACCATTCTGCTGGTTTATGATTTACCACAAAGGAAGGGATGGAAGAAGATATAAGGAAGCCCATAAGGGATTCTGAGATGCCCGAAGCAAAGCTACCTCCCCTACCCTATGCCCGTTGGGGTTCGGTCTTTGGCGTAGGGAAACTTTGTTGCCTTTTGCCTCTTTTATATTGCATGCATACGCCCAAGGTTTTCCTTGCGGGGACTTTGCCCTCTTGACATGCTTTTCTTTTCACCATTTGACTTTCACTTTGGAATTGATTTGTATTGATAAAAAACCTAATTGTACTTGGGCTTTTGTGGCATTTGTGTTCCCTTTTGGGCCCTAACTTCCACCTACTAGGGCGGCGAGTAGGCTTGGCGGATCTACCTCGAGGCGTCCCTTCCTCCCTTATGGGCCGAAGAAGGAAAGAACGGGTATTGTCTTCACCTTTAGTCAGGTTTTGACTTTCCGTCGGATTTTGCACCGCTTGAGTTCAAGAATAAAGCGTGTTAGTGTGTGCGGGTGTCAACCCCATTTTAAGCTAACAAGACGGGTGAATGAATTCTGAATTTTAACCTTTCGGACCTTGCGTCCTTACAACCGTGGCAACCATCTGGAAAACTTTCATTCTTTTTTGTTTTTGGAGAATTTCTATTGTTTTTGGATTTTGGAAATATATATTTTTTGGATTTGGAAATATATATATATTTTTTTGGATTTTGGAAATATATATATTTTTTGGATTTTGGAATCAAGGGTAGTATTTCTTAAGATACAAACCATTCCAAGGGTGAGTTAGCTCTTCTCCCTCAGCATTAATTAATTTGTAAGCGTTGCCAGGATAAACAACTTTTATAACAAAAGGTCCTTCCCAATTTGGTTGGAGTTTTGAGCAGGGTCCACCAGGCTTTACAAAGATTCTTTTGATTACTATCTCACCGACTTTGAATTTTCTCTCAATTACTTTCTTTTGATCAAAACGTGACAGCCTGTTTTGATAAACGCGCGCATGCTCAACGGTGACCAGACGCTTCTCATCTAGGAGTTCCAATTGAGCAAGGAGCGAATCGCGACGCTCATCAATAGGGAGTTCCTTGTCCAATTGCACTCGCAGAGATGGAATGAGAATCTCATAAGGGACTACCGCCTCCATTCCATAAGTAAGGGCGAAAGGGGTTTGCCCAATAGGGGTACGAATGGAAGTGCGATAGGCTCAGAGAGCTTCAACTAGCTTGTCTGGCCAATCCGAGAATTTATTAGCCTCACACGTTTTTTAACGATTTTGATCAAAGTTTTATTGGTAGCCTCTGCCTGGCCATTGCCCTACGGATAATAGGGAGAAGAATGATTCAATGCAATGTTATACCTGTTGCAGAGATCCTTGAGCTCTTGGGAGATAAATTGAGGTCCATTGTCGGTGACGATGGTACTCGGGATGCCGAACCTCGTGATGATGTTCTTCATTATGAACTTGCAGACAGTTGACGCCTTAATCTCCACGTAAGCTTCCGCTTCCGCCCACTTGGTGAAGTATTCCGTTGCCGTCAGGATGAACGACTTTTGCTTGGTCAGGAGGTTCGAATCACCAAGAGGTCCAATGATATCAAAAGCCCACATGGAGAAAGGCCATGGGGAGGAGATGGGATGGAGTGAGGAAGTAGGAGAAGGAATTTTGTCGGCGTGCAGTTGGCACTTAACACACCTTCGAACATAGATGGAGCAATCCTCTTCTAGAGTTGGCCAATAGAAACCTAGCCTAAGGATCTTCTTAGCTAACATCTGGCTGTTCACATGACCACCACACACTCCTGAATGCACCTCTTCCACACCCTTCCAAGATTCATCGTCGTCGAGGCATCTTAATAAAACACCTGTGAGCCCTCTTCTATAGAGCACACCTCCAACCAAAACATAACGTTGAGCCACTCTTCTAATTACTTTCCTTTCTTCCACTGTGGCCTCCTCGGGATAGGATTGATCATCGCAATGTCTGGCAATCTCATAATACCAAGGTTTCTCTTCGTCAGCCAATTCTTCTTGCCAATCCAAAAGCATGACCTCCTTGCCTTTAAGAGCTTCACTCCGCCTGACCTTTTCGAGCACCTTATCCCTAATATCGAGGAATGCACGATCCTTAATAGCTGGAGTGTCACGCTGATGAATGAGAGGAACATGAAAATCACGCTCAGGAGGGAAGACTAGAGCAGAGGCCAAAGAAGCAAGAGCATCGGCTAGGATGTTCTGGCTACGAGGGACATGAACAAAGATTAACTTGGTGAAGAGTTTGACATAAGCTGAAGCAAGTTCCTGGTAGGGCTTGAGCTTAGGATTGATAGTGCGGCACTTGACAAGCACCTGGCGCAGAATGAGCTGACTGTCACCCACAATTCGCAAGTGAGTAACACCATATTGATGAGCGGTTTGAAGACCGGCCAGAAGAGCCTCATACTCAGCTATATTGTTTGTGACAGGGAAAGTAAGCCGAGCAGCAAATGGGATGGTGACCCCTTCCGGCGTTAAAAGAACCATACCGATCCCTCTTCCTTGGGAATTTAGAGCTCCATCAAAATGTAACATCCACATAGAATCGTGGGGTCGATTAATGGACATCAGTTCTTCATCTGGAAACTCCGAATTGACAGGATCAAATCGAGGGAGAGGGTGGTGAGCAAGATGTTCGGCAATGGCGTAACCTTTGATAGCTTTTTGTTGAATGTAAGTGATATCAAACTGAGAAAGGAAGCTTTGCCAGCGTGCTAATCGATCAGTAAGAACAGATTTTTCAAGAAGGAATTTAATCGGATTCATGCGAGCAATGAGGTGAACCTCGTGAGCTAAGTAATAATGTTTTAACTTCTGAACTACCCAGACTAAAGCAGCGCAAGTCTTCTCCATGGCGGAGTACCTCTGCTCACAAGGGTTGAGATGTTTAGACAAGTAGTATGCTGCCCTCTCCTTGCCTTCTTCATCCATCTGAGCTAAGACAGCACCTACGGAGTCATCCAGGACAGAAACATAGAGAATAAGTGGTTTGCCTGGAATCGGCAGCCTCAGGACAGGAGGATTGGCCAAATAATCCTTCAATCCGTCAAAGGCTGCCTGACACTTGTCATCCCAATTAAACTTGACTCCCGGCTTAGTAAGCTCGTAAAACGGCCTGCATCGTTGTGAGTGCTGGGAGATAAAGCGGCGAATAAATTGCAACCTCCCGATCAATCCTCAAACTTCCTTCAAATTCTTGGGAGGAGGCATATCTCTAATGGCCTTCGCCTTGTTGGGATCAACTTCAATTCCCCTTTTGCTGACAATGAATCCAAGCAACTTCCCTGAAGAAACGCCAAATACGCACTTCTTGGGGTTCATCTTCAATTGATATTCTCGTGATCTTTGCAAGACTTTAGCTAGAACCCCAGGATGCTCAATCCTTGTCCTTGATTTTACAACCAGGTCATCCACATACACCTCAATATAAATATGAATCATATCATGAAAAATTGCCATCATTGCCCTCTGATAGGTGGCTCCAGCATTCTTGAGTCCAAAAGGCATGACCACATAGCAGTATGTACCCCATGGTGTAGTGAATGATGTTTTCTCTTGATCTTCTTCAGCCAGACGAATCTGATTATAACCCGAAAAACCATCCATGAAGGAGAGAGTCTCAAATCCTGCCGTGTTATCAATCAAAACATCGATATGAGAGAGGGGGAAGTCATCTTTAGGACACGCACGGTTGAGGTCCCGAAAGTCTATACAAATCCGTACCTTTCCATCTTTCTTCATGACCGGGACGATGTTAGCCACCCAGTTGGGATAGAGGACAACTCTAACAAATCTAGCCTTATGAAGCTTGTCGACCTCTTCTTTCATCTTTAAAGCCATGTTAGGGTGGAAACGTCTCAACCGTTGTTTGATCGGGACAGACCCCGGCTTAAGTGTAAGCCGATGTTCAACGAGCGCAGGGTCTAATCCAGGCATATCTTCATAACTCCACGTAAACATGTCCTTGTATTCTTGAAGTACCAAAATAAGCACCTCCTCTTCGGAGGGCGGCAAATTCTTGCTGATGAGGACAATCCTAGGGTCTTCCTTGGTACCCAAATTAACTTCTTTGATAGGCTCTTCTACGGAGGCTGATGGTTCATCAAATCTTCTCATACCACTAGCAAAGGCATCAGCCTCGTCCTCGTATTCTTCATAACTTTCATCCCCCTCTTCAATAGGGTCTTCATCATTCATGATCTTGTAGACACCTAAATCCTCATAAGAAACATTAGCATCCTCATATTCTGACTCTGGCAGAATAATCGGATTCTCCACGAATTCAGGAAGGGCTAAACAAGCCTGGCATCTTCTGGCTAACTCCAACAGAAATCTACGCGGAATCTGCTTACCCTTGGCTTTCTTATGAAAATCTACCCCATGAATTTTATTAGAAGAAGAAGGAACAACTAGCTTGATTGAAGGAAGGAGGTGAAAAAGTGGATACAGGAGGTGATACAGAAGGAGACCCCTCACCAGAGGGGGAGAAAAGATTTATCAATGAGTCATGGAAGAGTGGCCCCTGGGTCGGGACACACTCGGAAAAGAGATAAGAAGTCTCCTCAACGGAGATGGAGGACTGAAGAGTTGGGATTTTGACGTTTTTTTTTCGTTTTTATCTTTAACTTCATTTTTATTTTCCTTTTCTAGAAGAAAACAATGTGAAGGGAGAATAGCAGGAGGAGTGGAGATTGAAAGTTTGGAAAAAGATTGAATCAGAGATGACCCGCGCGGGGGTGTGATGGAGAGTTTGGAGAATTGCTCGAGGAGCAAGGGAGGAATCGGGAGAGAAACTTGTAATGAATATGGAGAAAAGCCGATCATAATTGGCGGCGGTCTCGGCATGCGAGAGAACAATTGAGAATGTAAAGAAGCTAGAAGAGACGGGTGCATGGAAGTGAGAGAGAAAAGGTCGGCCCACAGCCTATCTATTGTAAAACCTTCTTCATATGGAACATCTGGCTCCCCAGTGTCAGTGTAGTCACTCAGCAACTGCCTCTTGTCCGTAATCACAGTCGGCTTTTCAATCAGTTCATGTATTAGGGGCGGCCATTCCGGATCAGTTGGCATAAAGAGACGGCTCAAGGCAATAGTAATATCATACATATCGAACCATCTGTACCAATCACACTCTGGATTGTCCATCTTCCTTCTTTTATCAGGCCTTAGAGATTCCAGGGCTTTATAGGTGGCCAATGGTGTAATATGGTGAGCAAACTGTCTCGCATGAACATCTTGACAGTCTAGAATGGAGGTGATTATTGTAGTCTGCTCATGATTCTGAACGCCACCCGTGACAAGATTTGTCTTCAATGTCCAAGTAAGTGGCTGGCGATCTATCTTCAATGTGGATGTCATAACTGCCCATGGTTCATCTTCATTTTTGCCCGGCCCTTTGTAGCCCAGGCCGCCTCGTGTAATCAATTTCTGAGGCTTAATAGGCCTAGTCCTGCCTTGACAATTGGCACCCAGACCTTTGCCATTTTGATACCCCATTTTCATTAGAATTTTCCAGCCAGGGGTGTTCATCATGCTTTTCTTCTTCCTCCCCTTGGAAGGCAAGGGTGTCATAGCAACTGTCGTGACAGTCTCAGGTGACATTGGCCGTGGGTGAGGGAGGTCTAACATTGATAGCAACGGCTTGTTGGCAGGCCAAATAGAAGGAACTGATGAAGCCAAGTGTATATCTTCCTCTGGCAGAATTGGCATACTGGTAACTTTGATGATGCGGCCCTTGTGTGGAAACTTAAGGCATTGATGATTTGTAGAGGGCACTGCATCGAGCTGTTGAATATAGGGGCGGCCCAGAATGCCATTAAATGTCGGATCCATGTCCAAAATATGGAAATCGACCGTGATTGTGGCCGGACCCAAACTGACTTTTAATGTGATCATGCCTAGAGGAGGCTTCTTGGTATTGTCGTATGCTGTGACTGTTATAGTAGATGGCCGAATTTGGTTCTCTGGAATGCCACATAATTTCAAAGTGCTAGGGGGCAAGACATTGATGGATGCCCCAGTGTCCACTAGACATTGTTTCACTGCAACCTTATTAATATCAACCGTGATGCACAGAGCATATTTCCTTGCTGGGAGTGGGTCCAGTTCATGCTCATGAAAAGTAATCGCCGGCTGACTGCTAGCGGGCGTTAATACTGTAGTTATCTGCTCAATAGGGATGTCTTCATTGACCATAACTTTTTGCAGATACTCTTTCAGAGCTAGCTGGTGAGTGGTGGACCTTTTGATTAATTCTAGAATTGAAATTCGTGCTGGAGTTCGGTCCAAGTGCTTTAACAAATCATACTGAGTTCCTGGCACTGACTCTTGTTCTTGTTCTTGCTCTTGCGGCCCCTGCACGGGCTCTTGCTCTCTTTGGGGAAAGATGCGCTGGAACATCCGTCCACTGCGGAGCGGTGCCACATTCTGCCGTGCCTCTATCGGGACAAGTGTGGGGGGAGGATTGGAAGAAGAAGAAGGTACGTTGGTGCTAAGAAGTGGTGGAGGGGTGTTTGAAGAAGGGGAAGCTCCCGTAGGGAGTACCGGTGAGGAGTTCAAGAAGAAGCCCCCGTAGGAGGCGTAGGAGTAGGAAGGGGTGCCCGAGAGTTAGTGAGTGGGATAAGGAGAGATCTGGGCACAAAAGGTGGAGGAACTGATGGTGGAGGGATCCTTGCCGATGGAGGAGTGGTGGTAGCGGGTGTAGCGGGTGTTGGTGATGGGCGGATAAGGAGCGGCCTGGATGGCAAAGGCGAAGGATTGGTGATGGACGACGGAGTTTGCTGTGTGGTAGGCTGCGGGGGCGGTAAGCGGGTAAGGAGAGGTCGGGTTGGCAAGGATGGAGAATTGGTGGGTGCAGGTGGATTAGCAGGTCGCTGAAGGGATCGGCTTATTTGGGGGGTAGAAGAAGAAGGAAGGGTGCGCAGGAGGCGCAGAGGTTGATTGGAATTGTGATGAAATGCCCCGATAGAGGCGTTCTCTTCGTGCCAGCCCTGCCCTCTCTCTACTTCACGGAGAGACGTGACAGGGTTTACATGCTGGTTCGGCGGGTGCTTCGGCAGTGGATTGTGGACAATCCCCATATCCTGCTGAGGCGCTGGAGCTTGCTGCTGTACTTGCTGAGCTGGTTGCTGCGGCTGCTGAGCCTGCTGTTGCCGAGGAGGCCTCCTTTCTTTCATAGTGGCGATAAACTGCCTCATCTCATCCCAGTTGATACCGCCCTGGTCATTTAAGTCATAAATATAGTCCTTGAAGTGGAAGCAACGATCAATGTTGTGACCAGGAGAGCGGTGGAAAACACAATAACGGGACGTGTCAACATTAGCGGGCCACGCTGTTCTTTCTCTTGGCAACATAAGCAGGTTGGCGGCCATTAAGGCATTGAAAATATCCGGGAGACTTTCTGGCAATGGACGGATAATGGGCCCTTTTGGGGCCAAGTGGTCTCCTTTGCTGTTGTTGTTGCGGTCCATAATTAGTGGGTGGCGGTACTTGGTGGTATTGTTGCGGAGCTGGAGGGTCAGCGCGGGGTGCTTGATTTTGTGGTGGAGCAAAGGAGGGTTGAGGTGCGAATTGGTGTTGTGGGGCTGAATTAAAGAGGGTGCCTTGTGATGGAGGTGGCGGGGGTCGTGGGTTAGATTGGCGAAAAGGTGTGGGGTTACCGACCGCGCCAACTTGCTCATTTATGACGATGCCCTCAGTCGTGGGCCCGCTATTGTTGACATTTGTATTCTTTTAACCAACCTTGGTTTTGGCTCAAACATGCCCATGATGGGCGAATCTTTCATTTGGGTCTGAATATAACGAGCTCTTTCGTAGAGTTCCTCCATGGTGGTCAATCTGTTCATAGCCAGTATATGCCGGAACTGAGGGGTTGCATTGGATATAATCATCTTAACCTGTTCCGGTTCTGATAAGGTATCTTTCAACTTCTCGGCCATTGACCGCCATCTATCAGCAAATATGATGAAGTCCTCCTCGGGCTTCATTTTCTCTGTAACCAAATCTGTAACTGAAAGGGAGGGTCCAACCCGGTCCTATACTTCTGCAAGAATTTCCTTTGAACCACATCGAAATCACTAGCATCTGCCGGATCCAGGGAGTAGAACCATTCGAGGGCTGGCCCCTCTAAAGATCTTCTAAACAAATAAGCCAATGAGGCTTTGTTGCCCTGCCAAAAGGACGTTTCATACATAAAATCCTTCAGATGGATAAAAGGATTACCAGTTCCATTGTATCACCGAAAGTTCGGCATCTCAGAAGGTGGTAAATGGAAAACTGGCAATGTAGGGAGAGAGATCTCTGGGGCATTCTTGGCTGCAGTAACCTTGTTGAGTTTTTCTTCCATGCTAGCCAATTTCTGAAGGAGCAAAGCGTTAGTGTCAGACTCGACTGGGGCCGAATTTGGAATGAAGGTATTTGGCATAGGCGTCCTTAGAATTTGGGGAGGTTGAAAGAATTGGGGCCTAGCCGCTGAGTAGCTCGTCTGTTGGGCCGGCATGGCTGCTCCAGGCGTAGGTGGACAAGAGGGGGGTTTGTGCAGGACCGCCTGGTCATTGGTGAGGTGATGGCCACTCTCGGCCGGAGGGGGATTGGAGGATGAAGAGGGAACGGACTTCCCTTTCAAAGCGGCTTGAACTGCCTGCCGCTGGGAGTCATCTAATTGAGATAGAGCATTAATCAAATCAGTAACATTGAAAGATGGGGAGGGGTTCCCCGAAGTGTTGGAGGGTAAAGCCTGAGAGGGCACAACCTCTTGAGTAGTGGTATCCACCACATGAACTTGAGGATAATGAGAATGAGGAGGAGGGTAATTCCCCTCATGATAGATAGAATCTTGGGGAACCTCATATGATTGACCAAAAATGTTCTCCTCCACATCATCATAGGAATATCCGTAGCTTGCCATGTTGATAATCTTACCTGAACGGAGTTGCATGCTCAAAAAGAGAGAAAGCTTTATGAATGAATTATCACACAATCAATCACCCAATCGAAACAAGCTTAAGTAAATCAACCCAACCAAGTTTATGCAAACAAGTTGAGATGAACGCAAGGTTTTAGTGTTATGTTTGAGATTAAAGTGGATTAAATTGCTGAATAATTCACTCTTCTTTGCAAAGTGAAACCTAGTTTGGATCCAAGTATAGCCTCCGTGTCAACTAGGTTCTTTCTCTTTTCTCACCAACGATAGGTTCTTCTAAACTCCGGATACTTCAAGGGTACAACCAGCCCAGCGTCCGTGAGGGAATCCACGGGTGCGGGGACTTACGGAGGTCTTGGAAAAGGGATTTCCGGTCCAAAGAGACGGAATGCTCAATGGAGGGTTGTCCCGATTCCAAGAAAGGTGTGTGGAATCTTAGTGTAGAGAGAGGAGGTCCTCAACCAAATGCCACAAAATGCAGTATAAGATAAGCCAATCACAGCAATATAATCAAATACTCAATGTAAGTGTGAATCCAGCATGAATAGACAGAAACAGTAAGGCTCTGTAAACACACAGGAAAGAGGCGACCTGGAGGCAGTGGCTACCAACAAAAGAGACGACAGCGTGGCTGTCGTGAATCACTGGGAGGGGCTCTCAGACAATGTAAAAACACGCCTTGATGTGGGGCGCTAAATATGATAAAGACGCCTCTGCCAAAGGGCGTCAGATATAAATGGCGCGCAAGATCGAAGAACAACGCGCCTTGTTGCAAGGCGCTACCAAATAAAAAGACGCCCAAGGAGAGGGCGCAAATTCACAGAAGCAGCAGATATGATGAAAGACGTCTTCGTGGAAGACGTTAAACAGAAAATAGACGCCCTGGATAAAGGCGTTAAATAGAAAGGCGCCTTCGTGAAAGGCATTAATTCAACAACAGCAGTAGATTTACTCACAAGCTGGCTGATCCCGGGGAGTGTGCAGTGTGCACAGTGGAGGGTGCCCGTGGGGCACAAAGGAGGGGTACCGTGGGTACCAAAGGGAAAGGGCACGCGTTGGTGCCAAAGGGGAAAGGGCACACGTGGGTGCCAAAAGGAGATGGTAATCAAAAGAAAAATAAAGGCTGTCCCACCGTGATCGCCAATTTGTGAATCATGGAAAATCCACTCTTAAAGGAAAATAATATGTATGTATATGCATAAGAGAAAAAGAAGAATAATGATGAAAAAGGGAGTAAAAGAGCACGTGGTGCTACTAAGAAGTGTGATCGCCAGAGGGGTTACCTCAATAAGGAGAAAAGATGATCGCGAATACCTGGTGAAAAATAAGACGCGGGATGGATATGAGTTCCTTCCTCCACCTTCTATCGGCCGGCCGATGAAGGGGGTTCTTCCTTTTGATTACCTTAAACAAAGAACAAACAAGTAAAAGAAAAGTGGATCAGCCGAGAGTGAGTGCAGTATCAATCCAAATAAAAAGTATGATAAAATAAGAATATAGCATGTGCACCTTTTTTGTTTGGTTTTAAAACCCCTAAAGAATTAGGGAGAGGAGAGGAGATGCAACACTAATGCAAAAGAAGAAAAATATGATGATCGATGATGATACGATGAAGACGAACACACAAGGAGAGGGAACCCCTGCTGTTCCTGTAAACAGTAAAGGGAAGAACCACCGGAGCAGCAGGAAGCAGAAGGAAGATGACGCGGATGAAGAGAATAACTCTTCTCTGCACAAAAGAAAACTGCTCTCTGCTCTTTCTCTGATTCGTGGCTAATGGCTCCAGCAATCCCGTAACCTTGCGCGAGATTGACTAGGGAATCCTTTTATAAGGTCTCGATCACAGATAAGCACGGATTTGGGAAGATAAGAATAGGCAGTGATCGTCAATGGCAAGGACTCTAGTTCTCCGATCGAGCAAGGTGATCAAGCAAAGTAGGGAACTCTTCAGGAAAGATGAGTTTAAGCAGGACACGAAAGGGTGAGACACGACCTACCAAAGGGCGTCAATTCAGAATTGACGACCTGCTCAAGGGCGTTACTTCAAAACACGACCAGGATCAGGGCGTCACTTCCTGGATTCAATTTTGGTAATAAAAACCTTCCTTATTTGAAAATTGCGAAGAGACGCCTGAAGCAAAGGCGTTAAACAAAACACGTCCTATAGAAGGACGTTAATCATTGATTTTCAATCAGGGTGGGACTCGTAAAACACCATGAATTGACGCCCTTACAATTGGTCGTCCTTTCTTTAGAACACGCCTCACGCAAGAACGTTAATTAAAACACGCCCTAGGCAAAGTCGTGAATCACAAAAATGCATAAAATGCGAAGAAAACACACAAAAATAGAAAATCTTTATTTTATGGAAATATTGAAGTTCACTTTGGGGTATTATCATAGTGACACGAGATTTGATCATCATAGCGTCAATTTTGGCATGTCTACACCCGCCACCGAACTTGCCATTCCAGGGGCCTACTATTGCACCTCAGGCGACAGTGTTAACAACGCCGCTGGCGCAACCGGCCCATTTCTATCCAAACCCGGTTGACCCGGCAACAGTAAGTAGACTGATGCTCGAACAAATGATAGATATGAAGTTGGCAGAGAGCAGCGATGGTGATCACACGCCATTCGACGCATACCGGGTACCTTACCCAGCACACTATGCTGCCAGGAGGCTATCGATCGGCATCACCAAGCCGCCGAAGTTTGAGAAATTTAATGGGCAAGGGTCTCCCAGGGAGCACATTGCCTATTACGTGAATGTTAATGGGGATCTAGCTGTGGATGAAGCTTGTCTCCTCAAGTTCTTCGGCTCGACACTTACAAAGCTCGCTTTCGAGTGGTACTCGAGCTTGCCCTACGGGTCCATTGCCGACTGGCCTGATATGCAAAAGAAATTCAAGTAATGATTCTACATAGCTGAGCGAGAGGTAACCGTGGCAGAGCTTTACGCCACGAGATAGAGAAATGATGAGTCGGCACTTGACTACATAAAGAGATGGAGGAACCTCAGCATGAGGTGCAAGCATCCCCCGCATCAGGAGGACGCAGTGCAGATCTGTAAACAGAATCTGAAAAAGGAGGTCCTTGAGAGGATGATCGGTGCTGAGGTAAGGTCATTTGACCGTCTGAACAACATAGTGGGAGAGATCGAAGCATTCCTTGCTCGATACTCTTCTGCTCCAGCTGCATCAAGTCAGAGGGTCAGGCAGGCCGAGAGGAGGCCAACACCGCCAGAAGTTCATACACTAGACTTCGAAGCTTTCGAGAAATAGAAAGAGAAAGCCAAAGAGATGGCCGACCCTCCTCCGCCCAGGTCCACTGAACGGCGGGAAGGTCCCTCCCTGCGGGAGAAGATGAGGAACAAATTGTACTCCTTTCCTCGAGACAAAGCCCGAGTCCTATTTGAATGGGCCACTAGGTACAACAAGATCACATTACCAGATCCAAAGAGGCCTGGTGACTTGAAGAAGAAGGATGATTGATGTGACACAAGTATAGGGTATGCAGCAAGCAAACGCAAACCTCGGACCTAATCCGCATTCACAATCACATAGCAAGTAAAATGATAAATTGAGACCGAAACGCCGTCGCACACTCGCAAGCCCCGGGTAACTATATGATGCTAGAAGGAGGTGATGGATCAAGACCCTAACTGGTAGAGTGCCAGCAGGGCTAGGGTTATCCTCCCGAGGGTACGTGGCCCACACTTTGGGGCTGGCCGGTGCCACTTGGGGCACAAGGTCCCACTCTCTCACGATGACCACGGTGACCACTCAATGATGATGGCTCCGGGAACGGGCACTCACTCTCTTGCGCAACAGAGCTATGTCTACGGATATTAAACAAATAGACACTAATATAAATGGAGCAAAGTTTTAGAGCTCACCTGGTTGGTTTGAAGAAACCAACCCCGTTTGGAGACGTGGGCGAGCGGGGAAGTGTGATCCCCGCACACTGTGCCGATGAAGCTTGGGCTGCTAGTTACATGAACTACACCCCACGCAGGAGGGTTGAACTAGGGGTGGGGTAATCACAATTACATCAAACACTACCTCCACGCAGGGAGGGGCGCTAAGCCGGCCAGGCGAGAGAGAGAATTCCGCCGAGGACGACGGAACGGGCGCCGACGTGGTTCTGCCCACTTGTTGTTGGAGGGGACAGGAGGTCGCTGTTGCAGTCGTAGCTTGCTCTCAGGAAATTTTCCGATGACGAGATCAGTGAGGATGGCTTCGTAACAGGTACAGGGATGCCTCAGATTTATGTCAAATTCTTCTGCCGTTGCTGGTGGTCGTGGTGGAGACTCGAACAGGACGTCGGAATCTGGGGTTGGCAGCTTCAGAATGGATGCAGCCGGATGCAGAAGTTGTACCTGGGGCTTCCGGACTCAGAATCTCGATCCGTCGGAGTTGTTGGATCCGTGGACAAGTCCTCTGCACAGAAAAACTGACGGAGACTCCTTCTGAGGTCGGGGTGGACAGGAGGGATCCGTTGAGTGGGATCTGATCACGGCAGACAGCAGGAGGCAGACCCGAACGACGGTGGGAGAAAATTTGGAACTCTAGCTCCCGGAGGCCGAACGGGGTTACGTTTCTTTCTCCTGATCGGGGATAGGGAGAGGAAGATCTTTGGAGAAGAAACTTCAGTCTGGATCTGTCGCTGTCGACCGTGGTTGAGCTTCTAGTCGGACTCTGGTGCTCTGCAGCTAGTTCCAGATGCTGTCGGAGGAGATCGGCTCTCACGGGTGGCCACGAACTTGGAACGGAGTGCTTCCACTTCGCCTGGGAAGAGGACTAGGAGCCCTTTCCAGAATGGTACGCCTTGCCTTCAGAAGCCACTGTATGAGTTCGGGGGAGCCTCTGCAAGACGTGTCTTCTTCTGCTACCTGTAGTGGGGCAGGATGTAGGAGAGGGGGTGGGATGGAGGCATGGGAGGCTAGTGTTTGGTGGAGGTGGAGAGGGTGGGGGTGTTCGTAGGTGGCAGGGGGGGTTGTGTGGGAGTGGAGGAAGGGGTGGAGCAGGGGTGTGAAGGGGCAGGAGGGTGGAGAGGAAGTGGGGGCCGAAGCTAGTGGAGGTGGAGGTGGGGTTCGGCCATGGCAAGGATGTAAGGGGGGGGTGGCTGTTTGCGCAATAGGTGGAGGGGGGCTGGAGTTTGAATGGTCTTGGGGTGTGAATGAAGGTGTGGGGGAGTGGGAAGGTTGCTTGGGGAAGAGGGAGGGGTGTATTGGAGGTGGGGAAGGTGTATGGGGAATAGGAAGAGTCACTTGGGAAGGGGAGGGAATTGATGGGGGTTAAGTGGCCTAGGGGAGGTGAAAGGTTGGAGGGGGAGGTGGCAGCTGAGGTGGAGGAGAGAGAGAGGAGGTGAAGGGGCAGGTTCGCCCTTGGGAGAGAGAGAGAAGGGGGAGGAGAGAGAGGGGGATCCGCCCCAAGGAGAGAGAGAGGGAGAGAGAACTAGAGAGAGAGAGGGGGA
This sequence comes from Amorphophallus konjac, assembly GCA_022559845.1. Lineage (NCBI taxonomy): Eukaryota > Viridiplantae > Streptophyta > Magnoliopsida > Alismatales > Araceae > Amorphophallus > Amorphophallus konjac. The sequence continues at coordinate 24,159,100 of CM040129.1, forward strand.
TTGCAATTATGCTCAATTCTTCAAATCTTCATTACCTTCTCAAGTGGGAGTTGGGGTTCTATATATAGGGAACCCAACTTTGTACAAAAGCCCTTGAGAAAAAGGGAAATAACAGATAACCAAGGGTGCAAGAAGGGGGCGCCCATGGGCCTAGCTCCCTAATGGGCCAAAAGACCAGACAAGTCCAATATGATGACCCACTAATAAGAGCACCTAGGGCAAGACTCAAAAATAGAAGTGAAATACATCAAAAGGACTCAACAAAGGAGAAAATACATCAAGATGTCTATAGTAGTGAGATCCAGTGCCGTCGAGGCCCCATCAAGTTATCCTATCCGTCTCCAGAGGGGAGAGATGTGTCGAGCCAGAGGGAGCTCTGAGTGATGTCCCCATCAACTCCCATGGACTGGGAAGAACTCGACTCTGTCGAGTAAGGGTCTTCTCGGCTGCGGTAATGCTCCAGGAGATCAGGGTCCAGCTGCTGAAGATCCTCCCTGCTCACCCATGAGTCATCTGTAGGAGGCCGGCCCTTCCACCTGACCAGGTATCGCTCGTATACTTTGCTCCGGGTGACGGTGACCTGTTCATCCAATATCCGCTCTATCTGCTCCCGTTGGCCTCTCTGGGCTGGTGGAACTTTCTTGTGGGTGGGGGCTCTCTCAAAAAGTGGGACAGGCTCAATTCCCTCACTAGGTGTCACCGTGGAACCCCTGTATGGCACCAGGTCAGCCACATTGAATGTGGGACTTATTGCGTATTCCTCGGGGAGGTCTAACACGTAAGCGTTTGTGCCAATCCTCTTTAGAACCTGGAAGGGGCCTGATCCACGCGACCTCAATTTGGAGACATTCCCAGGGGAAAGCCTCTCAGTTCGTACCATCACATAATCACCTACGTGAAACTCCTGGTGGCGGCGGTGGGAGTCGGCTGACTTTTTATACACCTCATTGCTTTTGTTAATGTGTTTGCGGATTTCCTCATGCAATTCCTTCATGTGTTGGGCAAACGACTCAGCACTAATAGACACTCTAGCATGCGGTGGCAAAGGAATGAGATCTGTAGGGGTTCTAGGCTTGTACCCATGCACAGCTTCAAACGGGCTCATCCCTATCGACCTATTCACAGAATTGTTGTATGCAAACTCTGCCTGGGGTAATATGAGATCCCAATTCCCGGGGCGATCCTCAACAAGGCACCGTAGAAGGTTCCCCAAGCTCCGATTGACAACTTCAGTCTGTCCATCGGTTTGGGGGTGGTAGGCTGTGGAAAACTTAAGCAGGGTCCCCATAAGATGCCAGAGGGTCTTCCAAAAGTCGCTGGTGAATTTGACGTCCCTATCTGAGATAATGGTCTTGGGTAGACCATGGAGTCGGACCACCTCTTCAAAGAATAGACGGGCCACATGGGAGGCGTCTGAGGTTTTGGAACAGGGGATGAAATGAGCCATTTTAGAGAATCGGTCCACCACGACATAAATGGAGTCATGTTTCCTTTGGGTCCGGGGTAGCCCTAGTACGAAGTCCATGCTAAGATCTTGCCAAGGTCGGTCTGGGACTGGTAAGGGAGTGTACAGGCCTGTGTTTTGTTTGATTTGCTTAGCGGTTGCACATGTGCGGCATTGCCTCACAATTTTGGCCACATCCCTTTTGAGGCTGGGCCAATGGAATTGTCCTTCTACCAAGGCAATGGTTTTGTGAATCCCAAAGTGTCCAGCCAAGCCTCCTGCATGTAATTCCCAGATCAGAAAATCCCGTAGAGAGGTCCTTGGTATGCAAAGCCTATGGCTTTTAAAAATGAACCCGTCCTCTAAAATGAATCCTTGGTGTTCCTTTGGTGAGAGGGTGGACAGAGTGGACAGAGTGGTATGGATTGGGCCAAAGTCCGGGCAAGCAGAGTACTCTTCTTTGAGTCTTTCAAATCCTATGACTTCCACCTGTATGGTAGCTAGCAAGGAAATTCTCCTACTGAGGGCATCGGCTGCTCGGTTTTCACTCCCAGCCTTGTGTTTGATTACAAATGTGTAAGCCTGGATGTGTTCGACCCATCGGGCATGCCGAGCATTCAGTTTGTGCTGGGAGTTGAGGTATTTCAGGGCCTCATGGTCGGAGAATATGACAAACTCATTAGGCAAGAGGTAGTGTCTCCAATGCCGGAGGGATTGTACCACAGCATAGAATTCCTTGTCGTAGGTGGAGTACCTCATCCTGGCATCACACAGTTTTTCGCTAAAGTAGGCCACTGGGTGTCCTTCCTGGCTAAGGATCCCACCAATTCCTACCCTGAGGCATCGCAAGTAACTTCAAAGACTTTGGAGAAATCAGGGAGGCATAAGACAGGGGCTTGGGTCATTCTCTCTTTGAGCTCTTGGAAGGCTCTAGTGGCGGTCTTGGTCCACACAAAGGTCCCCTTTTTGAGGCAATCGGTGATAGGGGCTGTGATGGTGCTGAACCCCCTGATGAACCTCCGGTAAAAGGTGGCTAACCCATGAAAACTGCGGGCTTCATGGAGGGTGCGAGGTTCAGGCCAATTGATGATGGCTTGGACTTTGTCAGGGTCCATGGATACGCCCTCTGTGGAGACAACATACCCCAGGAAGGTGATGGATTGGGTCATAAAGTGACACTTCCCTAAATTGGCAAAGAGGCTTTCCTTCCTAAGGGTGGTGCAAACTTGCCTTAGATGACTGAGGTGGGCTTCCTTGGTTTGGCTGTAAATGAGGATGTCATCAAAATAAACTACCAGGAAGACTCCAATGTAGGGCCTCAGGACCTCGGTCATAAGGCGCATGAAGGTACTTGGGGCATTTGAAAGCCCAAAAGGCATCACCAGCCATTCATAAAGTCCATCCTTGGTTTTAAAGGCTGTTTTCCATTCATCCCCGGGCCTTATCCTAACCTGATGATAGCCACTTTTAAGGTCTATTTTGGAAAATATGGTGGCTCCGGCGAGCATGTCCAGCATGTCGTCAAGTCTAGGTATGGGAAACCTATATTTGACAGTAATCTTGTTGATGGCCCTGCTATCAATACACATTCGCCATGTCCCATCTTTTTTTGGTGTGAGGAGGGCCGGGACGGCACATGGGCTTTTGCTCAGCCTAAGAAACCCCTTTCTAATCAGTTCCTCCACTTGCCTCCTTAACTCAGCATGTTCGGTGGGATTGAGGCGATAGTGGGGCATGTTTGGGAGGGTGGCTCCTGGGACAAGATCTATAGCGTGCTGGACATCCCTCATGGGTGGTAGTTGGTCGGGGAGTTCCTTGTGAAAAACGTCCTTAAATTCTTCCAAGAGAGGGTGGATTTCCACGGGGTGAGGGTTGGAGGGAGTTGCCTCCCCAAGGCATATGACAATGGCACAAAGGGGTGCCCCCCGGGTTATCTCTTCTTCGAGCTCTTTCTTGGTGATAAGGTGGAGGCCTTTGACTGTCGGAGTTGCAGGTATGTGACTTTGTGTTGAAGATTTGGTTGGAGCAATCGAGGCCTTGGGTTTTGGTGGTGTGGGAAGGATTCCCTTGGTGGGTGGTTCTTTTTGGGGAGGGGAGGGGTTGAGACGGATAGTCTTCCCCTCGTGGTCAAAGGTGCAAGTGTTTGTTTTTCCATGGATAGTGGCATTGACATCATATATCCAAGGTCTCCCCAATAGGATGCTTCCTACAGCCATAGGTATGATATCGCACCATATTTGCCCTTGGTAGGATGAAAAGGTGATGGGGATAAGGCAACATGTGTTGACGGGTAGGGAGTGGTTGTTTATCCAGGACACACGGTAAGATTTGGGGTGGGATGTAGGGGTAAGTCCTAGGAGTTTGACGGTGTCCGGAGACACGGCGTTGACACAACTCCCATTGTCTAGGATGACCTTCCTAACATGGTCCCCGATTTTGACAAATGTGTGAAAAATGGAAGTCCTCCGCCAATCATCCTCTTGTGGTTGTGTGAGGGTGCACCTTATCACCCCTAGGTGGCTGGAGTGGGGGTCCTCCTCTACTCCTTCTTCATAGAATTGCTCATGGTATTCCTCTTCCCATTCTAAATTGGCCTGATAATCCTCAATAGTACCCTCATGTGTTTCCTGAGTAGTAGAAGGTCCACCCTCAATAACTAGGCTTGACAACCCCTTAGAGGGACAGTGGGAGGCTATGTGGCCATAGCCATGGCATTGGAAACACTTGATCGTGCTACTCATTGGGGTCTTCCCTTTGGAGTTGTCTTCCTTTCTAGGGGGAGGATTGGGTGTGGTGGGTGGCGGGGAGGGTCTTGTAGGAGTTCCCCCGCTGGGGGGTGGTGTTCTTAACAAAGGAGGGAGGTTGGGACGTGGTCCTGACCCTTTGGGAGGGGCAAACCTAGGATTTCTGGAGAATCTCTCTACATCCCGAGCTATTTGATAGGCAATTTCCAGGCTATGCACTTCCCTCATAAAGAGCTCCCGTTTGATGTGGGGAAGGAGACCATTCCTAAACCGGGATAAGGTAACGGCTGGATCCTCAACCACACCGCACCTTAGGAGATATGAATCAAATTTCTCAATATACTCTTCCACGGTCTTTCCCTCTTGGGTAAGGCTTTGCCATTCATCAAGAAGAAGTTGGCTATAGGAGATGGGAAGGTATTTGTTCCTAAGTTGATCTTTCATGTCAATCCAAGTGTTAATGGGTTCCTCACGCCTGATCCTCCTTTGGTTTTCAACCTTTAGCCAATAGGTTTTGGCTAGTTTAAGGAGGTGCATCTTGGCCAACCTAACCTTCCTCTCCTCGGTCATGGGGTACCACTCGAAGTATTGATCCATGCCATGCTCCCAATCTTTGTAGACACTAGGGTTGTGAGACCCATCAAAATTAGGGGCTTACACTTTGATCATTCTTAATAGGAGTTCATCATGATCCTCACGTGGTCGCCTCTCATAGTGTCGAGGTTGAGGAGCTCTCTCTTGTTCACGATACCACCCATCATCAAGGTCTTCCCTCTCATGTTCATCCCGCGGAGGGGGAAATCTGTGGGCATAGTTCCTAGGTGGGATTCTCTCATGATGTCGGGGCCGTTGAGGCCTCTCCGGTTCGTGGTACCACTCATTCTCAAGGTCTTCCCTACCCGGTTCAACTTGTGGAGGGGGGGTTCTTTGGGCAGGGATCCTAGGTGGGGCCCTTAATTCCTCTAGCTTATCCATTCGGGTGGTAAGTCCATCAAGTTTCTCTAGGATAGCCCTAAGGATAGGGTCAACTTGCTCCATAGGGGCAGGTGGGACTTCACTAGGGATGCCTTGGTTGCCCTGAGAATGGGAACTCATGGGGGGATCGGAAGTTGGGGGGTTGGTTTGGTAAACGGTGCCTCTACGGGTGGACATGCACGAAGGAGAAGAGATTGACACACGGGTGGAAGTGCAAGAGCCCTTGGACCTAGGCTTGTAGAGACAAGTCTAAAACTGGCTCTGATACCAATTTGATGTGACACAAGTATAGGGTATGCAGCAAGCAAACGCAAACCTCGGACCTAATCCGCATTCACAATCACATAGCAAGTAAAATGATAAATTGAGACCGAAACGCCGTCGCACACTCGCAAGCCCCGGGTAACTATATAATGCTAGAAGGAGGTGATGGATCAAGACCCTAACTGGTAGAGTGCCAGCAGGGCTAGGGTTATCCTCCCGAGGGTACGTGGCCCACACTTTGGGGCTGGCCGGTGCCACTTGGGGCACAAGGTCCCACTCTCTCACGATGACCACGGTGACCACTCAATGATGATGGCTCCGGGAACGGGCACTCACTCTCTTGCGCAACGAGCTATGTCTACGGATATTAAACAAACAGACACTAATATAAATGGAGCAAAGTTTTAGAGCTCACCTGGTTGGTTTGAAGAAACCAACCCCGTTTGGAGACGTGGGCGAGCGGGGAAGTGTGATCCCCGCACACTGCGCCGATGAAGCTTGGGCTGCTAGTTACATGAACTACACCCCACGCAGGAGGGTTGAACTAGGGGTGGGGTAATCACAATTACATCAAACACTACCTCCACGCAGGGAGGGGCGCTAAGCCGGCCAGGCGAGAGAGAGAATTCCGCCGAGGACGACGGAACGGGCGCCGACGTGGTTCTGCCCACTTGTTGTTGGAGGGGACAGGAGGTCGCTGTTGCAGTCGTAGCTTGCTCTCAGGAAATTTTCCGATGACGAGATCAGTGAGGATGGCTTCGTAACAGGTACAGGGATGCCTCAGATTTATGTCAAATTCTTCTACCATTGCTGGTGGTCGTGGTGGAGACTCGAACAGGACGTCGGAATCTGGGGTTGGCAGCTTCAGAATGGATGCAGCCGGATGCAGAAGTTGTACCTGGGGCTTCCGGACTCAGACTCTCGATCCGTCAGAGTTGTTGGATCCGTGGACAAGTCCTCTGCACAGAAAAACTGACGGAGACTCCTTCTGAGGTCGGGGTGGACAGGAGGGATCCGTTGAGTGGGATCTGGTCACGGCAGACAGCAGGAGGCAGACCCGAACGACGGTGGGAGAAAATTTGGAACTCTAGCTCCCGGAGGCCGAACGGGGTTCCGTTTCTTGCTCCTGATCGGGGATAGGGAGAGGAAGATCTTTGGAGAAGAAACTTCAGTCTGGATCTGTCGCTGTCGACCGTGGTTGAGCTTCTAGTCGGACTCTGGTGCTCTGCAGCTAGTTCCAGACGCTGTCGGAGGAGATCGGCTCTCACGGGTGGCCACGAACTTGGAACGGAGTGCTTCCACTTCGCCTGGGAAGAGGACTGGGAGCCCTTTCCAGAATGGTACGCCTTGCCTTCAGAAGCCACTGTATGAGTTCGGGGGAGCCTCTGCAAGACGTGTCTTCTTCTGCTACCTGTAGTGGGGCAGGATGTAGGAGAGGGGGTGGGATGGAGGCATGGGAGGCTAGTGTTTGGTGGAGGTGGAGAGGGTGGGGGTGTTCGTAGGTGGCAGGGGGGGTTGTGTGGGAGTGGAGGAAGGGGTGGAGCAGGGGTGTGAAGGGGCAGGAGGGTGGAGAGGAAGTGGGGGCCGAAGCTAGTGGAGGTGGAGGTGGGGTTCGGCCATGGCAAGGATGTAAGGGGGGGGGTGGCTGTTTGCGCAATAGGTGGAGGGGGGCTGGAGTTTGAATGGTCTTGGGGTGTGAATGAAGGTGTGGGGGAGTGGGAAGGTTGCTTGGGGAAGAGGGAGGGGTGTATTGGAGGTGGGGAAGGTGTATGGGGAATAGGAAGAGTCACTTGGGAAGGGGAGGGAATTGATGGGGGTTAAGTGGCCTAGGGGAGGTGAAAGGTTGGAGGGGGAGGTGGCAGCTGAGGTGGAGGAGAGAGAGAGGAGGTGAAGGGGCAGGTTCGCCCTTGGGAGAGAGAGAGAAGGGGGAGGAGAGAGAGGGGGATCCGCCCCAAGGAGAGAGAGAGGGAGAGAGAACTAGAGAGAGAGGGGGGGATTGCAATTATGCTCAATTCTTCAAATCTTCATTACCTTCTCAAGTGGGAGTTGGGGTTCTATATATAGGGAACCCAACTTTGTACAAAAGCCCTTGAGAAAAAGGGAAATAACAGATAACCAAGGGTGCAAGAAGGGGGCGCCCATGGGCCTAGCTCCCTAATGGGCCAAAAGACCAGACAAGTCCAATATGATGACCCACTAATAAGAGCACCTAGGGCAAGACTCAAAAATAGAAGTGAAATACATCAAAAGGACTCAACAAAGGAGAAAATACATCAAGATGTCTATAGTAGTGAGATCCAGTGCCGTCGAGGCCCCATCAAGTTATCCTATCCGTCTCCAGAGGGGAGAGATGTGTCGAGCCAGAGGGAGCTCTGAGTGATGTCCCCATCAATGATCCTCGCTTTTTCCCATACCATCAGATGCTTGGGCATACCATTGAGGATTGTTACATCTTCAAGGATGTCATTGAGTCCTTGATCAAGAAGGGAGAGCTGGACATGGGGGAGCTTAGAGTGGATCCTCCGCAGCCGCACGAGATGCCGAACCTCAGCACCACTGTCAACATGGTATCTTTAAACCAACAGCTACCTGGAGAATGGGCAGAGGCCAGTACACAGGCCACTTATCAAGCCTTCATCATGGCGCCAGCTCATGATCAAGGAGGTTGGCAAGCCGCACCAACAAAGAACAGAAGAAGAAAACAAGCTCCTCGGCCCACACCAGAGGTTCGCATAAGGGGTGTTACACCCCGACCACCACCGCCACCGGTGACACCTGTTTGGCACGACGCAGCCCCCCGGCTAGTCATGAGGCGCCCTACTCACAACAAGAAAAAACACATCCCAATGCGGGTGCACAAAGAAACCAGTCCTGCGGTGGAAAGACTCCAGGACATTATTGATGGGCTTGAAGATTATGAACAGCCCGAAATATAGCCTATGGAGTTGAAGGAGTATGTCCCTTGGGAGGAGTTTGAGTCACTCGAACTTGCCCCAGAAGCAGGAGCCGAGGCGAAGGAAGAGCCTCCCTTGTGGGGTGAGCTTCCCCAAGAGCAGTTGCCAGCCACTGAAGAGAAGAAGAAAAAGAAGAAGAGAAGACCGAGAAATAGGAAGAAGAGTGGGGTTATCCTTTCTTGCAACACCCTCTCAGCATTATTTGACACAACCCTCTCCCTGAGAGAGGAAGAGCAAGAAGTGCCCGTCGAGCCATCAGAGGTGAATCAGGCTGAAGCAGCCACCTCTCAACATGCCACCTGGTCAGGAAGGAAGTGGGGACGTCCTCCTCAGGCTGACCACAACATCCTGCTCAGGGGAGAACAACCGTATCACATCCCCGAGCCTAGGGTCCAAGGCATGGAGATTCCCCCTCCCTTAGGTCTCTACCCCGGAGAATCGGTCGGCCAGGCCACCCCTTCATTTATTGAATTTCTTACGACTCAGAGAGGAAAGCAGCCATGCCCCCGCGAGTCCCAGCAGACCAAAGAGACGGGTAGCCCCTCGGCCCCGTTGGTACTGAATCCTCCTCGGCCAAGGGAAGAACCCGACAACACCTCGAACCTTGCCGAGTTCATGAAAGAAAAGGAAGTGACCCAGCAGGCTCCGCAAGCTCAAGTGGCACCCGACCCAGCGGAAGAGGGGGCGCAGAGCCAGTTCCCCTGGTTCAAGGCGGAGGCAGGCGCAGTAGAGCCAAAGAGATGAAGTTGCTCGAGGTCCGAGCTGGCAATAGGATAGTCAAACACCTGAAGAAGATCCCAGCCAGGTTTACCATCTGGGAGATTTTATCCCTAGATGAAGAAACACGGCAAGCCATCATCGATGCGCTCCAGACGCCAGCATATGTTGAAGCCTGCCTTGCAGAGATGTCACCTGAAGTAGCTGTGGCCTTCAAGGAAGAGGATATACTTCTACCCACCTGTAGTCACAACAGGTCGCTCTACATGAAGGGGCAGCTGAATGGGCACCCCATCAACAAAGTCCTGATCGACCCGGGAGTAGCAGTGAACATACTCCCTATCGGGTGTATCAGAAACATTACTTTGACGTACACTTGGTCGAGGTCAGGAACGTCAAGATTGCCGGCTTCAGCCAGAAGTGCGAGGTCCCTATGGGGGTCGCAGAGTTCAACCTCTCCCTCGGCTACTTCACCACCAAGGTCCAGTTCCATGTGATCAACTCCAGCACCTCTTACAAGGCGTTGCTCGGTAGACCTTGGCTGCACCAAAACTACGTGGTACCATCCACTCTGCACCAATGCATCAAGTACCCCGGCAACAGGAAAGAGGAGAGAATCTTCGCCGACCTCCATCCTTTCGAAGTGTTCGAATGTCACTTGTCGACGCTAATCTCTATTTGGAAAAGCCAAAGCAAGCCTCCCAAGCCACTCAGGACAAGGGAAAGAAGAAGGCAGACCCTGACAGCTGGTTCCCTCCACCACAGCCTGGCTATGTGGCTCCCCCTCACGTGTCATTCATTTCAGAAGCAGAAGGGGTATTCCGGGCCACCTCTCTTCCCATCTACCCTACACCGAGAACACCATACCTTGAAGACTTGCTGGAAGATGTCAGGGTCCCGCCCGGGATCATCAAGCCTCTCGCAGAAGCTGATTGCCAGTTGATTGAACCATTAAGGAAGAGGTGCCCAACCCCGAGGGTCTACCTACCATCTTTTATGTGGCCAAGGAGCACCCGGTCAAGGGGGATGATGATTGTAGACTCCCCGATGAGCTGCACGACCCACTTGTCCCAATCACGGGACTTCCTGACACAGCCGGTCGTGTGGTCAAAATGACCAGAAAGCAAGGGATCCCATCTTGCCAGCTCTCCAGCCAGAAAGAAATGTTCAAGAAAATGTGGAACCCACCAAACTTGGACCGGAGGTTGTTGCAAATCACCCGACATCCAAGGTTGGGCTTTTCACTAGAAGATTCCTATGAAGCCGATGTGATATCAATCTCGGCTCCAGGCAGCAATAGCCACGCAGGCAATGCAGGCCCACGGCAGGTTGAAGGTCGCCAGCACCTTATGCCTTTGGTCAATGAAGATCAAGATGGAGAAATATTCCTATGGAATCCACCTCCCTATAGGAGCAAAGGGAAGGTCCCGTCCTCCTCTGAGGGACCAACCTTGAATAACTACAGCAGCGGGGTGCCATTGCCCTTGTCTGACATTGATGCAAAGGATGGGGAAGCAAGTCGAACTCCGAGCCTCTCTCGGTGCGACTCTGCCCTTTTTGACCTGTGTTGTCAACAACAGCGGGAAATTGAGATGTTGAAGGCTCGATTGGCCGAAGCGACTGCACTCGTGTCTGATTTAATCAGGAGCATCTTCAGCCAATAGAACATCGACATGCGTCAGTCCCCAAACAGCGTCCCGAATGCCCCCGTGCACCTGAGAAAGGAGTCATGGGATATAGCTGTCCCCCCAGTCAGAGAATCGGCCGAGCGAAATCCTACACTGCAGGAGAGGATGCAAAGGCCTTACTCTTTCCCGAGGAATAAGACCAGAGGAATCTTTTATTGGGCCTGCTACTATGGCAAGTTCTCCCTCCCGAGGTCTAAGAGGCCGCAGGATTCTCCCAGAAGTGGCGACCCCCTATTTTGCCTTTATCACCAACTACTAGGCCACTCTATCGAAGACTGTTACGTCTTCAAGGACATTACTCAAGAACTGATTGAGAGAGATGAGCTTATAATGGGAGATTATGTGGTGGCTCCGCCGCGCCCCCATGTGATAGGCAGCCACGAAAGAAGTGTTTACATGGTGTCAGTTCAGCACCAGATTTTTGAAGATATAGCTAAGAATGAACTACCCCAGCCGCCGGCAGTGGAACAGTCCCCAGTGTGGCAATCAATCACCTTGGCTCCTGTAGGAGCCATCTATGATAGTTACCAATAAGATCCCGGAGAAGTCCTTTACTTCTCCGCACAGGAGAACCCCTCGGAGCCGCAGACAACAGGCCTGGAAGAGGGGGAAACAAGCAAAGCCTCATTACCTAACGAGGCGGGGCAAGAAGACGCCTATGGTGTCCTTGAAGCAGAAGATGGCGAAGATAAGGATTTCATCGACCTACTACCAGCGCCGTCGGAAATTGAAGATGGCGGCCAGGCCACAGTAGATGAGCTCCTTGAAATTAACCTGGGCACGGAAAGCGACCCCAGGCCAACCTTCCTAAGTGCCCTTTTACCTCCACAGGAAAGGGAACAATATATCAAGTTGTTGCAAGAATTCCGAGACTGTTTTGCCTGGAACTACAATGAGATGCCCTGCCTAAGCCCCGGTGTGACCCAACATATTCTGGCTATTGATCCCAAGGTGGAGCCGGTGAAGCAATCCCCCAGGCGTATGAGGCCGGAGCTGATAAAACAGATTTGCAAAGAAGTCGCCAAGCTCCTAGATGTGGATTTTTTAGCTGAAAATCAATACACTACTTGGTTGGCCAATATTGTGCCGGTGAAGAAGAAGAATGGACAGATCAGGATCTACGTGGACTTCCGCGACCTGAATAAAGCTTGCCCAAAAGATGACTTGCCGGTGCCCGTCACCGAAGTGATGATTGATGCAACTACCCGCCATGAGGCCTTGTCCTTCATGGATGGATCGTCTGGCTATAATCAAATATGGATAGCTAAACATGACCGAATTCACACGGCCTTCCGGTCACCTAAAGGGATATTCCACTACAAAAGGATGCCCTTCGGCCTCAAGAACGCTGGCGCCACTTACCAGCGGGTGATGACCAAGATATTCGATGAACTGCTATATAGCAAAGTCGAATGCTACATCGATGATCGGGTCGTCAAGACAAAGAAAAGGGGGGATCACTTGAATGACCTTAGAGTCATCTTCGAGAGACTCCGTCAGTACGAGCAGACGATGAACCCAATGAAGTGTGCCTTCGGCGTCTCCAGTGGAAAGTTTCTCGGCTTCATTGTCCGATATAGGGGGGATCGAGATCGACCCCTTTAAAATAAAAGTCATTCAGGAGCTACCTCCTCCGAAGAATCTGGGAGAGTTAAGATCCCTACAAGGCCAGCTGGCTTACATCCGAAGATTTATCTCCAATTTGTCGGGGCGCTGTCAGCCATTCCACAAATTAATGATGAAGAATGCACCTTTCAACTGGAACCAGGAATGTCAGAAGGCCTTCGATCGGCTGAAGGATTACTTAAAGACCCCGCATGTGCTGGGGGCACCTGTCAAGGGGAGGCCACTTATTCTATATATAGCTACCACGGAATGTTCACTGGGGGCAATGCTCGCCCAGAACAATGATGAGGGGAAGGAGCAAGCTCTTTATTACCTTAGCCGAAGACTAATGGGGGCAGAAGCAAAATACACCCCGATTGAGAAGGTTTGTCTCACCTTGGTCTTCGCAGTCAAGAAGTTGAGGCATTACATGCTCTCGCATGAAGTGAGCCTGATTTCAAAGTCCGACCCAGTCAAGCATATTCTCTCCCAGCCAGTTCTGAAGGGACGTCTCGGCAAGTGGGCAGTACTATTAATGGAATTCGACATCACCTATGTGCCGCAGAAGGCCGTTAAGGGTCAAGCCATGGCCGATTTCTTTGCAGCGCACCCTGTGCCTGAAGATTCCCCACTGGCCACAGAGTTGCCTGAAGATGAAACACTGGAAGTGGACCAAGTCCGATAGATCACCTGGCAGCTGCACTTTGATGGAGCTTCGAGAATAGAAATAACCCCGTCAGGGCACATAAAAGTACGAGCCGGGGCCGGCATCGTCCTTAAATCCCCTGAGGGAGAAGTATTGCATACATCCTGCTCCATTAACAAGCCCTACACAAATAATGAGGTAGAGTATGAAGCTCTGATCATCGGTCTCCAAGTCGCTTTGCAAATGGAGATTAAAATGCTACAGGTGTTTGGCGATTCATTATTGGTCGTCAAGTAAGTCCAAGGACAGTTTGACGTACGAAAACCCGAACTACTCCTTTACCACGCTAAGGCGAAACGGCTCATGCTGCAGTTCTACCTCATTGAGATAGGCCACGTCGCCAGGGGGGAAAATGCACAAGCCGATGCACTGGCGAAATTGGCAAGTTCATTAGCAGTCCTGCCAGATGGATCCCTCAGCATCCGGGTGGTGAATCAACGCCAAGTGCCTAGCATGATAGAAGGGCCAGAGGAAGAAGAACTTGAGGTCGTCACAGTGGAAGCCATCATCCCACCCGACTGGAGAGACCCCCTTTTATAGTGGTTTAAATACCAGCAACTACCCAGGCAGAGAGAAGAGAAGATCAAGCTGATCAGAACAAAAGATTCTTACGAGGTCCGAAACTGTATCCTATTCTGAATTATGGCAGATGCCAAGCGAAAAGTGCTCCTACGATGCCTGTCCACAGAAAAAGCTTGGAAGGTCATGAAAGAGGTTCACGCCGGAACAGCTGGTGCACATCAGGCAGGACCAAAAATGAAAATTGAAATAAAGAAGCTCGGCTACTATTGGCCGACAATGTTCGACGACTGCTGCAAGTACGCCAAGTCTTGTCAGAAATGCCTGGTAGAAGACCGCCCGTGCCGCTGCATCCAACACTGCCCAGCTAGCCTTTCACCCAATGGGGAACAGACGTCGTGGGTCCACTACCCTCATCATCCGCTGGGTGCAAATACATCTTGGCCGCAACTGATTATTTCTCCGCTGGGCAGAGGCTATTGCTTTGAAAGAAGTGACCACAGAAATCATTGCCAGATTTGTCCGTCGCAACATCATATTCCGGTTTGGCACTCCGAACTGAATCATCTCAGACAATGGAAGTCACTTCCACAACCAGAAAGTCTACCGGCTGGCAGAAAAGTACAAGATTGACTGGAGGACATCAACCCCTTATAACCCACAGGCCAATGGCCTAGCTGAGGCTTTCAATAAAACTCTTTGTACTCTCCTGTCCAAAATTGTTAGTTCTAACAAGAGAGATTGGGAAGAGAAAATGTACGAGGCCCTGTGGGCGTACCGAACTGTGTACAAAACTCCAATGGGTTGTTCACCCTTTTCCTTGGTGTATGGCTCGGAGGTAATTGTGCCCATCGAGTTGGAAATACCCTCCCTTCGGGTCGCAATCCAGTACAGGTTGGTCCGGGAAGAATAGACAAATGTCGAGCGAAGGCTCGAAGAGCTCTCCAACTTGGAGGGAAAGAGGCTTCGGGCCTAGCAGAACATCCAGGTCTATCAGGCCCAAATAGCGCGTGCCTTTGACAAGCTCGTCAAGGAGCGTGAATTCAAAAAGGGTGACCTCGTCATGGTCAAGAGAAGAGAAGTCATGGCTTCCAATCCCAAGGACAAGCTAAATGAGAATTGGCTTGGACCCTATGTAGTCCGGAAAGTCTACGAGGGCGGAGCATATGTAATCGTCAACCATCAGGAGGAGGTTCAGTTTCCGCCCCTCAACGGTAGACATTTGAGGTTATACCACGCTCCAATTCCCACATTCAATGAATGAAACATTTCTCTGACCCACCCCCGGCGAATTTGCGTTACTATTGCCCAGAGGGTTTGGGCACTATTTATCTTGAATTTCAAAAAAAGAAAAAAAAAGAAGAAAGAAGAAGAAGAAGAAGAAGAAGAACAAAAAGAAAAAAAAAAGGGGGGGAAAGGGAAAAGGGGGAGGGAGGAATAAGTCTCCATTCATTAATATTCACTCTTATCTTCGAGAATATTTCAATAAACAAACCAAACACGTCGGTCTCCGATTCCCTGTCGGCATCGACGAATAAACCTGTGGTCCAGACCTTTCGTCTGGTTCCATGAGCACAAAAACACCCTTGCTTTGGCACTAACCCCGTGTCAATGAATAAACCACATCGGTCTCCGATTCCTTGTCGGCATCGACGAATAAACCTGTGGCCCGGACCTCTCGTCTCGTTCCATGAACAAAAAGACTCTTGCTTTGACACTAACCACGTGTCAATGAATAAGCCACATCGGTCTCCGATTCCCTGTCGGCATCGACGAATAAACCTGTGGCCCGAACCTCTCATCTGGTTCCATGAACAAAAAGACTCTTGCTTTGACACTAACCCCGTGTCAATGAATAAGCCACATCGGTCTCCGATTCCCTGTCGGCATCGACGAATAAACCAGTGTCCCAGACCTTTCGTCTAGCTCCATGAACAAAAAGACCCTTGCTTTGGCACTAACCCCGTGTCAATGAATAAGCCATGTCAGTCCCCGACTCCTCGTCGGCATCAATAAACAAACCTGTGGCCCGGACCTTTCGTCTGGTTCCATGAAAAAAAAAGACCATTGCTTTGACACTAGCCCCGTGTCAATGAGCATACCACCCCAGTATTGTAATCTCCAGTCCCACCGATGAACAAACCCTTGGCTTGGACCTTCCGTTCAAGTCGATGAACAAAAAGAACGCCTTTGCTTGGCTCGGACCTTCCGTCCAAGTCGATGAACTAAAGAACCTCCTTGCTTGGCTTGGACCTTCCGTCCGAGTCGATGAACAAAAAGAATGCCTTTGCTTGGCTCGGACCTTCCGTCCAAGTCGATGAACAAAAAGAACCTCCTTGCTTGGCTTGGACCTTCCATTCAAGTCGATGAACAAAAAGAACGCCTTTGCTTGGCTCGAACCTTCCGTCCAAGTCGATGAACAAAAAGAACCTCCTTGCTTGGCTTGGACCTTCCGTTCAAGTCGATGAACAAAAAGAACGCCTTTGCTCGGCTCGGACCTTCCGTCCAAGTCGATGAACAAAAAGAACCTCCTTGCTTGGCTCGGACCTTCCATCCCAGTCCATGAACAAAAATGCGCATCCCCGTTGCTCGGTTCGGACCCTCCGTCTGAGTCAGTGAATGAACAACTTTCCTAAACCCAACACGAGTCAACAACTCCCCCTTTGGGATTGGCCTCGTCGAAGTCGTTTTGGGCCTTTTGCCCTGGACGACACATAATCCCTTCCCTCTTGCTTCGGTATTCCGCCATGCCGATGACCAAACCTCCACTCAGATATGTCGGTCATGTGCATATGCAGTGAAGCGATCCCCTCATCCCTTCGCTGAAGGAGTGAGCATTTTCCCGCGAATTAGCACCGGACCAGCATGCCACAAGCCAGGAAGAACAAACATCTTATCGAAGAGCTCTACACTCATGGGACCCACGCACTCGTCCCTCGCTTGCGCCACCCGCGAGTGGGGGGCATTTGTGGACGCCAAAAAATGACGGTGACGATCATATGGCATTCGCGTCCGCACGCGAGTCGAAGACGAGAGGGCCAAACAGACCCATACCTCGCCCGGTCAGGATGAGAACGTGCCTGGTGTCCGCCATTCGTTACGGAAGCCCCCGGGCGGAAGATACCACCACAATTCTATGACCGGCCATGCCGAGAGTCAAATCAAAGAAAAGCTGAGAACTCCGGCACAGTCTCGGCATATGCCGAAAGTCACGCAAAGCCTCGGATCGAGCCCCAGAAGCTGCGAACGGGACATTGCGGAGGCCATGTATCACAACTAAAACATTCCGGGAGTGCCATCGTTCATATAAACGGCCGCGACTTCGAAAAGAATTCGTTTGGTGCTTAAAACGACGCGGAAGGGCCTTAAAGCAGCACGCCTTAAAACGACGCCCCCCCCCCCCCTTGCTTAAACGGCGCGCCCCCATTTCATGCTCTAATACGAGCTCCCTTTGCATTGCATTAAGACGGCGCCACTCCATGATTGGTTTAAAACGGCGCCACCTCCCTGCTTCGGTTATCCGACACGCACCTGTTGAAGGGGCCATTCCCCCTTTGATGCTTAAAACGGCGCTGCACTTACCTAAAAGCTAAACCGGCATGCCAATTGCACTTGGGTTTAAACCGGCGCGGGCACTGTTCCACCGTGCCGTTTTAACCTCATTCTATCCCATCCCTGGCACGATACTCTGTTCGGCATAAATGTGATGTGCAGGGGACATTCAATGCCCGACCCTCTGTCTCTGCCTCCGTTCGACAGCAGAGGAGTGGCAGCGGTGAAGCAACGCCTGCGGACCTGCGACCATCTCATCCTCGGACGAACAGCAGCGTACGGCGCGAACCAGCATCGTCCAGCGCACCATGTCAACTCCGAGCTTCGTCACGGACGAGGTGGAAGTGGCAGGAACCTCCCAGGCGAGCCATTCTATAAAAAGGGGGCATTATTGTGAAAACAAAGAGGAGGAAAAAAGAGAAGACAGGGCTCTCTCTCTCGGCTGGGCAGGGTGCAACGGGAGAAGAAAGGGAAAGAGAGGTGATATCTTCTGAGAGGAAGAGTCCGCCGAAGAAAAAAGAAGTTGCTTCCTCACGTCGGAGAGGTGAGATGAAGTGAAGAGAGGGGAGTGAGGGTGAGGGGTGGTTACAGGAGGAAGAGGCATGTTCTCTCTCTCCCTCCTCCGTCTAATGCTTCTCACTCTCTCCGTCGAATGTATTCTCCTTTTTTTTGTAATGCATTCGTTTCCATCTTCTCTGTATCAAGACTCCTTCCCCAGTTTGTGTGGATGAATAAAGGAAAACCTTTTTTGCAAGCTTAGTCTCCGTCGCTCCGATCCTTGCTTCCCATTCTCACTCTCCAATCATCCGGGGGTCTTTGAGGTTTGCCACCCCATGGCATGACCCTCAAGGTAACCCACTCGACGGATGAATACTTCTTGCCCTACTGTGGCAAACATTTGTCCCGCTTCAAAGATCATCGCCCGTGAGTCGTGGTCGCTCTCGTAGGCTGGCCCTCGAGCGTTCCACACTCACACTTGGGCTAACGGACCGCCGTGAGGCCGTTCCACGTTTTTGAGGGTCATCTCGGAGTAATCCGTTTGGTGGCCTTTGCTTCTCTCCGGCAAGTCTCAGTCCGGGGGAGGTGCTGTCCGATTTTCGCCAGGGGCTAAGAACCCGTGAGAACAAACGAAGAAAGCACCCTCCAAAGAACAAACTCAACCTTCAAACTAATACACAGTAAGCCTATGTGAACAAACTCCCCGAATAAAACACTTGAACATTCATGCCGATTCATCTTAATAAACAACAAAAACGTCTAACCCCCTCCCCTTTCATCAACTTAATCCATCAGTCAGATGAACAAACGAACCATTAGACCAACCTACGGGGGAAATAAAAAGAAAACGCAGTAAACAGAGCTTCGAAACAACCCCATATAGCTATCCCAACGTGAGTTAAAACGGCGCGGCCATTGTTCCACCGCGTCGCTTCAACCCTCCTCACAAAATCCCCCCATCTCTTTCTTTAAATGCTAAAACGGCGCCCCCCCTTGCCCTCCATATCCGGTGCGCCCCTCTCCCCTTGCATGGCCTTAATACGGCGTGCCACCCTCCATCTTGCCCTTAAAATGGTGCGCCCCGTGTTGAACTCTTAAAACGGCGCCCCTATACCCGACGCCCCCCCCTTGTCTATCCTGTAAAGCCCCAAATCCGGCGCGCCCATCTCCATCCTGTTGCCCCAAATCCGGCGTGCCTAAAAGAGAAAGAAACTGATTAACCATAAGAAAATACCTGAAGCTAATGAATAAAACTAATCAAAAGTTTCCTCCTCGCTACAATCCAAATTTTGTTCCGGGGGCGCTGCCCCCTTGACCCCCGCGACCTGACCGTGCAGGTCGATCCACGTGCGAGGGCGCACGTTGGCGAGCTCGGGCTCCACACCGACCAATCCACTTCCCCGGACTGTGTTTAAAGAGAAAAGTGATGATGCCCCTTGGTATCGGACGTGGACCTCGGAACCCCTGACATGGTCATGATCTGGGCACCTCTTGGGCCGATAGTTCATCAGCTTGACCCACTTCTTCCGGGATCCGATCCCGCATCCACATTAAACTTGCCGTACCTACGGCAGACATCCGTACGGTCTTGTCTTCGTCTTCGACGCTACTGATGCGGACTTTCGTCCGAGCACGAAATGGTCCGTGAGTGACCAATATATACGTATCTATGAACATTTTACGTCCCAACGTGGGTTTGTTTAAACGTGATCCGAGATCGTTGTTCTCGCTTTGTCACCATGAATTTCAGGCCTTAGGGCCCTTACTCCCGGCAATCAATCAAGGGTGTTCCCCCGTATGGGGGATGTAAATAACGCCGTGGCCTTTATGGCACGGCGGGTTTTGGTCCCGACCCGAACCACACAATCGTCTGACTAGTCAGATCGAGCACACCATGGGCTTCCGTGAAGCCCGAATAAATTGTCACTTTGTGGCTGGCACGCCCACGCACTTAATAAACCCAATGAACAAATAAACAACGATTTTAAATAAAAAGTGCATCCACAACAGATCATTCTTCTCCTTGCTATTCATCTCTTCCACCCTCAGATAATAACCCAGATGAATAATTCAATCAATTAATTCTCCTAAGCCAATCCCTCTAAGAGCGAATCAATAGGCTAACTGAGGAAGTCCAAAGCATGGAGGGAGATCAGTTCTTTGACTATTCTGGATCCAATCCTACTCATCAAGTCCTTCGCACTGACTATGATCAATCCTTGATTCCTCAATATCATAACACTCAAATCAATTTTGATTCCGAAGATGAAGGGATTATGGAGAGAAATTGTTAGCAGATTTTAAATGAGAACTCTAAGGAATTTGAGGGGATTGAGGAATGTGTTGGAAAAGAAATAAAGGAAGATGATGAATTAGTGTATGATCATGTTCAATTTGAAATTGAGGAGCTTGTGTGTGATTATCCTTATGAGGAGAAAGCTAGAGAAGCCGACGATCTTAAGTTGGGGGAAGGAGGAGAAGCGACTAATGTTCAAAATCAAACCCTGTTGTTGTTTCTCTCTGAATTTGATGAAATTCTCTTTGAAGATGGGAAGGAAGAAGAAGTGAAGATGGAACAAGCATTAAATACTTGTTTGAACAATGCAATTGAGGTTAATGAGGAATTGAATGAATTGAATGTGCCGCATGATAATTTTTATACTTTCAATCTTAAGGAGATGGTAGAGCTTATGCCAATTCTTGACCACAGTGATTCTTTTAAAACTCTTCCAGCCGATTGGTCTAATCATGCTGATTTATTTGACCCCATTGAATCTAATGACTATGGTGTTGAGGAACATGTTTCTTTGACTCTTGATGTTGATAACCCCCTCGACACCAATCCATTTATGGGAGCCTCTAACCCTCCAGCCTCTCACCTTCAAGAGGAATATTTCATAATTCATGACATGATCCTCACCAATGTTCCTCCTCTATTCTCTAATCGGGATGGCCGTCTTGAGTTGCCTCCACCCCGATATCTGCTTTGCCCTTGTACTCACCAATCACACTTGTTTCTCTCAGGGCATGAAAAAGAAAACTTTAATAAGAATAAAATTCTTTGATGGATCATTTTAAAATCAACTAGTTGGTTATAGAGCTTTAATGTGTCTGGCTAAAGACGTAAAACTTAGTGCTTATGGGAGGCAACCCAGGATTTTTTGTTATTTGATGCTTTTTGTTTAGTATGTTTTAATAAGCAGGCCGAGGAGAAGGAGATGTTGTCGTTCTTTGAAAGGAGCCTTTCGCCTCGCACATCAGGTTGTCTCTTTCCTACTCAGTAATATTCTCTATTACATTGTTCTTCCATTTCAATTTTATTTGCCATTGAGGATAATGTCAGTTAAGTTGGGGGGGAGAGAGAAAATTTTTCATAATGTCTTGCATACCATTTATATATGAAAGAGAAAAGATGACATCCCCAATTAAGTTCTCTTGATTTGTACTTTTATTGAAAGTAATTCTGGAATAGAAAAGGCTGGGGAGAAGGATGATGGAAAAATTATTCAATCTTGCTACGGAACACTGATATAAGAATCTCTTTAAAGATCATGTGTACTTTAGAAAAAAATGAAATTCACTTTGCACGCTAATGAAACAAATGGGACAAGCTTTCTGTTGTTTTGAGTATTGTGTTTGATGTTATGCACTTCTCAAGAAGGAGATACTTTCAAGCTTTCTGCCAAGTTATCTACCAATAAGTGCAAAAGCACTTTGAAAAAAAAATGTTGAAAACACCATGAAAAATACCCATAATCTTAGTAACCAGGCCTACTTCACCTGAGATGTGTTGAGGTTCGCGTCAAACGGAAAAGGGAACCTTGATCTGTGAAACCGGGCTTACTTCTCATAAGGTAAGAGTCGAGATTCGTGTTAAACAGAGAAGGGTAGTGCAGCATAATGTGTAAGAAAAAAAAAAAGGATCCCAAAGGGACAATGAAATAAAGCAGACAAGAAGCTGGTATGCTTAATGTTCTGAGTTAGGACGTGTAGGGTTGAAAGACACGTGCTTGGAATAACAAATGAGGGATGCAATTATCTTAACTGTGGATTTTGTATTACACATGCACAAGTGCTATTGAACTTTCGGATGCATTCTTAAGTCATAATCTAAGGCTAGAGCGTATTAAGGTTTACATATTACTAATATTTGGCTGATTCTATGAAAGAAGAGCTGGAGATAGAAGTATGAATTTTGTAGACTCATGCTAGTCCTAAATTTTAATCTATTTACATTGCTAAGGGACTAGCAATGAGTAAGTTGGGGGTGTGATGAGTATCACATTTTGTATCATAACTTGCATCACATACATCATCTTTTCGCAATAAAAGTACAAAGTTGCGCAACATAGACAGTTAATTCCACTCTCACACATAATTTGAGTCTATATGTATTTTATCATCATTTTCGAGTAAAAATGACAATGTGTGAATCATCCAAGAAGTTGCACAACTATTTTCAGATAAAAGAACAATAATATGTTGAATTTTTAATGTTTGCAGGGCCAGAGGAGGAGGCGCCCAGCCATCTGGGCGCCTATTTCAAAAACAGAAAAAAAAAGATGATGAAAAGAAGAAGGCGCCCAGTCTGCCAGGCGCCCCTTTGCCCATTTGAAGCTACAAAAATCAAAAAGAAGGGAAGAAAATAAAACAAAAAGGCACCCAGCTGCCTGGGCGCCCCTTAGAAGGTGCCCAGCTGCTTGGGCGCCCCTTTCACAGATGCAGAATAAAAAAATAAGAAGAGAGAAGAAAAAGAAGCAGGTGCCCCTTCCCTAGGGCGCCTATTAAATAAGAAGCGACAGCACAGACGGTCGCGAATTCAGTAATGCACATAATTCGAGGCACCTATTACGTAACTCGAGATAATTGACAAAGAGCTGACAAAGTACTGAAATGTTGAATAGGTGACCTACTGAGCAGTCGCCTCTTTAATTCGATACGCAAAATGAGGTAGAAGTGGCGGGAAATGAGTTGAAGAGGCGCCCACGGCCCCAAGTGCCCTTTAAGAGGTGCCCAGGACCACAGGCGCCCCCTTGTTGTCACAGAGATCGAGGCGAGATTCTAATAAGGCAATAAAGAAGTGGCTCCCATTCTCTTAGTCGCCTATTCAGCATTGACGACCGTCTGCCCAGTCGCCACTTCAGCATGGGTAACTGATGCCTCCGAAGCCTCCATAATGATCCCTTGATGCACTCTTTCGATGAATGAGGCCTGAATGCTCGAGATTTGGCCTGTAATCAACGTGAAGCCCCCCTGTGCTCTATATAAACCACCTAAGAGTGACCATGGAGGGGAGTTAGTTCTTACCAAGTCTTTTTCCCTTTTCCCCTTGTTTCAGTCGTAGCTAGTTTTGATTTATAGTTGTTTAAGTCTTCTCCTCTCTCCCTCTACCTTTCCCATCTTCCAACTTCTTTCTCATCTCCCTAAGGTGGAGCTTCTCTTTTGGTCCTCTCACGGCGGCGTTTAACTCCAAGGTGGGGCGGCAATCAAAGGCTCGGCACAGCGTGGCGGCGTCAATCTTCCAATCCTCAGCTACATTTCTTCCCTTTTCTTTTAATTCCAAGTTGTACTTTTAATTTTCATAGTTGTACTTTTTATTCCCATAGCAATAAAATTCATTTTGGCAAATTTTGTATTTTCTCTTTCATTCTCTTCTACACTTCTCTTCTCAACCCCTCTCATTTTCTTTAGTTAGATTTATTTCCCATGCATGTTGATTTTCTATTTTTGTACAAACACACTCCAAATCAATTCTTTCTCAAATACATGGATTTTCCAACGGGTTTTAAATTAAAATATTTCCTTCTCGTGGGATCGATCTGCTATTCACCACTTTACTTGAATTTCTAAAGCTATTTAAGTGAGTGGGTGTGGTTATAAATTTTGAAATTGTGTGTGGCACGGCATATTTTTTAAATGACACATTGTCTTGCGCATCACACAGCCAGGACATATCACGACACCTCAGTCGTGCAGTCTCATCTATCGAGACAAAAGCCCAACCAAAGACCACACGGTCTGAAAGCACTAACACATAAACAACCTCACCGTCATGTACGCTACACTGACCACGGGTGAAGCTAAACACAGACTACCCAACAAGTTAGATCAACAGTGATGGAAACCATACATCTAGAGCTCACGCTACACGAGAACCACGTAAGCCACAAATCATGAATCCTGGATCACGAATCACAAATCCCGTGTCATGTGACAGAAGCACCTCCTCACTAGAAGAAAAGCTAGATGCGTCTACTGACATCTTACACTGCACCTCAAGTGTCTCCCACTCACCTCGAATGTGATAACTGAGACACCAAACAAGAACCAAGGAACAACAATAACGAGTGACTAGTTAGGGACACACCCATCAGCTGGTCCAAACGCCCCTGACCACGTGTGCACACACAAGATCAATGTCTTGAGCCAAGCCTCTAGCAGATTTTCCCCTCTCGCTAGACTCTCACGGCTAGACAAAGGGGCCCACGGCAACCAGCCTTCAAATCGTCTCTATCGGGAACTCACCCCGCCACCATTCCCAGGCGGGCCGACACACGGAAGTGTCATCAGGCTACGACTAGTGGAGACTCACTAGACACAGAGACTCAAAATAGCAAACACCGAAGTATAGACAGGCTAAGCACGCACATGACATACGTACTACAGAGCATAAAGCAGCGCACAGAACTACCGCCAGACTCAGGACAGACAACTAGACCTGCTGACACAACGATCCTTGAGTCACAAGACTCGAGTCAAGATCGTCGCATATCACGGCAACAAGCCATTAATCAACCTAGTCTCTAAGCCAAATCATGATAAAACACATGGAAGACGGCACACAACAGTCGGATCCACACATTAATGAAAGTCCACGGCCTCTTAGGCACTCATCGGACTCACAATTCTGCATAACACGAAGCACGGAACATGAGGGATCATCGAAGCCCTCTAACCACATGGACACGTAAGCCGTGGTAAGACGATACCTCTAAGCATCCAAAACTAGGTCTCGATCCCCACGGGATAACCGAGACACTCTCGAGGTCACGTGTCAACCATTGGGTCACAACCGGGTCGGTACAATGGCACTCCTAGACACCCTATAACACGGTCACAGCCTATCATGCCCCGTACTCTATACCGTCAAGGTATTGTCCGCTTTGACCTACCGGCCTCACGGTTTTGTCCCTTTCTAACAGTGATCGGCTCTAGAATGGGGGACTTTCCGGGAGGTCACCTATCCCAGTACTACTCCCTATTAAGCACGCTTAACTTCGAAGTTCTTTACAAGAACTGAGCCGATACTTCAAAAGGCTCTTCGGTGATATAGAGTACAACTTAGTTATATTTGAGGGTGTTACAATCTACCCCTCTTATATAGGCGACGGCCTCGTCGCTGGGCACATATAGCACACAATCAAACCCCCAGGCATGTCGGACTCTAGAGGTGGCCCCTACAGGCTCAAGAGGTGGCTCCCACTATGTAGCACTTTGTCCCATTGCGAGTTCAAGAGGTGGCTCCCATAGCATAGCACTTTGCTCTGCATGGCACTTAGTTCCCACACTTCTGGCTGGGGTATATCTCTGATACCATTCTATCATGTCCCGTACTCTATACCGTCGAGGTATTATCCGCTTTGGCCTGCCGGCCTCACGGTTTTGTCCCTTTCTAACAGTGATCGACTCTAGAATGGGGGACTTTCCGAGAGATCACTCATCCCAGTACTACTCCCCATTAAGCACGCTTAACTTCGGAGTTCTTTACAAGAACTGAGCCGATACTTCAAAAGACGTCTCGGTGATATAGAGTACAACTTAGCTATATTTGAGGGTGTTACATAGCCCTCATAGGACGTCCAAGACATCCACAGAACAATGGGCTAACCAAGGGGTCGAAGTCACCACAACATGAAACCAAAACAATGCGAAAGAACACCTAGAACAAGTAGCAGTCGGCCCATGGCCGCTACTTAGTAGCCCAGCAAAGTGACGGTCTCATCAAGACTACTACTCAAAGACCCAGGCAAAATGCGGTAACCAAAATGATCGCGACTATCTAAACGCAGTTAGGTGAACGACCGCGTTCACCTAGACGCTTGACCTGAGCAAGAGACGGTCTCCCCTTGACCGCTACTCAGAGAGGCGGTCAGTCGCACGATCGTGACTTGCAAACCGACATAGATCGACCGGAGAAACTAGAACGTGCTTGACCAACGACCGCTTCTACATAAACGCGGTCTTTCAAAAGACCGTGTCTTTTTCACGCGGCCGGGTAGACGACCATGTCTACCAACCGACCTTCAAAGGGTAAAGCGTTCTAGACAAGACCGCTACTACCCCTGAGCGATGAACGCGGTTTCTGGTGGACCGCGACTCATCCTCCGGTCCGAAAATTGTAGAAACCTATAAAACTCGATCTTTCCATGCCCCAATTGCTCCTAAACGATAGGGAAACATCCCTAGAGTCAATATCAACCTTCCACAAGTCGGAAGGGATCAAACCATCCACAAAACAGTCAGAAATGGGCGATTCCCGCGAATCAACCCAAAACGAGTCAAGCAAGCATTTGGCCTCATACGGGCCCCAAATCACCCTTAAACGGAGTTAAACTGGCACGAATTGAATCCCAACATGCCAGGGGTTCATATTTTACCATTTAATGTGAAAACCATCACCTGGAACGGCGAACACGGCTCACACCCCCGAAACATGATTTCTCCCTTAAAGCTGGAAAGTCCACTCAAACTCACACCGTTCAGCTCCAAATCACGAGAGGGAGCAGAAAAAGAGTAGGGTATCCATCCCCCTACCTCCACTGAAGATCTCACACGCCAAAACAGCCAAACCACGCCAAAAACATCACACAAACAACCCACGCCGGCTTTGAATCCACGAATGGGATCGCGCCTACGCCACGCTCCGATACTCGCACCGTCACACTCCACGACATCTCCATGCCATCTCCACGTCATCCCCGAGCCTCCTCCGTCCACAGTTGGAGCAGAGGGGGAAAGAGGAGAGAGATCAGAGGGGGAGAGAGTGAGAGAGGAGAGAGAGGAGAGAGGAGAGAGAGAGAGGTTAAAAGGAAAAGAAAATAGGAAATTAGCAATATTTCCTAAAATTTGATTTTTGGCCCGAAATTCTGTAAACTCAGAAAAATACGAAAAAATAGTCTGTGCGATCCTCGGAAAGAGCACAATGCACCTGTAGCATTCTGGAGTCTCAAAAATCAACAGTTCACTCTCCACAGGGTTCCGCAAGTTATACAGGAGGAAAACCTCGGTGGATCGTAAAACACAATCAGGGACCCACGAAAGCGCTCTGAAAGCTCTCCGATTCTGATCCGAAGAATCCATGGTATTACAGCCTCCCCTCCTTTAAGAAATTTCATCCTCGAAATTCATGGAGCTAACAAGGAACAGGGAAGAACAACCCCAAATGCTGGCAATGCTCTCCAAGTACCAGCCAAACCTTGAACACACAAAATACGATAACATAATTCTCGAAAAACACAAATATGAGGAACACTGCCAGACCACAATCATAGGCACACGCTCTGGATCTTAAAGCACATCGATCCACAGAACGAGCACGGCATACAAAGGAACACAAATCTGGCTCCTCCGAAACAGGGCATCATCGCTATCGTCTCATAAAACAAAGAGACACGACCCATGCCACGAAACAGCCACCGATAAAATACACTCGGCAAATAAAACAAGCACCAGCTCTCACGAGAAAGACAAATACTTTAGCTGACTACTCCGCCCATCGGCTTCCGCGCCATGAACAACAATCGAAACTGGCACGCAGAAAGCCAATGACAGCACTGGACCACAAACACAATCGAGTCAGTCCTCACTCAGACATTAAATCTGATTCAAGTTGCATGCCAACTCTAACACAATAGAAGAGTACAGTAGAACCAATCGACAAGATCTCGATCCACGTAAATCTGAAATCAGACTCACAGGGAACTCCTCCCAAGCTGACCACAACACAACCAACACACATCCTAAAACAACACATGCAGAATCCTTGGCTCTGTTCTCACCACAGAACCACGGGACACAACAGCAAGCTGGGTCACATCAAGGCAAAATTATAGCTGAACACATGGCTAAATGTGTTGAGTCTCTCCAAGTGATTTTGATGATAACAAAACCTTGAACTTAGTTTTTCATCTTATGACATGTCAATGTAATCACGAGCAAGTTTTGAACGGGTTTACGGGCATTTTGAGTAATGCTAAGAGCTTAGATGCGAGATTTGATGGACATATCCAAATGCATTACTAAAGCACTCTTTCAATCTTAACCTATCTTACAAATGCCCCAGAAGGAATTCAAACTAGCTCATTTCATATGGACTCTTTTACCAAACACAAGTCTTCTATGTTTAAATATGATTCATGGACTGAACTGAATTGTTTTATAGGTTTTTACAGAGTTCGGTCGACCTGGCCAGCATGGGCGGTCGACCTAATCTCCCAGAGGTGAAAACTCTGTAAATTTACAGAGTTTCATCGACCGCCACCAAGGATCGATCGACCGGTTTTCCCAGCACTGAAAGAATCAAACTCTGTAAACTTCCGGTCGACCGCCCCCTCCTGTCCGGTCGACTGCCAGCTTCGAGGCAGCTATTTTCACTTTGTTTTCTACAACATGGGAAGCCCCTTTCCTTGGGATTGTTTAATCCCAAAGTCACCAGACTTGCCATGATTTGTGGATCTGGTTCCTGGCTTGTCTCTTGACCATCCAAGATCTATAAAAACATCACATTGGGGTCAAAAACCCTAATCACTCAAGGGAGATCAAAGAGGCTATCAAAGGGGAGAAAGAGTACTGGCATTGTAGCTCCATGAACAGTGTTTCGAGAAAGAACTTCTTCATCCATCTCCAAGCATTCAAGATCATCTGCAAGCCATTCAAGTGAAGATCAAGCTGTGGAGGAAGCATCATCCAAGATCATCTTCATCCATTAAAGGGGAGCTTAAATATGAGTTTTTGATTTTGTGTATCTCCCTTATTTTTCATCAAGCTTCAAGTGTGTGATCTTGTACTTCTAAACACTTGTGTCTGTGTGGATCTACGCAGATCCGTGTGTGTGTGTGTGTGTGTGTGTGTGTGTGTGTGTGTGTGTGTGTGTGTGTGTGTGTGTGTGTGTGTGTGTGTGTGTGTGTGTGTGTGTGTTTCTTCTTGTTTTCACATCTCTTCGTGATTCGGTGCTTGTACACCTTCGTGAGAGTTGCGAACTCCTCACGTGTGTGTGTGTTTTGATCTTGTAATCCTTTACAAGATAGTGTGGGATTCCTCACTGATCATGAGGGGTGGACGTAGGTTGCCGTTGTTGCATCCGAACCACCTAAAAATCATTGTTCATTGTATGGTTTGTTCCTTTTCTTCTATCCCCATTCTGTGCAGCACACACGTTGTTTAATTTGGTTGTCTTGTTGAGTTAAGATCTAGTATAATTTATCATTCTCATATTAACTCTTGGGTATATAAAAAGGTGGGTTCGGATCGACAAGGCAAACCTTGTCAAGAAGATAACATCTTACGTGAGTTGAATCTTAGGATTCTCACCTCCGCCACCATACCTAAGATTGGTTGAGTGTGATAGATTGCATTAGATCTAAGTGTTTACTCAGATCTATACTTTCATTACAGCTACTTTTCACACTTGTTTCATTTGGCCAAGATTTTTGTAAAAGTTTGTAATCACCCAATTCACCCCCCTCTTAGGTGTCATTGTTCGCGGGACTTCAATTGGTATCAGAGCCAAGGCTCTATTTCCTTTAGATCTAACGATCTAGAGTCAGATCCAGATCAATGGCCAACAAGAGGATGATGCATGAGGGTCATTCCATTAACCGTCCTCCTTTCTTTGATGGTTCGAACTACTCCTACTAGAACAACAGAATGCATGTTTTTCTAAGGACTCAGGAGTACGAGGTATGGAGGGTTGTGGACAAGGGTCCTTATAAACTCTCGGATGATAAAGAAAAATGGACACCCGAGGAAATTAAGAAATACACTGTAAATTTTAATGCTATGAATAGCATGCAATGTGGTATACATCCTAATGAGTTTTCTCGTGTATCCATGTGCAATTTAGCGAAGGAGATGTGGGACAAGTTGAGTCTCATATATGAGGGAACCTTAGAGGTCAAGGAGACCAAGGCCAATTTACTTGTCAGAGATTATGAGCTGTTCAAAATGAAGCCTGAAGAAACTATTTCAGAAATGTTCACAAGATTAACTGAGATCACAAATGGTCTCAAAAGCCTTGGAAAGGAGTACACAAACTCTGATCTTGTGAGGAAGGTTCTGAGATCACTTCCATCAGCGTGGCACACAAAAGCCATAGTAATTGAGGATTCGAAGAATCTATTCACACTTTCTTTGGACGAGCTCATAGGGTCACTCATGACCTGTGAGATAAATATGAAGAGAACAGCTGAGGAAGATATGAAGAAGAAGAAAGTGATTGGATTGAAAGCTCACCAATCTGATGATGGCTTTCAAGAAGAAGAATCCAGCAAGGGAAGCAATGAAGAAGAAGACTTGGCCATGATAACTCGCCAAGTAAAGAGATTTTTGAGAAAGAAGAGGAATTTCCAAGGCAACTTCAGAAAATGGCAAAGGAAGCCCATTCAAACCAAGGGCGAGTCAAGCAAGCCCAATAACATCATTTGCTATGAATGCAAGAAGCCCGAACACATGAGAGGAGAGTGTCCAAATCTGAAGAAGAAATTCAAGAAGGAGAAATTCAGGAAGCCAAAAGCAATGGTCGCTACATGGAGCGACGAAGAGGAAGAGCTGTCCGAAGAAGAGCTCGGAGAGCTCATGGAAAGCTTGTGCCTTATGGCACACAAAGATGATTCGACGGAGGTAAATTCTGACCCTGATTTTATTTCAAATGAACAATGGGAGTCTGAATATGAAAAGTTGTATACAAAATACAGAAAAATCAGATCTGAAAATAAAACTCTCAAAAAAAAATTGATGATTTATCACATGAAGATATCTTTGTAAAATTTGAGAAACTAGAACAAGAATGGTTTGAGCTAATAGAAGAAAAAGAAACTTTACTTCAAATGATTTCAGATCTTGAAAAGGTCAAAGCGGAGCTATCATGTAAAATGTCTGAAACTGAAAAAGCTTGTGAAAAGCTCAAGCATGAAAAAGAAATTTTGACCTCCTCCATTTCATAAATTGAAAATAAAAATGTGAGTTTGAATAAAGAGGTGACTGACTTGTAGTTCACGCTCTCTAGATTTGTTAAAGGAAAATAAAACTTAGACAATCTGTTGGGAGTTAAAGTTAACTTCCAGAAGGAAGGATTGAGATATACTCCCCAAAATAAAAAACCCTTTGAGCATAAGATTACTACATCCTATGTGTAGGAAAAAGGAAATGATTGTGCTTCATGTTCATACTCCAAACCAATACATGTCCAACCAAAACCAAGCCAATTTTTAAGAAAGTTTTCAAATGTCAATTATTTTCATTGTGGTCGTTTTGGTCATGTTATGGCTCATTGTTGGTTTAGACAAAACTCACCAAGAAATCATGTATTTTGGACCAAGAAAAAGATATGCACAGAATTGGACTAACTCTTACGGACCCAAACTAGTTTGGGTACCAAAATCAATTGCATGAGAATGTTATTTCTTGTAGATATGTCTTGAAGCCAGGGGGAGCAAATGGTATTTGGATAGCGGCTGTTCAAGGTATATGACAAAGGAAAAGAAGGTGTTCTCTACACTATAAGATAAGGATGGAGGTTCAGTTGCTTTTGGAGGCAAGGACAAAGGTTAAATCATTGGAATCAACAATATAGGTAAGATTTTTGAAAGTCTTATCGAGAATATGCTTTTGGTGAAGGGCTTAAATCACAATCTCTTGAGCATAAGCCAGTTATGCGACAAAGGGTTCAAGATTATTTTTGATGAAATGTATTGCTTTGTCATAAATAAAAACACAAATGAGATCAAATTCATTGGAAAAAGAAATAATAAAGTCTACACTATTGATATTGATGATGTCTCTTGTGATGATAAGTGTTTGGTAGCAAACAATCATGAAAATGTTTGGCTATGGCACCGAAGACTAGGTCATGCTAGTTTTGGAGTAATCTCCAAATTGTCTAAACATGACTTGGTGAATGGTTTGTCAAAATTAAAATTTGAAAGTGATCAATTCTGTGAGGCTTGCACAAAAGACAAGCAAACACGCTTATCTTTCAAAAATAAGAACATTGTTTCTACCTCCCGACCTCTAGAATTGCTGCATCTTTATCTATTTGGCCCTACTAGGACATCCAGCCTAGGAGGTAAATCTTATGGATTTGTAATTGTTGATGATTACTCCAGATTTACATGGATATTATTTTTAGCCAATAAAAATGATGCCTTGATGGAGTTTCAAGTGTTTTGCAGAAAAATCCAGATTGATAGGGGTTATCTCATCACCACAATTCAAAGTGGTAATGGTGGTGAATTTGAGAACAATGAGTCCAGCAGCTTCTACCAAGAGCAGGGATACACACATAATTTCTCATCACCAAGGACGCCTCAACAAAATGGAGTAGTGGAGAGGAAAAATAGAACCTTGATAGACATGGCACGGACCATGTTAAGTGAGAACTCCCTACCCAAATATTTTTGGGTCGAGACGGTAAGTACAGCATGTTACATCGTCAACAGGGCAATGGTAAGGCCCATCTTGAAGAAAACTCATTATGAGATGTACAAGGGTAAGAAGCAAAATATTTCTCATCTTAAACCCTTTGGATGCCTATGTTTCATCTTGAACAATGGTAAGTCTAACCTAGGTAAGTTTGATGAGAAAAGTGACAAAAGAATTTTCCTAGATTATGCACTTAACTCTAGAGCTTATCGATTGTTCAATAAAAGGACTTTGGTTTTTGAAGAAAGTCCTCATGTTATTTTTGATGAATCTGAATTAAAGCTGACCAATCAATCTATTCCAATTGTGGATGCAGATGAAGACCCCAAACCTTCAAATGATGCTAAGGCCAAGAACGAACCAACTGAAGGGATCCCAAACAAGAGTGAAGAGGATGAAGATCCTTCAATTGAAACGCTCCAAGAACAACAAGTGCAGCACCCTGACTTGCCCAGCACTTCTACATTCTTAAAGGATCATCCAGCTGAAAACATAATCGGTAATCCTCAAGATGGGGTAAGAACCAGATCATCACTAAGGCAAGTAGAGGAAGAGGATTTGATAGCCTTAATCTCACAAGAAGAGCTTAAGGATATTCATAAAGCTCTTCAAATTGAATCCTGGATTCAAGCTATGCATGAAGAGCTACACCAGTTCGAAAGGAACAAAGTGTGGACTCTCGTGCCGCGTCTTAAGAATCATCCCATAATTGGAACCCGCTGGGTTTTCAGAAACAAGTTAAATGATACGGGATTGGTTGTTAGGAACAAGGCCCGGCTTGTAGCCAAAGGATATAGCCAAGAGATGGGTATTGATTTTGATGAGTCTTTTGCACCGGTTGCTAGACTAGAAGTAGTCCGGATCTTACTATCATATCATTACTCTTTAAACTTCAAACTATTTCAAATGGATGTTAAATCTACATTTCTTAACGATTACATCAAGGAGGATGTTTTTGTAGAGCAACCTCCAGGTTTTGAAGATTCCAAGCATCCAAAGCATATGTACAAGTTGCAGAAGGCCTTGTACGGGTTAAAACAAGCACCAAGGGCATGGTATGAAAGGCTCACTTCATTCCTTGGGAAAATAGTTTCAAAAGAGGTAAGGTTGACCAAACACTCTTCATGAGGAAATCAGGTAAAGATATATTAGTAGTCCAAGTATATATGGATGACATTATTTTTGGAGCTACTAACAATGTCTTATGTGAAGAATTTGCAGAAATCATGCAAGGAGAATTTGAGATGAGCTTAATGGGTGAACTGAATTTCTTTCTTGGATTGTAGGTGAAGCAAACACCCGAGGGCATTTTCATCAATCAAGCTAAGTACACACTGAAGCTGTTAAAGAAATTTGGGATGGCTGAAGCAAAACCTTTGTCAACTCCAATGGCCACAACCTTGAAGTTAGACAAAGATGAAAATGGTAAAACAGTAGATCCTACACTGTTTCGAGGTATGATCGAATCACTACTGTATCTTACAGCATGCCGCCCTGATATTCAATTCAGTGTATGTCTATGTGCTCATTTTCAATCATGCCCTAAAGAATCTCATCTAATGGCTGTTAAACGTATTTTTAGATACTTAATCGGCACAATAGATTTTAGCTTGTAGTTTCCCATCGGTAGTTCATTTGATTTGATTGCTTACACCGATGCGGATTATGTTGGATGCATTGTAGATCGCAAAAGTACTAGTGGTACTGTCAGTTTCTTGGTGGGTGCCTAGTCTCATGAGCCTCCAAGAAACAACATTCAGTAGCTCTCTCAATGGTCGAGGCTGAATATGTAGCCGCTGGAAGTTGTGGAGCCCAACTACTTTGGATCAAAAATCAATTACTTGATTTGGATATTGAAATGAAATGTGTGCCAATTTTATGTGACAATACCAGTGCAATCAGTTTGTCAAAAAACCCTATTCAACATTCTAGGACCAAGCATATTGTTATTCGTCATCAGTTTCTGAGAGATCATGTAGGAAAGGGGGTCTTTGAATTAAATTTCATTGACACACACAATCAGCTAGCTGATATTTTCACAAAACCCCTAAACCAGGATCAATTTAGCAAGATAAGAAGAGAACTTGGGATGTGCAAGAGTGAGAGCATACATGCATAGGTTTGCACTTAGGATAAGAATTACATTTGTAGAAACTCATATGCATAAAGGGTAGTTTAACATGCATATTGTATATATTTACTCTTAATACCTTGTGTGTTCATATTCAACGCTGCATGTTTGAGTGTATTTATATGTATAGCCCTCCTTGAAAAATTTTCTAAGGACGAATATTCCTTGATTAAATCAAATGTGGACCCAATGACTTCAGATCTGAGGCATTTTCTGAGGGGGAGCGAAAACATCCTTTCCATACCTCATCTCTTCTCTTTCACTCTACTGCATGATGTTGGACAGTCGGCTGATGCTGCTCATTTAAAAAAAAGGAAAAGAAACAAAAAAAGAGAAAAAAAACAAAAAATGAGAAAAATGAGTCTTTAAGGCTAGGTCGACCACTCCGGTCAACCACCAGCCCTGTCCCAGTCGACCGAACTCGATGAACCGGGCCGGCCGAACCAACGTCCGAACCCCTTTTAAAGGGGTCTTCTGGTTCGTCCGAACCCCTTTTAAAGGGGTCTTCACTCTCCACTTCCTCATTCCAACTCCTCCACTCTCTCTCCTGCCCTCTCTCCTAACCCTAAAACACCAAAACCCATTCCTAAACCTCAAAAATCTCCCTCCTCCCTCACCAACACTAGATCTGGTTGGTTCGTCACGTTTTCAGGATGAAATCTCAACGGCCGATTTGTGCGTTCGTGAAGCCACCTCCAAGGATCCAGGTTTTGGAGAAGTTGACTCCAAGCCCTAGGTGTGCCCTTTTGGTCCATCTTCCTCCCCTGGGTTGAGATTGTTTCTTCAAGGGTTTCTGGTGAGTTCTTCTAGTTCAGGATGCCACCTCGACGGAGTTCTCGGCGTCCTGCCCAAGGGGAACCAAGCGGTCAGAGACGAGAGGCCCCGGCTCATCCTCCACAGCCGGCACCTGCAGCTCGTCGTGCCCCTCGGTTGCCTCTACGGCCCATTATTGACCCTCGACTGGTCGACTTCGATGAGGTGAATGAGATTTTACCCGATTTATGTGCACTCTTTGAGATTCAAGACAGTTGGAGTGATTTTGTCACTAGATATACAAGGTATTACCCCAACCTAGTGTAGTAATTTTATGGGAACTTGGTTGATAGAAATGAGGAGCTATATACATTTGTTCAAGGTACAGAGATCCATATCACTCCGGATCTATTTGCTTGTGCCTTAGGGGTCTCAGCCAGGGGTGCCGACATGACCTTTGGCCATGGTGAAGCAGCAACTTCATTTACTGCTATGACAAGCTGTGAGTATGTGCATGGTGTCAGTGATCTGATTCAACTGAATGCCAACTATTTTCCACCTCTACAACAGACTCTCCACCACATGCTTACCTCTCTTATCTATCCAAAAAGTGGAAGCAGAAATGAAGTGACAGACGTTCATAGATTTCTATTTTTTCATGTCATGAATGGCAACCTATTAAACATGGGTAGGCTCATGACAAGCTTGATAGGGACATGTCGAACCCAACTGAGGAGATCTTTACCCTATGCCTCTCAATTGACGGGAGTATTTATTCATGCTGAGATAAACTTGAGTGATGAACTGTTCATTCGAGTTCGACTGGATGACATCTACAACAAGCATAAGATTTTCACAAATTTTGGGTACTACTATGGTCCTGATGGTGAGCTACGCCGGAATGTGCCCGTTTATGGAGAAGAATCTGAAAGTGAAGAAGAGGCTGAGCAGCAGCAAGGTCAAGGGGTAGTTCCTTCTCCAGTTCAGGCTAAGGACCAGCCTCCACCTCCTTCCCCTCATCACATGGATCCAGAGATACCTCCTCCATCACAGTACCATTATGGGGAGTCTTCTACTCAGGGGGCCGAACAGTATCCTTGGGTAGACTATGAGACTTTTGATAAGTGGTTCACTGGGCTAGAAACTCGGGTGGATGCCTTTGGGGAACAACTTTCTACCTTTGGGGACAACATTGAAACCATGGGCACTATGCTGGAATCTTTACCACAACATCCAAACTCTTTCTCTACAGCCTTGGATTCCTTAGCCACTCAGATGCACACTCTCTCCACAAACATGATCACCCTCACCTAGAGCCATGAAGATTCACATGGGGCCTTTCATGCTATGAACCGCGTTCTCCAAAACATGCAGCGCCGTGACCTTGATAGGGGTCAACAAATGACCCATATCCAGCACCGCCTTCAACATCAAGACCACTTACTTGGTGATATTCGACAACGGCTTGGCTATGTGCCTCTTCCTCCACCAGACGCCCCGCTTCCTGCAGATGACCAATGAGGACATCTTTCAGTTTCCTATCTCCAGTCTGTGTCCTTTCGTCTTGTGTCTTTTGGGTCTCCTACTCGTCTATCATGTTCCCCTCTTTGATGATGCCAAAGGGGGAGAAGTAGTTATATAGGTTTTATATATTCTATGCATGAATGTCCTTTGTATGAATGATCATTGTGAGGATCCTCTGCAATTTGCATTTGCATTTTGGAAGTCAATCTTGCATTTGTCCGTGTCTTATGTCTAGAGTGTTTGCATTATCTCAAGCATCAATGTACTCTGTAATGAAATGATGAAATGAAAATGCACTTGGTATTTGATATAAAGTAATTGTCTCTTATTTCATTTCCCATCTATCTTAGCAAATAAAATGTTGAATGGTTGCGTGTTTTGAATGGTTTGATGCACAATGAAGAATGCCATGGTTTGTTGCATTCCACATACGATATTTTGGTTATCAAGGCATGCCATTATTCTTTTAAATTCAATGTTTTGTCATCATCAAAAAGGGGAAGACTGTTGAGTCTCTCCAATTGATTTTGATGATAACAAAATCTTGAACTTAGTTTTTCATCTCATGACATGTCAATGTAATCATGAGCAAGTTTTGACCGGGTTTACGGTCATTTTGTGTAATGCTAAGAGCTTATATGCGAGATTTGATGGACATATCCAAATGCATTACTAAAGCACTCTTTCAATCTTAACCTATCTTACAAATGCCCCAGAAGGAATTCAAACCAGCTCATTTCATATGGACTCTTTTACCAAACACAAGTCTTCTATGTTTAAATATGATTCATGGACTGAACTGAACTATTTTATAGGTTTTTACAGAGTTCGGTCGACCTGGATAGCATGGGCGGTCGACCTAATCTCCCAGAGGTGAAAACTCTGTAAATTTACAGAGTTCGGTCGACAGCCACCAAAGACCAGTTGACCGATTTTCCCAGCGCTGAAAGAATCAAACTCTATAAACTTCCGGTCGACCGCCCCCTCCTGTCCGGTCGACCGCCAGCTTCGAGGCAGCTATTTTTGACTTTGTTTTCTACAACGTGGGAAGCCCCTTTCCTTGGGATTGTTTAATCCCAAAGTCACCAAACTTGCCATGATTTGTGGATCTGGTTCCTGGCTTGTCTCTTGACCATCCAAGATCTATAAAAACATCACATTAGGGTCAAAAACCCTAATCACTCAAGGGAGATCAAAGAGGCTATCAAAGGGGAGAAAGAGTACTGGCACTGTAGCTCTGTGAATAGTGTTTTCAGGAAGAACTTCTTCATCCATCTCCAAGCATTCAATATCATCTGCAAGCCATTCAAGTGAAGATCAAGCTGTGGAGGAAGCATCATCCAAGATCATCTTCATCCATTAAGGGGGAGCTTAAACCTGAGTTTTTCATTTTGTATTTCTCCCTTGTTTTTCATCAAGCTTCAAGTGTGTGATCTTGTACTTCTAAACACTTGTGTGTGTGTGTGTGGATCTACGCAGATCTCTCTCTCTCTGTGTGTGTGTGTGTGTGTGTGTGTGTGTGTGTGTGTGTGTGTGTGTGTGTGTGTGTGTGTGTGTGTGTGTGTGTGTGTGTTTCTTCTTGTTTTCACATCTCTTTGTGATTCGGTGCTTGTACACCTTCGTGAGAGTTCCGAACTCCTCACGTGTGTGTGTGTATTTTGATCTTGTAATCCTTTACAAGATAGTGTGGGATTCCTCATAGATCATGAGGGGTGGACGTAGGTTGCCGTTGTTGCATCTGAACCACCTAAAAATCATTGTTCATTGTATGGTTTGTTTCTTTTCTTCTATCCCCATTCTGTGCAGCACACACGTTGTTTAATTTGGTTGTCTTGTTGAGTTAAGATCTAGTATAATTTATCATTCTCATATTAACTCTTGGGTATATAAAAAGGTGGGTTCGGATCGACAAGGCAAACCTTGTCAGGAAGATAACATTTTGCGTGAGTTGAATCTTAGGATTCTCACCTCTGCCACCGTACCTAAGATTGGTTGAGTGTGATAGATTACATTAGATCTAAGTGTTTAATCAGATCTATACTTTCATTACAGCTACTTTTCACACTTGTTTCATTTGGCAAGAATTTTGTAAAAGTTTGTAATCACCCAATTCACCCCCCGCTTAGGTGTCATTGATCTTGGGACTTCAAAATGTACTAGCCGCTCGTAGCTTACCTACAAGGACCCACAACAACCTCTCGGAATATGCATCTCGAGGACCACGATCCGTCCCTAGAGAAAAACTTCCAAGAAAATACAGAGAAAGAAAAGGGTACTCAACCAGCATATCGCCGACAGATTTCCCCAATTCTCAAACTCGCCAGTGCCAACAACCACAATGCCTCAAGCAATGGCACGACAACTAACAGCATCAAGGCACACATAGACAAGATGATGTCATACCGAGGAAACAATCCTCATGACCGGTCAGAATCTTCCAACCGAACGATCCTCGACCTGTGGGTTATGAGCCCATACGCTTCCACTGCGCACTCAACACCATGCACATAGGCAACACAGGCAGCTCGGCATTCGCATCTCTGCACACCTCGGCGTCATCGCAATTCCCAAAACTATAATATACCATGCCTCAAGTACCGATCCTACTAATAGCCGATCACAAGTCACCAAAGTGTAAACCATCGTGCCTAGAGCCACAACACAAGCCACAAAGAAGGCCTATCTCAGCTTATCCTCTAGTCCCGAAATGATTACTGAACCTTCACAGCAAAATAGCCGCCAAACACGGCACGCTGAACACGGTGCACAACGGCCCCCAATTCACAAACTGGGTCCAAAACCAAACCACCACCGAAACAAGAGCAGACCAGGTTCAGAACTAGCACAGTCTACACATAAGCAGACACGTAGGGTAAGGCTTCACCGAGACAGCACTTCCAAAGCTTACCTTGAAACAATGCCAAAAGATAAGATGAGAAAGATCAAGCTCGATTAACAATAGCTCACCAGGAAGGAAATCCTAGGCTTGCATGAGCACTCTCTCAAACAAGGCATCCAAACGACCACCTCAACCACAACCTTAACACCTCAGGGGCTAACCAAACCTCAAGTTGGGAAGGCCAAAACAACATTAATCTCCTCAGAGAACATGCACAGCCATCACCAATGACAAATTCCCATCAGCCACCTAAACAAGCCATGGAAAAACTTGAACACTGCACCACAGATTCACGTCTGCCGGCAAACTCTGCCCAGCTCAGCACAAACGAGACAAACGCCATGACAAAAGAGGAACGCTCCATCACATCCTGACGAGAGAAAAACCACCTCGCACAGTGCAAACACAACAAGTACTAGACCTTATGGACTCTGAGCACTGCAGTATCTCGAATTCCTATGTACTTTCACAAACACATGCTCAGATAGCTCAGAAAAACTCTGAACAACTATGAACTCTACTCTGATACCAACTGTGACGACCCAGACTCCAGATACTGGGTAAACCTGATACCACTTGGATTCTGAGAGGCCTCCCAAGAGCGAGAAAGCTCTAAAGGGATAGAAGGGGTGTGTGTAAGTACATTGAACTTCCAGATAAAGCAATAAACAATTAAATTTCTATGATCAGGATTGCTAAAATAGTAGAAATAAAATTATATTTTCTATTAAACAAATTAAACTATAGTAGATAACAAGCTACAACAGAGTCTAGTCCAATTAAAGTATAGTACAATAGGAAAGAGAATGTACTCTCAAGTCGGGGGAAGCCCGACACTGGAAAAGCGGGCAACTAAGAACCTCTGCAGCAGTACCTCCATGCACGAGGAAGAATAGCTACACTAGAAAAGTCAGGAGTGAGTCTCATCTCACTGGATCAGTAGGGGTCCTGCGGATCCCTACCACAAAACAATGGAGTAATAGCAGTGCTAACAACAGCAACTACAAAAGTAGGAACAAGAGTAGGAACAACAAAAGTAAAGAGGAAAGCCAAACCATGGAAACACGGCAGCCGATAGGACCTCGGCCCTCTAAACTACTCCTAATCGGTAAACACACGGATCGCCGGACACATAGTCAGGAATCACAAAATCGATACAAGGAAACACTGGCTACACAGCTATGACACATCACGACACCTCAGTCGTGCAGGCTCCGTTGCCACCTGTTTTTAGCCAATAAGCTAACTTATTTCTCTTATTTACCTTCCCGATGCTCCGAATTATCCATTGTTTTGGAGCAGTCCTTAAGCCTATTTCAAGCACATTTCTTGATCATTTCCCTAGCCCCTTGAGTTCTGGACTATTCTGCATGATTTCCGTCCATTCCGAAACATTCCCCATCATCCTCGTCGGCCGGAGCACTTTCGCCAACAGAGGGATGGTGGCGGCCTTCTGGATGGCTGCCACCATCATATGGAGGTCTCCTGGATGGCCGCCATACTCCTCTAGTAGCGGTCCTCTGGCTGGCCGCCAAAGGCATATGGCGGTCTCCCATAAGACCGCCAAATGGCTATTTCCACCGGGTCGGTGTATTTGCCAACGTCTTCGGTTCCATGCTTATCCTACTGCTTAGTTGGGGTCTTCCTTGGACCACCATGTCCTAGTTGTGATCTCGCGATAGACCGTCTATTCGGAACATAGCCTAGAACCTTCTGAACTCTGATTTCTTCGCACGAGGACTCTCTGGGAGCCTCATCTCACACCAATTTTGAAGAGATGACTCTCCACTTCGATTCTAATCGACCCAGGGCTCTTACCGACACTGTTATTCATGAGTTTTATTGATCTAAATCTATATTTTTTGGTCTTTATCTCCTAAATTCGGGCTAGGGTTTCTGTACTCCTATAAATAGAACTCGGTTCGCAGAACGCGAAGGGGGGCTCTTTATTGGTTCGGGGCGAACCCATGCTGCGACACCAAGTCAATCCTTCGACCCTGTCGTGAACAGGGAAGTATAGGTTTTCATTTCCACGCTCAGGGGCTTTATTTCGTTGTCTCTTCTCTTAGTTCTCTCCTCCCACTTTACCAAAATCATCACAAACTCTATTTTTCTGCTACATCTGCATTTTTCCCCATATTGCACGCACGTTTCCCGCAGCTGTGCTGCGTGATTTTTCTTTCTATTTGTTTCAATCTCATCACAACACACACACCTATTGTTTCCGCCCTTCCACAGGGGTTAAAAATCTCCCCATGGTATGTTCTCCCACTTTTATTCATGCTCTTTTATCACTTCGGGATGGATGTTACATATGGATAGTTTCTAATGGGTTTTTGCCTTTGTCTTTGACTTATGTTTTGCAGGAAAGCAAGAGAACATGAGGCCCTCATCTTCTAGCCGGCCGGAAGATGAGGAGGTTGATCCCACAAGGTTCCCGCATCCCCATATCAAGCGCGCGATCGAGTTTTTATTTCTTTCTGAGGTACGCAGCACCCCTACTCTCTTCTTTTGATCCCTTTGGCGTTGTCATCCTTGGTGGCGATCACGGTACATTTTCCTATCTATTCATGGCCCCTTCCCTTTGCTCATGTTCATGCACATATATTGCTAGTTTGGGAGCGGGGTAGATAAAATATCTACAACTTCTATTTTTTGGGGATCACGGTGGGACACCTAGTGCCCATCACGTTATTCTTGCTCCTCTGAAGTTTGGTGTATGTATATTCATGTTTAGGTAGTGTTTCCTTGCTTATTTTTGATGTTCTGCGTGGTTTTATGCTCTGGGAGATAGTAGCGGCCTTACCCAGACCGTTAAACATCATATAGCGGCGTTCTGGGAGCCGTAACTTGCAGCCCCACCTCTCTGTTGTAGTTGCGGTCTTCCAGGAGACCGTTAGTTGATAGAAACGGTCATCCAGAAGACCTCTACTTGCTCTCTGGTAGGTCTGTGCACAGGCTCACGGGGCCTTGTTCTTTGGCAATTTATTTCATCTCCCGAGGTGGGATCGCTCCGTTTTTAGTTCCTATGGGTAGTCCTTTATCTTCACATCCATATATCATTTGCATCCATTAAATAATGTTTTGATAATTAAATTGTGCCTTGAGTTTTGAGTTTTCTGCAAGAAATCCCCAGGTAGACCCGGGATAGACTCATAGGTACGTCTTTGAATGATGATTTTGTTGGCTTCCTGAGGTCTGATTGCTTATTTTTTGCTCCCATCTTGTTCCCCTTTGTATTATCTTCGTTTCCATATATCATTTGCATTCATTCTGTCATGTTTGCATAGTTTAATCTTGTCTCCATTTTTGAGTTTTATGCATAAAATCAGCATGCATGTCCGGGGGCAGACTCACAAGTATGTTTTGCATTGATGATTTAATTGCCTTCCGAGTTCTGATTGTGTCTTTTCTTGGTTTTATCTTATTGTCCTTTGTGTTAGCTTCATTTTCATGTATTATTTTCATTCATATCATTGTGTTTGCATAGTTTAATGTTGACTTGATTTTCTAATTTTAGGCTAGAATTTTGCATACACTTTGGTGCACATAGGGTCATGCATTGCATATCATAGTTGCATTCCCCCTTGGTAAGTGATCCTCTCGCCTCCATAATCCTTGGAGTCGACTAGGTGATCTTATCCGGGACCTCCGTAAGTCCCCGTGAGCCGTGGATTCTTACACGGACGTCGGGCCAGTTGTACCTTTTCCACCCCTTAGCTTGCATTTTGCATATGTGTGAGAGAGTTAACCTTTGTCAACCCAAGATTGATAGGTCCATTAAAACTTATTCCCATAGGATTCATATCTTGAGGGAA
This sequence comes from Amorphophallus konjac, assembly GCA_022559845.1. Lineage (NCBI taxonomy): Eukaryota > Viridiplantae > Streptophyta > Magnoliopsida > Alismatales > Araceae > Amorphophallus > Amorphophallus konjac. Next base: position 24,202,588 of record CM040129.1, read on the forward strand.
TTATTCTTAACTCAAATCATTAATAGGTCCATTAAAACTTCGAAAATATTTCTCATCATATTAACTTGTTTGACTTGGGTGAAAACTCTCACATTGCATTGTTTGTGTAGTTTGGGCTTGTTCATACCCATTCGTGGTGTTTGTGGTGCATTTCCTCATCCATCATACACGTTTTGTTATTAAGTCATTAGGTCTTAGGCCTAAGTTCGTTGTTTTAGGTCGCAATTAGGCCACCCGTCTAAGAGTCTATTAGCGGTCCCATAAGGACCGCCACCTGCTTTTAGTGGTCTCCCCAGGACCGCCTCTTTCTCTGTGGGTCCAGCCCTCTCCTCATCGAGCCCTTGCTTCCCTGACTATATTTCTCTTGATATTCCTATAGAAAGTCTCTATTTGCCATCATGGAGCATCACTTCAACTACTTGTACCCTTCTCCTACCCAGTCTTATTCTTACTCCCGCGTCGAATCCTCATCCCACGCAGGTCCATCTTCCCATGGTCCCACTGACCCGTCCAAGGAACAGGCTAATCTCATGGCCCATCTCTCATGCCTTGTTAGCCAAATGGACCCGGCCCAGGCCCAAAAATTGATTGCAAACCATCTTAATGGGCCTTCTATTCTTAATGGGCCTCATTCCTCTCCTAATGGGCCTCCTCCTCTTAATGGGCCCTCTTCTTCTTCCTATGCTGCCGGCCCAATTTCTAACGGCCAATTTTGCATTAATGGGCTTCAATCCTCTTACCATGCTACTAGCCCAATGGGCCCATATGCTAATGTTCCTTCCAGGCCCACATACCCTTCTACTCTCGGAATGGGCTTTTCTTCTTCTCAGCCTGGATCCTCTTATCCGTCCCATTATCATAATTCTGGTCTAAATTCACAACTTCTTGCTCAAGCTAGCCTGCATTTCTCTCGATCTCTCCCTACCCAGGAGATGATTGCTCAAACCCAACGCCGGCTTGATGAGCTTCAACGTCGGATTGATCCCAAGCCCTCCTTGAGTGTCCCGTTCGCATTTCAGAATCTCCGTCTTCCACCTCCTTCCCAAATCCCTGCATATCACCGTTATGGTGGAGTCGGTGACCCGTATGTGCACTTGAAGGAGTTTGTTTATGAGTCGACCCATTTTTGACATGACCAACGCTTGCTGGCATATTTATTTGTTCTGTCTTTAGAAGGCCTAGCTCGGGATTGGTTCTTCTCATTGGCGCAAGAACAAGTTGTGAATTTTCAAGTGGTCCAAGACAAGTTCATTCAGCAGTATCAAGACCAAGTTGGGCCCAAGTACTCTGTCGTGGATCTGGCCCATGAGAAGATGAAGCCCAACGAGGATTTTTGCACCTTTGCTGACCGCTGGCGTCGCCTGGCCGCGCAAGTCTTGGGGCACATTCCAGAGGGAGAGCAAATCAAGATGTTAATATCCAATGCCATGCCCGAATATCAATTCATCTTAGCCCTAAATGATATCACATCCTGGCAACAACTTTATAACCGAGCCCGCTTCGTTCCCTAACAACTCCAAAATTCCCTTGACCCCACGTCTTCCTCACCTCCTACACCCACATACACCTCGCCACCCTCCTACACCCAGTATGCACCCTCCACGAGTCAGCCTTCCGCTACATATCCCTTCGTGAGTCCACCCTCCACAAGGCCATACCCCTCCACATATCAACCCTCCATGAGTCAACCCCTCATGAGTCCACCACATCAACCCTCCACGAGCCAGCCCTCCGCTCCTGCATAGTCCTTCCACTAGCCATGCGCCATTGCCTACACAACCTCCACAACCTTCTCCTCCATCTCATACCCCTTGGCATCTGCCTTGCCCGAAGTGGGCTCCTCGTTCTTCATTGCCGGAGTCTTTTATGGATAATTTTCAGGCTTTGATGGCCACTCACGCGTTGCAACTTCCTCCAGTTGTGCCTTGCCAACCCACGGTCAAGGATATGCTTCAGTTCTGTGATTATCATCGCCAGCAGGGGCATTTGGTCGAGGATTGCCCCGGGTTCCAGGAATTTGTTTACGACCTGGAAGATAAGAAAATGGTCGATTGGGCCACGATTCGTAAGGTTATTCTACATCTTCATAGCAAGCAGCAGCAGCAAGTGCCGCCCAGGCAGCCGTCTCTATCTCTACAAGACCAGAGGCACCCCTGTAGTTCTTTATCTAGCAATGCACCTGCTCCATTACCCGTTCCCCCCACCTATTCCATCACCTACCCCACCATCACCTTCACCATATCCTACCCCGTCTCCATCTCCTCCACCTACCCAAGCCCTTGCTCAGGCTAGTGCCTCCCCTTCTTCACCCACCTCTCCCACCACTTCTTCTACTCCCAACGCCGCCCGATGCATTATGCCGGTACGTTGTCCTCCTCTTCACCCTCTCCATCTCCACCTCCATTACCCCCATTGCTTGCATCGCCACCTCCATCTCCATTACCTAAACCTCCACCTTCGTCACCATCATCATCCCCTAACCCTTCTCCACCGCTGCCTTCACCATTACTTTCATCTACACCGCCTTTACCTTTTCCACCCTCTCCTCCATCTTCCACGTCACCCGAGCCTGAGCAAGCCACACCTTCACCGTTACTTTTGCCTCCGCCCACATCCGAGCCTATCATTGCCACCTTGCCTTTGCCGCCTTTACCTACGCCTCACCCACTACTTATCAAGCCTATTCCCTCCATCTCTCCATCCAGCTCCCGGGGCAGGTGTGCATTGCCTTTTGTGCCCCTTGGGTCTGGTCCCCAGGGAGATGATGAGCCGAGGCAGGACAGTTTGGTCTCAATTGTGCAATTCAGGATTCAAGATTTCATCTGTCGCATGCCGATATACGTCTTAGTCTCGGGATGTTTTGGGGATGATGTGCCCACACCTCCGAAGACGGTTGTTAAGAGGAGCTCCCTCATCCTAATGCCAGTTTCTTCTCAAGCGAGACACTACAAGAAAATGCAATGTTAGTGACGGACATTTTCGATGACTTTATTTCCGACTGAATATCGGTCTGAAATTTCGATGGATAAATTTAGTCACAAATTCCATCAATATTTCTGATATATAATTATCTGTCGGAATATCTGTCGCAATGTACGACGGATATTCGGATGGAAATTATTTCGTCAAAAATATTGTAAAATCTTCCGACGGCAATAAGTTCCATCGAAAATCCGTCTGAAAATCACCCTCCCGCCCAGATCAACCCCTTTCCCCCCCCCACTCTCCCTATCACTCACATTTCCCCCCCACTATCCCTCTCACTCAGTCTTTCGTCTGTCTCCCTGCCGCCACTGCCGTCGTCCTCACCGTCGTCGTCGGCCGTGGCCGTCCTTACCGTGGCCGTCCTCATCCTCGAGCACCGAACTCGCCGTCGCCATCCTCACTCCGGTAAACCCCCTCCCTATCTCTGTAACACTCTCCCTCTCCCTCTCTCAGTCTCCCTCACTCCCTCTCCCGCTCCATCACTCCCTCTCTGTAACACTCTCCCTCCCCCTCTCTTAGTCTCCCTCACTCCCTCTCCCGCTCCATCACTCCCTCTCTGGAACACATGCACGTACACACCCGGCAGAGGGGGCTCCGACCGGGTGTGGTCGACCCCCTCCCTCTCCCTCTCCCTCTCCCTATCTCCCTCCCCCTCTCCCGATCATGTTCCTCTCCCTCTCTGTGTTGGCTGCCCCCCTCCCTGCTCCTGCCCTCTCTCCCTCTCCCGTTGGCCCCCCTTCCCCTCACAGACACACGCACACATAGACACAGACACACATGCACACTGCTCCCGCCCTGCTCCTCCCTGCTCCCGCCCTCTCTCACCCTCAATGTATCACACACGCACACACAGACACCGACACACACATGCACTCAGACACAGACACACGCACACTACTCCTGCCCTGCTCCTCCCTGCTCCCGCACTTTGCTCACGTAGATAAACTTATTTATTTTTATTTTATTTAATTCATTTTTTATTCATCGTAGGATAATCGGTCGAGGGGACAGGAATGAAAGAATCAGATATTTTTTCGTGAATAAACGGTAAGTAAAAATTTGATTTCATTTTTATATGTTGTTTCCTTTTATTTTAATTTATGTAATCTTACTTAGATTTATTGTTAGGATTTCTTATTTAATATAACTAAATTACAGAGGGAATGTGGCATGGAAGGGAGGGTGGGAGGGTGATGGGAGGGTCAAATAAAGCATGTATTTTAGTGACGGCTGCTTACACAGTCTCCATGGTCTGCTAGTAGCTAGCTATTTGTTTTCCTTCATTAAATAGGTAATCTGACATGCACAGTTTTGGTACTGGTAGCCTTTCAGACACCATGTCGCATGTTAGCAATATACATATTTCTCCTGACTAGAAGATCCAACATGCAGATCAGGTTTGGTCTGACAAGTTCCCAAATCAATCCTTAAAAGGTCTACATGTGTCCACATGGTTGCGTCTGCTTAATTTGTTGTTCGTAGACGTGTTAGTTTAGGTGTCTATGCTCATGATTTTAAGCTCGTGCATTGATCCTATTCATCTTGATATGGGTAACAGATCAGGTAGGCATGTAGATTTTATTCGCCAATAGCATATGTTATGATAAATTTGCCTCTACAAGCCATCATGAATTATTTGAAACAACATCTGATATGGGTCTGGGGCACACCAGATCTATGTTAATTTAGCTCTCTTTCTCACTAGTCCAAAAACAATTAAAACGAGTTAATTAGACATTATTCACGCATGAAAAATGGCTTTAAGATAAGAAATAAACAACTCCCCCTCAGATGTCTTTGCGTTTGATATCCGTTTTTAAGCGTGGAATGTTCAACACCCTAATTCTGATGCTAAAGTTGTTCATATAATTCAATTCGAAGGCATTCTAATAAAATTTAGAACATTATGACCCATGCATATATGATTCATATAATTCATATAATACATTAGTTTAGATCCATGCATTCTTTTGATCTTCTAAGTCTGCATATATGATGTCAAAGATAAATTTTAAAGAACATACCTGCATATGGGGCAGGAGTTGATAACATATATGATCGACTGTCACAGAAGCATGATTAATCTTTTAAAGATGATTGTTTTAAAGTGAGTTAACAATGTATGCATCATTTTCCTTCCTCCAATTCTAATAATCAATAAGAAGAAAAAAACTTTATGTTGGCTATTTCTATGAAGGGAGGGAGCATGATAATGTATATTGCATTCTTGGGTGAGATTTTTTTAATCTGGACCACCGCCGAAGCTTCCCATCTTTCTCCCTTCTATTGCATTCTTGGCCATCCCCAGTTGATATGAATCGGCAATACAACCAACCTTGGTCTTATTCCTACTATAAATCCCACATAATGTTTAGATGGAATCAAGATGAAAGCGTTTATGAGTAGAATAACTTTATGCGTTCACCTCATAATTTCACTTGATTTAACTCTTGGATTTAGTAATCGATGTGTATGTTCTCATTTGGGAATGATGTGTATGTTCTCATTTTTGCGTGTTAAGGATCCGTGATGGCGGAAAGGGGGGAGGCGCGGTCACAGGCAGAGCTGGCCGCAGGGGCCCTAGACGTGCAGCGTGGAGCACTGCCCCCTCCGGTAGATGCGGTCCCTGGTGTGTCGAGAGCAGCAAATATTTTCGATCGGGCCACCCATTTTTTGGCATTGGCTCAGGGAGTGCTGCCAGTTGCCCTGTATTAGGCAAGGTTTAGGGAGTTGAGCCAGTATGCATCGCCGGCCATGGTGGGTCCATGATTTTTGACTCAGCAGTTTTTTTCTAGACTGAGGCCAGAGATTTGTAGGACCCTCATGGCGTCCGAGGTCACCGACAAGGAGGTAGCATTTCGGATGGCGATGATTTTGGAGCAAGACCTGTTGCGCGCCCAGGAGCTGGGTCGGGCATTGCAGTTCCAGCAGGGTCTCCCTCAGATGGTTCAGGAGGAGGCAGTTGCATCCTCTTCCGCTGTTCGTGGTCCTCACCGACGGGACAGGAGGAGGTGTCGGCAGGCTGCTCAACGTGGTGTTGGGAGATGCCAAGAGCTCAGGCGCCTGCGACAGGATGAGGTGCAGGCGCATGCCTCAGAGGAGTCCGTGCAGCAGCTAGTAGCGAGGCGACCACGACATGGCTTGTCAGAGTAGCCGGGGCACTGTCCGAGGAGCTATTTCAGGTGTGGCCGGGTTGGGCACGTGTTCCGTGAGTGACCTCAACCGCCACCCCAGCCATGATCGTTCTTTTGGTGGCCTCGTCGAGACTTGGGGAAGCGGGTGACCATATTTTGGTCCTGGCTGAGGCGTTCTTGTGTAGAAGTTACGGCTTCAATTGTATAAAATTATGTAAATCTAACGAATTATGACCACTATACAAACTTGGTTGACGAACATGGTTTATGTGTTGCTTTTTCAAAAAGATGATTTGTTAAATTCAAGGTCGCCTCCCCAAGAATACTGCACCTTGCTGACTATTGACAAAACAATAAGAGAAAAAGAGAAGAGGAGGAAAAAAAGAAGAAAAAAAAATGGGCCAAACCCAATTCCAAAAGAGTATAAGAAGAAAAGGATAGATGGGCCAATTGTGATTGGGCCAAGCCTAACACAATGGAAAGGAGAAGGGGTGCAGGGGATATATCCACAAATACTTCGACCAGCCCTAAATCGACCTGACCCCTATCCCAACAGCAAAAAAAGATTGCTGACAGGCCTTGGACAAGCCGACTTGCCCAGCCACGACGTCGACTTGCCCAAAGCCTCCAGTGTAGAATTACCCCTTGCCCTTCCTTCTTCATATGCATTTGCATATACATGGTTGCATGATTGAATTCCAAAGTGAAATAAAGCTTCATGTTCGTTGGCATGTGAATGGTCTCCATGACTGAACTCATGGGCGGGTTGAATTCGTGAAGCCTTTTGCAAAGCCAGTCATATGCTACTTTTGCTAGCTGAGATGTCATAAATTCGGGCATGTCATGCCCTCCCATTCGCCTTTCAGAAACAAACATGCATGGTTTTGGTGCCCTCATACATGCATTGACTCGTAGAAGCTAGGTAGGGTTTCATGCATTGCTCAGTATATGAATTTCAAGCGTAGCTAGAGCTTCCTATGCACTTTAACTCCAAGCTTTGAAGTTGCAAAGTCTTATGCTATTTGCTTAGAAAAGCCAAGAAATCTGACCGGATCATTTAGATAATGCCTTGTTCTATCTTTAAGGGGATTGGTAAACAATAGCGTACTTTGATTGTTATTTCAAGAATACAGAGCTCCATTTGTAACAGCTGACTTATAGCAAAAGGTAAATACCCCAAAATTTCTTCTTGTGATTTCAAACTTTATGGATTTTAATTGCATATAAATGTATTTTTAAATCTGATTTTAACTCAAAAATGATGGTTGATCTGACTCAAAAATGTGGATTATTTAGCTTTGATATTCTCCATATGAATGTTTTTTTAATTAGATGTTGTTTAATTCGATGTATGCATAATGCTAAGTGAGATGTTATTTAATTTTATGTTATATAATTACATGGGGTATTCCCTGTGAGCTGAGGTGCGTGGGTGTGACCTAACATTACACGCACCTCAGGAGAGCGTGTTAAACCCGTGTCAATGAACCTTCCCGTTCAAGACTTTGGGATTGATGTGTATGTTCTCATTTTTTTACTAGAATGTATATATCTACCTTAAAGTCTTGAATTGTCCCAATTGGACAGTCTGTGAATGTTTGATCGCACTTAGGCAGTCATTTACTATATATGTTTGTATGGTTTGTTGAGAATTTCGGTTGCATCTTCTCACTTTTCTCTGGTATACCTTTATTGATTTTGAGTGTTTTCTTAACCACTTACTAGTAAGTGTTTAAGAAAATTTCTTAATCAATAAATATTTTTGGCATATCAGAGAAGTGTGAGGAGATGCTGCTAAAATTTTTAGCAAATCGTACAACACATATTGATGTGGCACAACCCAAAGACCACTAAATATGATGAGATGACCCTAGGACTTAGACCCGCAAGCATACAAGCGCTCAATGATTCTCACAATGACGATTTTTGCCCATACGGCTCACACGTTCACCCAGTGGATCCGAGAGATGATGGTGAGGGTCCGAGGCGGGACCCAATTGTCCTAATGGACTTACAATGCTATGGCTGACCCCCAATGGGCCTAGGAGACCCAACTTTGTGGGTGGCTGGCCCGCAAGACGGGGTGTTGGGTGGCACTCACTCACGGGCCGCGGTGGGCACGATATTGCCTAAAGTGAAGTCCGAGCACTCTCTTACCGTCCGACGGGCATTCAAGGCAATACTACATTTGCAGAAATGAAGCTACAAGGGTGTGATCAGAAGCTCACCTAATCGGTGTGAAGACACCGATCCCGTTTGGAGACGAGGGCGCGCCGGGAGGCGAGGGTATACACCCGATCGCCGCGGCGATGGAGCTTGACCTGAAAATGCGAAGAGGTACAGCACTACACCCCGTGCAAGGGGGGGATCTTGGGGTGGGGGTTAATGTATTACAACCAAAAATTATCTCCACACAGGGAGGGGCCTTCAGCCGGCCAAGCGGGGAGGGGAATGAGCAAGATAGAGTCGACTTTCCGAGCTTCGCCGATTATGCCTAGCTTCTGTATTTCGGGACAGAGGATCGATGTCGATGCTGCCAATAATTCCACCGAGCTCAGAATCTTACGAGACTTGCGCCAAAAGCTTCCTAACTGGAGAGGGGAAAGGCTTGAATTTTTGGGCGACGTTCTGATCTGGGGGCTGGCTGCTTTGGCGACTGGAATGTGGTTGCAGTTCTGGTCTCTGGCCGAACACAATCTGAAACAGCAGGTTGCAGAAGTTGCCACGACCGCTCCTGAGCTCCAAATCTGGCACCGCTAGACTCGTTGGAACCGTGGGCGAGTCGACTTTGCAGCAAAATAAACGGGGAAGTCTTCTGATGTCGGAGATGAGCTGGGTGTCCAGAGGAGTGGACGGTGGTCGGTGCAGACTGTGAGGAGGCAGATCGGCGTGGTTGTGGTAGAAAATTGAGATCTCTAGTTTTCGGATGCCGAACAGGGTTCCGCCTTCTGTTCCTGGACGCTGACAGGAGGAGGAAGATCTTTGTAGAAGACATTGAAGGCTGGTTCCTTCAAGGTTCATCGTGGGAGAGCCTGCTCTGTCGTTCTGGTTCCTGGCCTGAGAAGCCCTGCGCAGTCGAGGGAGAATGGTTGCCGCGGACAGCTCGGAGCTCGGATGCCAACAAAACCGCCTCGCCTGGAAAGCTCTCTGGAAGACCTTTCCAGAGATGTAGGCCTTGACACCAGGAACATCAGGGATCGGCCAAAGATGTTGTGACTTTCAAGACCCAACTCTGCAGCCAATGAACTGTTGATGTAGCCGCAATCTTATGGTGTCAAATGGTGTTGGGGTGGGGTAACTTAGCAAGGGGAGGGTGGCTGTGGGCTGTGGGATATGGAGGAAGGTTGCTGGAGGGCTGAGGGGAGCAGGGGTGATGGCAAACCTGGCTGGAGCTGCTGGAGGTGGAGGTGGAGAGGTGGGTGTGCACAAGAGAGAGGGGGAGTGTGAATGGAGGGTGGGGGCGAACTTGGCTTGAGGGGGAGGGGTATGGGGCGGCCAAGGCAATGGAGGGAAGGTTCAAATTCGAAATTGGCCTTGGGAGGGGTGGGATTTGTGTGGGGAAGTGGGGGGATTGTGTTGGGAGGTGGAAGAGTTGCTTTGGGACAAGGAAGGGGAGTAAATGAGGGGCTATGGGGAAGTGGAGGGCCTTAATGGAGGTGGGTGAGGTAGTGGAGGTGGTTGGGGGTTGGAGTAAGTGAGGGGGAAGGAGGAGAGAGAGAGAGGGTCGAACTCCCCTTGGGGAGAGAGAGAATGAGAGAGAGAGTGAGAGAGAGAGTAAAGAGAGAGATCTTGAGAGATGGAATGAAGTAGTTTTCAATATTTCATCAAAAGTGAGTACATGGAGGGAGATGGGGGCTATTTATAGGCAACCCATCTTTACAAGATAAAAATAACCCTGCCATTTATGGCAAAAGACCAAACATGTCCTAGACTCAGTCCAATAGGCCCAAACTAAGGTATTAGGGCCCAATTAGACCAAATAGGGGAAATGGACTAGTACAACATGACATAATAAAAGGAAATACATGCGACATGACCCAATAAAAGGAAAATTACATATGATAAGACTCAATAAAAGGAAGATACATAAGATGAGAATGAGTCGACCAAATCAAGGGTGTGCAGGCGACCCGAGCCATAGCGAGTGTCGTGGGATGTCCTCATCAAATCCCCCGGGGTGGGGAGAACTCGACCCTGTCGAGTGCGGGTCTGCCTGGCTGTCATAGTGCTCCAGAATGTCGGGATCCAACCGCAGCAGGTCCTCCCGACTCACCCAAGTATCCTCCGTCGGGGGACGGTTCTTCCACCTAACCAAGTAGCGCTGATACACCTTGTGCCTCGTAATGATGCTCTGCTCATCCAGTATTGCCTCTATCTGCTCTCGTCGGTCTCTCAGGCTAGAAGGTGGAGTCCCTCCGGAAGTGTCCCTCTCTAGGTGGGGTAAAAGCTCAAGCTCCTCACTGGGTTCCACCGTGGGGCCTTTGTAGGGTACCATATCCGCCACATTGAAAGTAGGGTGCACCCCATAGCTCTCTGGCAGGTCAAGCTCATAAGCATTGCTGCCAAGTCATCGTAGAACTCGAAAGGGTCCCGACCCTCGTGCCCTCAACTTGGAGGCAGGCCCGGGAAGGAGCCGCTCCGTCCTCACCATCACTAGGTCTCCCACTTGGAATTCACAGTGGCGCCGGTGATCATCTGCCCGTCTTTTGTAAGCCTCATTGCTTTTCCCTATATGCTTGCGGATGTCATCATGCAACTCTTTGATATGCTGTGCAAAGGACTCAGCTGAGACTGACACCCTAGCATGTGGGGGAAGGGGAATGAGATCCGAGGGCTTTCTAGGCCTAAAACCATGCACTGTCATGAATGATGATCCTATAGGGATGAAGGGAGGGCCTGGACAGCCAAATTCAGCCCTATCAAGTGTTAGATTGGTTTTGACAGACTTAGGAGGACCAGGGCATCCATGAATTGACCTATCATGCTTAGAAACCATGTGGACCTTGATGCACTTAGGTGGACCGGGGCAGCCACAAGTGGCCCTATCATGTATGAGACGGATGAAGAGTGGGGGAAGACCAACTTGTCCAAATGTAAGCCTATCATGCACTGGACCTAGTGTGTGAATGACACAAATGATGTGACTAGCCTGACCACATGATGCAAAAGGTTTTGATACATGGATTCCTATCAAGATGGTCCCATCTGTGAGATTTGGGGGTTTCCACTCATGGGGATCGAAGCGGTTCCAAGGGGTGGACATCTTGGGATGGGTCACTCCCTTATTTCCAAGGTTGATGCCACCCTTGGCATTGACTCTCATAGTGTGGGCGGAATTTCGGAATGGGTGGGTTAGGCCTGACATGGTGGGTGAGGGTAGGAGGGAGTGGGTGGTGGGTGAGGAGTACTTGGAAGCCCATAGGGAGTGGCCAAACAGATCAAGATGGGTTAAGGGGTGGGTGATGTGGAGGTGGGTTTCAATCCAAGTGGTCGCCCTAGGGTCTCTAGCACACATAGGGAAGTGGAAATCATGAACCCAGTGGGACTTATCGTAATGCTCCTTGCAAAGGGGCGAGGGGTAGGGAGAGATGTAGGAGGGCCAGGAGGTGGGTTGGTAATGAGGGGCTAGTGGGAAGGGAACATGTGGATCTAGGAGGACTTGGGTTGAGGGGAATGAGGCTTCTTCCCATCCTAGACCTTGAGCATTCCAAAGCATACACTCCCTAGTGTGGGCTGGGCACTCGTCTCCTAATGGGGTAAGCACCAAAGTGGATTCCTTAGGTTGATTGCCCTCTCCTTGTGGTAGGGGAGTGGTGTAAAACTCATCGGGAATTGAAATCCCTTTCCTTGTGGAAGGAGGGGATTTCCATTGAGTGGGGTCAAAAGGATCATAGAAATTGAAACTCTTATGGAGGGATTCCTCTATGTCCTTGGATAGGTTGGCCCAAGTAGGACGTTCCCCAATGCATGTTGAACCTTCATCGACAAGGGGCAACAACAAGAGTGTGGACTCACTAGGAAGTGTGACCTTGAGGAGAGGAGAGCATTTTTTTGTGGGGCTCATTGGGTCAAGTTCCCTAGGGGTTGGCAGGAAGATTAGAAGCTCACTAGTGCATTGGCCTATAGTGCAAATAGATGTAATGGAGCCAATGGATGAGTAGGCAAAGGCAAGGTACTTGGGCTTAATGGGTTCCATGGCCAACATGCTAGTCATCCCCATTTGATAACTCAAACTCCTAAGTATGTCTTCAAGGGTTTCCACAAAGTAAAAGGATTGATATGTTGTGTGACGAGAATGACATGGCACTAGTTGAACTTGCTCTATGGGGAGGTTGCATGGGGTTGAAGGGTACAAGATGGGACCTTTCTTGAGCCAGGTAGCTAGGGGCTCCTCTATGGTTAGCTCACCAGTTGGTGGGATGAGTTGCTCATGTTGGGGTTCGGGTTGGTTTTGTGCAATGGAGATTTGAGGCTCATTTTCCACTTTAACTGATCACTTTTGAATGGTTTGCTTAAACTTGGAGAGGGCTTGGTTATAAGAATTTGGGAAGTGGAACCTTTTCTTGTCTCCCGGGGATTGCAAGTGACACCCTTTTCCTTCGGGGTCTATGATTGCTTGTTGTTCTTCCATCCATTCTTTTCCCAAAATAATATGTGACCCAAGGGGCCGAATTTTGCACCATGCTCCACTACCCCACGTAATGGATTTGGAGGGAATGCGGCTTACACAAGGTACGTAGAACTCTACGAAAACCCATTCCCCATGGATGACAATTTTCCCTTCTTGTGATAAGGAGTTCACAAGAGTTTGGGAGACATAATTTCCCGATTGGTACTCATCAAGGAACACAGTGGTGATTTTGTTGTGGGGTAGGACTACTTTGAAGCTAAAGGACATGGTGAACCGGTCACCGTGGGAATTGGGATTCATGGTGTTATTGGAAGAAGATGAATTGTCTTGATAATGAGTTCCACTACGAGTGGTCATGCAAAGTTGGGTGGGCTATGCAAGGGTGTGCGAGTGCACCTAAGAAAAACTTAGTGTGACCCAAGACTAGACTTGTAAGGACAAGCCTATGACCGCTCTGATACCACTTGATGTGGCACAGCCCAAAGACCACTAAATATGATGAGATGACCCTAGGACTTAGACCCGCAAGCATATAAGCGCTCAATGATTCTCACAATGACGATTTTTTCCCACACGGCTCACACGTTCACCCAGTGGATCCGGGAGTAGATGGTGAGGGTCCGAGGCGGGACCCAATTGTCCTAATGGACTTACAATGCTATGGCTGACCCCCAATGGGCCTAGGAGACCCAACTTTGTGGGTGGCTGGCCTGCAAGACGGGGTGTTGGGTGGCACTCACTCACGGGCCGCGGTGGGCACGATATTGCCTAAAGTGAAGTCCGAGCACTCTCTTACCGTCCGACGGGCATTCAAGGCAATACTACATTTGCATAAATGAAGCTACAAGGGTGTGATCAGAAGCTCACCTGATCGGTGTGAAGACACCGATCCCGTTTGGAGACGAGGGCGCACCGGGAGGCGAGGGTATACACCCGATCGCCGCGGCGATGGAGCTTGACCTGAAAATGCGAAGAGGTACAGCACTACACCCCGTGCAAGGGGGGGATCTTGGGGTGGGGGTTAATGTATTACAACCAAAAATTACCTCCACGCAGGGAGGGGCCTTCAGCCGGCCAAGCGGGGAGGGGAATGAGCAAGATAGAGTCGACTTTCCGAGCTTCGCCGATTCTGCCTAGCTTCTGTATTTCGGGACAGAGGATCGATGTCGATGCTGCCAATAATTCCACCGAGCTCAGAATCTGATGAGACTTGCGCCAAAAGCTTCCTAACTGGAGAGGGGAAAGGCTTGAATTTTTGGGCGACGTTCCGATCTAGGGGCTGGCTGCTCCGGCGACTGGAAGGTGGTTGCAGTTCTGGTCTCTGGCCGAACACGATCTGAAACAGCAGGTTGCAGAAGTTGCCACGACCGCTCCTGAGCTCCAAATCTGGCACCGCCAGACTCGTTGGAACCGTGGGCGAGTCTACTTTGCATAAAAATAAATGGGGAAGTCTTCTAATGTCGGAGATGAGCTGGGTATCCAGAGGAGTGGACGGTGGTCGGTGCAGACTGTGAGGAGGCAGATCGGCGTGGTTGTGGTAGAAAATTGAGATCTATGTTTTTTTGATGCCGAACGGGGTTCCGCCTTCTGTTCCTAGACGCTGACAGGGGGAGGAAGATCTTTTTAGAAGACCTTGAAGGCTGGTTTCTTCAAGGTTCGTCGTGGGAGAGCCTGCTCTGTTGTTCTGGTTCCTGGCCTGAGAAGCCCTACGCAGTCGAGGGAGAATGGTTGCCGCGGACAGCTCGGAGCTCGAATGCCGACGAAATTGCCTCGCCTGGAAAGCTCTCTGGAAGACCTTTCCAAAGATGTAGGCCTTGACACCAGAAAAATCAGGGATCGGCCAAAGGTGTTGCGACTTTCAGGACCCAACTCTGCTGCCAACGAACTGTTGATGTAGCCGCAATCTTATGGTGTCAAATGGTGTTGGGGTGGGGTAACTTAGCAAGGGGAGGGTGGCTGTGGGCTGTGGGATATGGAGGAAGGTTGCTGGAGGGCTGAGGGGAGCAGGGGTGATGGCAAACCTGGCTGGATCTGCTGGAGGTGGAGGTGGAGAGGTGGGTGTGCACAAGAGAGAGGGGGAGTGTGAATGGAGGGTGGGGGCGAACTTGGCTTGAGGGGGAGGGGTATGGGGCGGCCAAGGCAATGGAGGGAAGGTTCAAATTCGAAATTGGCCTTGGGAGGGGTGGGATTTGTGTGGGGAAGTGGGGGGATTGTGTTGGGAGGTGGAAGAGTTGCTTTGGGACAAGGAGGGGGAGTAAATGAGGGGCTATGGGGAAGTGGAGGGCCTTAATGGAGGTGGGTGAGGTAGTGGAGGTGGTTGGGGGTTGGAGTAAGTGAGGGGGAAGGAGGAGAGAGAGAGAGGGTCGAACTCCCCTTGGGGAGAGAGAGAATGAGAGAGAGAGTGAGAGAGAGAGAGTAAAAGAGAGAGATCTTGAGAGGTGGAATGAAGTAGTTTTCAATATTTCATCAAAAGTGAGTACATGGAGGGAGATGGGGGCTATTTATAGGCAACCCATCTTTACAAGACAAAAATAACCCTGCCATTTAAGGCAAAAGACCAAACATGTCCTAGACTCAGTCCAATAGGCCCAAACTAAGGTATTAGGGCCCAATTAGACCAAATAGGGGAAATGGACTAGTACAACATGACATAATAAAAGGAAATACATGCGACATGACCCAATAAAAGGAAAATTACATATGATAAGACTCAATAAAAGGAAGATACATAAGATGAGAATGAGTCGACCAAATCAAGGGTGTGCAGGCGACCCGAGCCATAGCGAGTGTCGTGGGATGTCCTCATCACATATAGTAAGTGATTGTGCGATCAAACCTTCATGGATGGGTTAAAAAGTGATAATCTAAATAATAGTCCTATTCCATCTGCAAATGGTCCATGGCGAATGATGTAAGGAAAGGGTCGAGATTATTTTCATGAGTAATGATTTCAAAGTTATTTATGTACTAACATTTAGTGGGTGCAGACAAAATGTTGAGAGATTGTTCATGAATGTATCGTAGAATAGTTGACCGGGTTGTGTCTGTTGAGTTTAAACATGGAGTTGAGAGTTTCATTCATTTTGCATTGGGGAATCCAAATGTAGTAATAGACTGCGATAGTCACATTCAATGCCCTTGTTCAAGTTGTCGAAACTTGAGGTGGCGTTCACCATGGGATGTGCAGCATCATTTGTACAAGAAAGGGTTCATGGATGATTATATGAATTAGGCATGTCATGGTGAGGATGTCTTGTCGTATGAGCGCGGCAATATTGCAGGCACAAGTTGGTACGTGGATATGGTTGTAGATGCTGTTGGTCCTAGTTTTAATGTTCATGAGGAACATGCCAAGATGGAAGAAGCGCCGAATAAGACAGCCAAAAGATTTTATCAACTACTTGGGGATGCTGATGAGCCGCTGTGGGATGGTTGTGAAAAGCACACTCGGTTGTTTGCAGTCTCATAGTTGTTGAACTTGAAATCTAAATTTTACATCAGTGAGACTTATTTTGACCATCTCCTCCTCTTGATCAAGAGTATGTTGCCTCGAGACGAGAAGTTGCCAGAAACGTTTTACCGTGCAAAAAAGATGGTCAATGAGTTAGGGCTTGGATATGTGAAAATAGATGCATTCTCGAATCATTGTATGTTAAATTACAAAGAGGATGCAAATAAGATATCATGATCTATTTGTCATCATGACAGATTCAAACCTAAGAGAGGGGACAATTCAAAGCAAAAAGATGTACTTTACAAGGCATTGCGATACTTCCCTCTTATGCCTAGGCTGCAGTGGCTGTATATGTCCTCAAATACGGCTCGACATATGACATGGCACACCGAAAGAGTACGTCGTGCCGATGATATAATCAGTCATCCTGCCGATGGTGAAGCTTGGACTCACTTCAGTCGTACTCATCTTGCTTTCTCAAAGGAGCCACGTATTGTTAGGTTGGGTTTATGCACAGATGGTTTTAATCCATTCGGTGGTTCAGTGGCATCTTACTCTTGTTGGCCAGTGTTTATGACATCGTACAACTCTCCGCCGGACATGTGCATGAAGCGAGAAAATCTATTTTTATCCTTAGTAATTTTAGGTCCAAAAAGTCCGGCAAAAAATTTGGACATATATCTCAGACCGTTGATTGATGAACTGAAATTTTTATGGACTAATGGAGTTATTACTTATGATGCATGTAGGAAGCAAGATTTTATTATGAAGGCTGCACTGATGTAGATAATAAGTGACTTCCCTACATATGGAATGCTATGTGATTGGAGCACACATGGGAGGTTAGCATGTCCTTACTGTATGGAAGATACTAAATCATTTGTATTGAAACATGGTGGAAAAGCATGCTGGTTTGATTGCCATCGGCGGTTTCTACCGCATGACCATCCTTTTTGAAGGCAAAGGGACTCATTTCAGAGAAATATTGTTGAAATGGATGAAGCATATTTACAATAGGTATCTAGTCAACATATGGCGGCACGGGTGAAAAATTTACCAGATGTAGTACAAGTGTCCTGTAGCACACTACAACTCCCTCAATTTGGAAAGGATCACAACTGGAACAAGAAAAGTATTTTATGAGAATTGCCTTATTGGTCAACTCTTCTAGTTTGACATAATCTGGATGTCATGCATATCGAGAAGAATATTTTTGATAATGTGTTCAACACGATCCTGAACATAAAAGGTAAAACAAAGGACAATGCCAAAGCGCGTATGGACTTGAAGATGCTTTGTAAACGTCCAGAATTGGAACTGCAGATTGTACATGGAAAAACTATGCAGCCTAAAGCAACTTATGTGCTTAGCGATAAACAGATCAAGGAAGTGTGTTAGTGGTTGAAATAGTTGAGATTCTCATATGGATATGTGTCCAACATATGTCGTTGTGTGAATGTTAATGTGGGGAAAATATATGGACTGAAAAGTCATGACTGTCATGTATTCATGGAGAGGCTGGTGCCCATTGCATTCCGTGACTTGTTGCCAAAGCCTGTATGGGGAGCACTGATCGAGATGAGTCAGTTTTTCAAAATTTTATGTGCATCGGAACTCAGACTTCGGGATATACAAACTATTGAAGATAATGTGGTCACGACCGTTTGCAAGCTAGAGAAGATATTTTCTCTGGGCTTCTTCGATTCGATGGAGCACCTGATTATCCATGTGCCATACGATGCTAGAGTCAGAGGGCTAGTACAATATCGATGGATGTATCCATTTGAGAGGTATGTGCGATTTTTTTTTCTTTTGGCCGCTACATGTGTACGATATTTATGTCATTGTCAACTGAATTGTTGTTGTAGGTGCATGCATGAATTAAAAATAAAAGTTCACAATAAGGCAAAGGTGGGGGGTTCAATTAGTGAGGCATATATTATTGAAGAAATTTTGAACTTCTGTTCGATGTACTTTGAGCCAGAAATTCAAAGTCGTCGTACTCGACCTCCACGTAATAATGATGGGGGAATTACTGATTTGTCTGATCGGCTCTCTATATTTAAGCATCCTAGACGTGCGTTCAGACATTGCTCCACTCGGACGCTCGAAGATAGAGAATTGTACGCCGCAGAGATATACATTCTTCTGAATTGTACTAAGATTGAACCCTATGTTGAGTAAGTTATTAACTCACATTTCCTTATGTACATAAGTTATTTATCCTTCTTCTTTCCATTTAAGGTAGTAGTGTATTCATATTGCAGACAATTTGATTCAAAATTAGTACAAAAATATCCAAATATCCAGGATGTGGAGGTTGAAAAAGAACGCGAGAAGTTTTTTGCCAGATGGCTGAGATATCGAGTTAGTGTCGATCGTTGAATTTATACATTCCAATTTACTTCTGTTTAGTTAAATGTTAATATTTTAACTATTTTGATTTATATATAGGTTGAACAAGGTCTTATTTCTGATGAAAGAGTACAAGAGTTAAGTTATGGCCCCTCAAAAGTTGCACATGCCTATCCAAGATATATTGTGAATGGATACATATTTCACATGAGAGATTATGGACGAAATAAGTCTACGATGAACAACGGCGTATGCATTAAGGGAAGTGCATACAATGAAAATGAACTGGACTACTATGGTATTCTTGAGGAAGTCATTGAATTACAGTATCTGGCACAAGACAATCATGTATTCCTATTTAAGTGTCATTGGTTTGATCCTAATTCTGTTCGACATGACAACATATGGAATTATCGATGTCAAACATAGAACTAAACTTAATACATATGAACCATTCATTTTGGCCGCACAAGCCCAACAAGTGTATTATTCAAGAAATTCATCCTCCAAGAATAAAGATTGGTGGGCAGTTTGTAGGGTTAAAGCAAGACTTTTTCCCACATATGAGTTGAATCTGAGTGAAACTATTTCAGAGGATGCTAATGCCAAATATTTTCAATCAGATGAAGTTGGTGATGTAGGTTTCACACATCTTCATTTGGACGTATCTGATGAGCCAGTGTCGTTACATGCGGGAAATGAAGTGGAACAAGTCGATCCGATGGACCTAAATGTTGATTTTATAGGGGAGGAGGAGTCCGATTTAGATGAAGAGTTTGAATCTCATGAGGCTACTATGGATGACGAAGATGAGGCTAAGTTAGATATATCATCAGCATTTGAAGAGGAAATAGATAATATTTGATAATTTAGTAAGATATTTATGCATTTGTGCATAATTTTTAATAAGATTTCTAAATCTTATATAATTGTGGATTAATATGCATTAATTTTATTATTCTTAATAAAGAGATGATTCGAGGATCTCGTAGTGGGAGTGGGAGGAGATAGGGCAGTGGGCGGGGCTCTAGATCTACTCTCTTCTCTTCGGCATCTAGTTCGAGCACAGGTATATTTATTCTCTGATTTAGCTATATTAGTGTATTAATTATATATCAGCTTAAAATATTAATTTATTACAAGTCCGAGTGTCGGCTCACGCCCTGCACATGAGACACCGCCACCACCGCAGCTGACAGGTATGTCTATTTTACCAGATGCAATGAAATGTTGTGTCATTATATGTTATGCTTATGATATCTAATTCTTACAGGTCCCAGTGCCCTCCCACCAGCTGTGCAGGGTACACTCACACCACCTCCCGCTTCAGGTATGTATATTTTAATCTCTAGCGTATTATTCGTTGATTATATTCCATTTACTTATGATATCTAATTCTTACAGGTCCCAGTGCCCTCCCACCAACTATGTAGGGCACACCCCTACCACCTCCCGCTTCAGGTATGTATATTTTAATTTCTAGCAAAATATTCTTCGATTATATTCCATTTGCTTATGACATTTAATTCTTACAAGTCCTAGTGCCCTCCCACCAGCTATGCAGGTCACACCCTCACCACCTCCCGCTTCAGGTATGTATATTTTAATTTCTAGCATAATATTCTTCGATTATATTCCATTTACTTATGACATTTAATTCTTACAGGTCCTACTGCCCTCCCACCAGCTATGTAGGGCACACCCTCACCACCTCCCGCTTTAGATATGTATATTTTAATTTCTAGCAAAATATTCTTCGATTATATTCCATTTGCTTATGACATTTAATTCTTACAAGTCCAAGTGCTCTCCCACCAGCTATGTAGGGCACACCCTCACCACCTCCCATTACAGGTATTTCTCTTTCAATTTATAGCCAAATATTCTTTGATTAAATGTTATGCTTATGTGATTTAATTCTTACAGGCCGCCGTGCCCCTGTCAGCTTCTCCACTCAGCCACTATAGTCCCTCGGCACTACTCACGAGAGCGAGGGAGGTGGGGCCCATGATGGATGTCTACTGTGTTGGATCTCTGGGTAAATTTATATGGTTATGAATTACATTCATTATTTATCCTTCATCTGTCTAATGCCAACTATGTTAACATTAGGACTTGCAGTGATAAATTTGAACCTGTCGAGGCTGTCCGTCATTCTATGAAACAAGTAATGGCACATCTTCCTGGGTCGGCACTATCT
This sequence comes from Amorphophallus konjac, assembly GCA_022559845.1. Classification (NCBI taxonomy): domain Eukaryota; kingdom Viridiplantae; phylum Streptophyta; class Magnoliopsida; order Alismatales; family Araceae; genus Amorphophallus; species Amorphophallus konjac. The sequence continues at coordinate 24,223,347 of CM040129.1, forward strand.
TTCCAGGAATTTTTTATGGGCGTTCGAGATTTATTGTTCGACATGTTCATAGTAAATAATTTAATCATTTATTTCACGTATTTCCTAAACTCAATTCATAACCGTACACGTACTAACCCATAACTTAATTTATTTATAGCGGACTTATCAGTTCACGAGTGGACGGGACGCGCCGAGATGTCGTAGAGTCTGGGAGGCTACTATCCAAACAAATTACCGACATAAGTTGCATGAGGCCCGAGTAAAGGCTCAGAAAAATGCTGGTGGGAGTCAAGATCGACAGCTATGGAAGGAGCACCGCCCTCCTTGGATGATGAAGGAGCATTGGGACACTGTATGTGACAAATGGGGCGAGCCCAAATGGATAGAAAAGTCCCAAAAAACTGCAGTAAATAGGGCGTCACCACTAGATGCAAATATGCATACTAGTGGGTCCGTCTCTTTTGCAACTCATAAACAAAAATTGGTAAGTAATCTTTCAAATTATCCACTTCCAAATTATTCATGTTTATAACATTTTTTTACTATGAATTGTAAAACAGGCCGTGGACCTCAATCGAGTTCCATCCTTCCTGGAGGTGTTCGACAGAACACACAAGAAGAAGGGGACAAATCAGTTTGTCAGCGAGAGAGATCGCTCAGTAGCGGTAAGTTTATATCTCTGGGCAAATTTTTCTTTAAGTTTTTATTTTCATTTAAATATGATTCATTCATATGCAATTTACAAGTTTTTGTATTCAATTTGTAGGAAACATATAGTAGAAAGTTGACAGAGAAGTACGGGGAGGGAGACGCACAGCAACTGGAGTTAGATCTGATGGCATGGGTGGCAGCTGCTGGCGTGCCGAAGAAAGGCCGGCTATATGGCTTTGGGCAGAGCCTAGAGACTGGCCCGGTGATATCATGTTGTGCGAGTTCAGGCGCCGCCCCGACCAGTAGCAGTGCCGTTAGCACGCCCCCACCCGGCACCAGTACTTCTTCCAACGACGTCAAAGACATCGTCTGAGCGGAGATGTCTAATATGGCATTGCAGTTGCAGCAGATGAGGACAGAGATGTTGAGCCAGAGGGGAGATATCTTGCAATCACTTGCTGGCCTCCTCTCCTAGGCGGGAATTCTCCCTTATGGATCCACGACCACGGCACAGCCCCCTCAGGTGAGTGTTTCTTATATTTTTATTTTGGCAGAATTACTCAATTCTAAAATCAAATAATATACATGAATTTAGATTAAAAGTAACAAGACCCTATTTGATATACGAATAAATCTGGTTTGGGCTCGGTGTTAAAATTACTCAATTCGGAACTAAGTTACTTTTCAAAGCTAACTTAGTTTAAAACAATTCACATAACTAGGCGTTCGGGGGTCCAAAATGTAAAATGCTGACTTGATCGGCGTGCTGATCATTCCAACGCGACCTCGGTGATGAGAGTGACTTGGGAGAGCTGACGGAATCCAAATCGGATACCCGGTTTGGGCCCAGCTCTCAAAGTACTCAATTCTTCAAATGCACTTAGTTTAAAATTAAAGAAGTTGGGTTCGGGGGTCCAAAATCTAAAATATCGCTCGGATCGGCGTGTCGATCGTTCCAACATGACTTGAGAGGTAAAAGTGACTTGTGAGCACTGACGGAATATAAATCGGACACCCGGTTTGGGGTCGGTACTCAAATTACTCAATTCAGAACTAAGTTTTCAAAGCTAACTTAGTTTAAAATAATTCACATAACTAGGGGTTCAGGGGTCCAAAATGTTAAATACTGGCCTGATCGGCATGCCGATCATTCCAACGCGACCTCGGTGATGAGAGTGACTTGGGAGAGCTGACGAAATCCAAATCGGATACCCAGTTTGGGCTCGGCGCTCAAATTACTCAATTCTTCAAATGCACTTAGTTTAAAATTAAATAAGTTGCGTTCGGGGGTCCAAAATCTAAAATATCACTCGGATCAGCGTGCCGATCGTTCAAACACGACTTGGGAGGTAAAAGTGACTTGTGAGCGCTGAAGAAATTTAAATCAGACACCCAGTTTCAGCCCGGCACTCGAAAGTGCATTCTTCAAATGCACTTAGTTTTTAAATAAGTTGGATTCAGGGGTCCAAAATCAGAAATATCACTCCGATCGATGTGTCTATTGTTCCAACACAACCTGCGAGGTAAAAGTAAATTGGGAGAGCTGACGGAATCCAAATCCAATACCCGGTTTGGACTCGGCGCTCAAATTACTCAATTCGGAGCTAAGTTAGTTTTCAAAGCAAACTTAGTTAAAAATAATTCACATAACTAGGGGTTTGGGAGTCCAAAATGTAAAATACTGGCCGGATTATCGTGCCGATCATCCCAATGCGATCTCGGTGATGAGAGTGACTTGGGAGAGCTGACAGAATCCAAATCGGATACCCGGTTTGGGTTCGGCGCTCAAATTACTCAATTCATCAAATGCACTTAGTTTAAAAATAAAGAAGTTGGGTTCGGGGGTCCAAAATCTAAAATATCATTTGGATCAGCGTGTCGATCATTCCAACACGACTTGAGAGGTAAAAGTGACTTGTGAGCATTGACGGAATTTAAATCGGACACCCGGTTTCAGCCCGGCACTCAAAAGTGCATTCTTTAAATGCACTTAGTTTAAAATTAAATAAGTTGGGTTCGGGGGGCCAAAATCAAAAATATCGCTCTGATCGGCGTATCGATCTTTCCATCATGACTTGGGAGGTAAAAGTGACTTGTGAGCAGTGACGGAATCTAAATCGGACACCCGGTTTGGGCTCGGCGCTCAAATTACTTAATTCGGAACAAAGTTAGTTTTTAAAGCTAACTTAGTTTAAAATAATTCACATAACTAGGGGTTCAGAGGTCCAAAATGTAAAATACTGGCCTGATCGGCATGTCGATCATTCCAACGCGACCTCAGTGATGAGAGTGACTTGGGAGAGCTGACGGAATCCAAATCGGATACCCGGTTTGGGTTCGGCGCTCAAATTGTTCAATTCTTCAAACGCACTTAGTTTAAAATTAAATAAGTTGGGTTCCGGGGTCCAAAATCTAAAATATCTCTCAGATCGGCATGTCGATCGTTCCAACACGACTTGTGAGGTAAAAGTGACTTGTGAGCGCTGATGGAATTTAAATTGGACACACAGTTTCAGCCCGATACTCAGAAGTGCATTCTTCAAATGCACCTAGATTAAATTTAAATAAGTTGGGTTCAGGGGTCCAAAATCTAAAGTATCACTCCGATCGGCATGCCGATTGTTCCAACATGACTTGGGAGGTAAAAGTGATTTGTGAGAGCTGATGGGATCTAAATCGGACACCCGGTTTGGGCTCGGCGCTCAAATTACTCAATTCGGAACTAAGTTAGTTTTCAAAGCTAACTTAGTTTAAAAAAATTCACATAACTAGGGGTTCGGGGGTCCAAAATGCAAAATATTGGCCTAATCGGTGTGCCGATCATTCCAACGCGACCTCGATGATGAGAGTGATTTTGGAGACCTGACGGAATCCAAATCGGATACCCGGTTTGGGCTCAGCGCTCAAATTACTCAATTCTTCAAATGCACTTAGTTTAAAATTAAAGTTGGGTTCGGGGGTCCAAAATCTAAAATATCGCTTGGATCGACATGCTGATCATTCCAACATGACTTGAGAGGTAAAAGTGACTTGTGAGCGCAGATGGAATTTAAATCGGACACCCGGTTTCAGCTCGGCACTCAAAAGTGCATTCTTCAAATGCACTTAGTTTAAAATTAAATAAGTTGGGTTCGAGGGTCTAAAATATAAAATATCACTCTAATCGGTGTCCCGATTGTTCCAACATGACCTGGGAGGTAAAAGTGACTTGTGAGCGCTGACAAAATTTAAATCGGACACCCAGTTTCAGCCCGGCACTCAAAAGTGTATTCTTCAAATGCACTTAGTTTAAAATTAAATAAGTTGGGTTCGGAGGTCCAAAATCTAAAATATCACTCTGATCGGTGTGCCGATTGTTCCAACACGACCTGGGTGTGCCAATCATTCCAACGCAACCTCGGTGATGAGAGTGACTTGGTGTTGTGGACACACGTCGCAGTACACGCCGGTGGACGAGGACACGTCGGAGCCGGCTTTTTGCTCGAGGAGGACGTGGTCGCATCGACCTTCATTCCACATTATTTTTAGCCTTGTTTGGGCTCTATTTAGTCCATGTACTATTGTAATACCTAAATGGACTAGGTTGGAGTTAATGGGATAGAATAGTATTAGGCTTCAAATTGGGCGTTTTGAATGGGTCAAATGGGCCAAGAGGGATCAAGTGTGAAAAGGGCATAGTGTGAAAGGGTTACTAGTGTGAATGGGTCTAAGGTGTGAATGGGCCTTGGGGTTTGAAAGGGACACATGGAGAGGGGAGCCCCCTTCCATGGTCAAATGGGGAGGCTGCCCCCTTCCTTGACTTCCCTCTTCCCCTTCCATTCAAACTAGGAAGCTTCCCCCCCCTTTTTTCTTGGTCCAAGGTGGTGGCTGCCCCCGTTCCTTGACCTCATCCATGATTCAAGGAGGAGGAAGGTTCCCCCAACCATACAAGTTTGACCTCCCCTCCCATCTAGCCTATATAATGGTATGTAATGAGAGCTTTGAAGGTTAATGAAGAAATTTTGAGAGAAAATTATGTAAGAGAGTGATTCTCTTTCCCCCTCTTGGGTGTGATGCCCTAGGCCCCAATCCTGTGACAGGATTCTCTTACCGTGTGACTCACCCCCCCTATCGTACCCTTCCTCTTCGTATCTGGTTTTGAGAATTTTATCAGTGAAGCTTCTACAAGTCAGAAAGAGTTTGGCGCTGGTTTCACCTCGATTGGAGCTTTGGATCGCCGGCAACAATTCCGATCGTGACATCGCGCAAGTCTATCCGAGCCTGCTGTCCAGATCCTCAACTTCCTAATCCGAAATTTTTATGGATCAACTCCCAAGCTCTCTAGATCTGAGATTATGTGTGGTCATAGGATTTTTAGTCCTCTTCGCGTTGCCGCTGAGCTCTGTAGACACGCCATTCCTGACGTCTCCTGAGAAAGTCTCATATTACTATACGACGCCCCGCAACGGCTTACGCATTTCGAATCTCTTAAGTGCTTCCTTTTCTTGGGTCTTCTTCTGCCTTTTTCGGCATCCGGAATCGTCTCGTCACGGCATTCGGACGGCATCAACACCAGTCGGACGCATCAGAGGTTCCGAAACCAGGAAGGGTGTCTGCCGGGCGGCCGCCAACGCTTGAACTGAGGACCCGGGTGGGTCTTTATGGGGGCATCCAGACCCCTGGATGCCCCCATTCTTTTAATTTATTTTTAAAGCCCAAAACCAAATAAAAAATAATATATTAATGGAGGCGTCCAAGGCCCTGGACGCCTCCATAAAAACAAATATACAAAAATTAAAATGCCAGTTGGCATAAAAAACAAAACAAAAATAATAAAAAAAGTATTTTCTTGGAGGCGTCCAGGCCCCTGGACGCCTCCATCAACTCACTCACGGGGCGCCGCCCACCTGAAAAAATCCAAATTATGGAGACGTCCAGCCAGCTGGATGCGCCCATTTCTGAAATCACGGGTCGCCGCTCCAAAACCACGCGTTGTGCCAAACTGCGTGCGTCTTTTGGTGGAGTTCGGTGGATGTTATAGAGGCGTCCGGGACCCTGGACGCCCCCAAGAAAATATTCAAAAAAATGAATAAAAATAGATTAAAATATTAGTTCGGCCCTGATGGAGGTGTCCAGGGTCCTGGACGCCTCCACCCTCCGGAGCCCTATAAATAGAGGCCCACCCCCTCAGTTCTGAGAGAGCCAAGCAGAGATCCGATAGGCTGCCGGAGCCCAGAGGCTACCGGAGTCATTTCTAACCCGGGGGGTCTTTTGTGGGTGGAGGTTCTACCAACTTCTCGGGTGTCCAGGCTCGCGAGAGGAAGGCTATCTTCGCCCACCGCGCTTCCACGTCATCCCTACGCTACCGGAGCTCCGCCAGATCTCACCCTTGGCTCCTCCAATAAGCCTTTTCTTCCCCTTTTTCTCCATAGTTCTTTACATTCATCATACTGCATCCTCTATCTCCCTACACAAAGGCGCCGTCTCTTGCATACTTCTTGCATTCATCATCGCATTTTCCTCCTACTCGAGTCCGAGAGGGGTTTAAAACCACACCAACCAGGTGTGTGTCAGGTCACGATCTCATTACTTTTATTGCAAGGAATTGTTACTACACTGCCATTTTCTAATTCCGTTCGTTTATTGTCTACTGTTTTGCATGGGTAACCAAGGAAAGCCCTCTCCGTCGGCCGGCCGAAGGGGGAGGAAGAAGCAACCCGCCATCTCCCGCTCTAGAGGTAGGCTCGATCACTTTCTTTATTTTGGGGTATTTTGGCCCCTAGCGATCACATCTTGTTCTCGAGGTCGCGGCGAGTCACTTCCCCAATGGCCATTTAAATTCCCGTTCTTATATTCTCTTTATATTCTGTTATATTCTGCTCATATTCTCGAGGCCGCGGCGAGTCACTTCCCCAATGGCCGTTTAAATTTCCGCTCTTATATTCTCTTTATATTCTGTTATATTCTTATCTATTCATATTTTCGAGGCCGCGGCGAGTCACTTCCCCAATGGCCGTTTAAATTCCCGCTCTTTATATTCTCCTTATATTCTGTTATATTCTATCTGCTCATATTCTCGAGGCCGCGGCGAGTCACTTCCCCAATGGCCATTTCAATTCTTGCTATTTAATTTCTGTACCATTCCCGTCCCCCCGAGGCCGCGGCGAGTCACTTCCCGATATGGCCGTTTAACCCCCATATCTTGCTATATTACATTTGTCCCGCTCGCCCCGCCGGTGCAATCTCCCGTGGTGGCCCTTCTCTTTTCTCTTATTTCTGTGTTGCAGCAAACAAAAGAGGAGCCCGCGCGCTCCGCGTCTTCTCAGCTCCCCGAACCGCGTGACGTCGCTCACAGATTGGCGATCACGGTGGGACCACTACTGCTTCCTTTTGGCTACCCTTGCAAGTTCAGCACCGTCCGTGCCTCTCCACCTTGGCGCCCTCGCGCGCCCCCGTTGTGCTCATGGCAGCACTGTCAGTTGTGATTAGTTGGGTGTTTATTATATGTTTGTTATTTCTGTTATTTTCTTACTCTATATCTCTGTCAGCATTCCATTGCATACATCCATCCCTCTTTTATATCATTTTTTTATTTTTTTCTAAGGATCACCCTTTCCCTGTGAAGGAATGACTCTCCGTTTGAGAATTCCTCTCAACGGACTAGAATCTCCTCCACTGGGACCTCCGTAAGTCCCCGACATCGAAGAATCTCCTCTTCGTTCACTGGGCTGGTTGTACCATTGAAGTTCCCCGGAGTTAGTCATCCCATTCGTGGTGAGACGAGAGACCCTAGCTGACACAGCGGTGAAACAAAAATAAACTAGGGTCCCTATTTTGTGTGAACTTCGGATCTCGCTAAAAACACAAAAAAAAAATCATCAAAATCAAAACACAAAAAAGGCGTAAAGGCATCCACTTGTTTGATAATCTCTGCTACCTGCTTGCTAGTGTATGTTTTTACATTCTGGGAAAACTGTGAGCATGGCTCACGAGTCTTTTGAGGAGAACCACCCTAGTCGTTGTTTGTCAGCCGACCCGCGAGTCTATGCTATGGACTCAGGTCCTTCTCATGAGCCCTCGCATGAGGTGCAGGTTATTGCCGGGGACACGTCCCCACCACAGGATATCTCTTCCTTACTGGGCGTCCTCGCCAACACGGAGCTTACCTCTGAACAGCTCCGGGCCTTCCAGGCCATTCTGAAGGGGAAATCTGTTTCCCCCACGCCCCAGGAATCAACTCCGGCCATTGCACCTCTCCAAGAGTCCGTGCAGGCCATTCCATCTCCTTCATTGGCGCAAGCCATCCAGTCTCCCTCACTTCAAGGACAAGCGAGCCAACAACCACCCTCATTCCAGTTCCCGTCACAATCTTAAACTCCCGTTGTTCCCCACATACCGCTTCAGCCGGGGCCAACTGTCGGCGGTCCGACAGCTCCCTCCCATTCGGGGTTCCCCCCTCAAGTCTCTGGGAGACAATTTCTCCCCCAGTGGCAAGTACCACCTTCACCTCCAGAGGAGCTCGCCCAATCGCTCCTCAATAGGTTCAATCGCTTGGACGAGTAGTTTCAAAATCTGAGAAGAATGGTGGACGTGAAAGCCACCCCGGAGGTTGCTTTGCCAATCCTTCCCGTCATTCATCTTCCTCCCTCCGAAATGCCCACGTACCGCAGATACAATGGTACCGGCAACCCCTTCATTCACCTCAAGGATTTCATGTATGAATCCTCCTATTAGCAAAACGATCAGAGGCCCCTGGCATACCTCTTTCGGAGATCATTAGATGGTCCCGCGCTTGAGTGGTTCTATTCCTTGGAGCCCCGCTAGACTGAGAACTTTGAAATAGTCCAGAGAAGGTTCTTGCAGAAATATAGGGATAGGGTCGGTCCCTCACTCTCCATTACCGACCTAGTGGCTGAAAAGATGAAGCCCGACGAAGATTTTGTCCGCTATGCTGATAGATGGAGGTCTCTGGCGGAAAGAATAAGGGATACCCTCTCCGAGCCCGAACAAGTGAAGATGATTGTGTCTAATGCAACCCCACAGTTCAGACACGTCCTGGCAATGAATAAACTTACTACAATGGAGGAACTCTATGAAAGGGCCCGGTACATCCAAACCCAGTTAAAAGACTCCCCCATTATGAACATGTTTGAGTCACCGAAGCCCAAAGTGGTCAGAAAGACAGGCGCTGGTGTCCCAGGCGGAGCCACAGAAGGGGTCGTGACAAATGAGCAAGTGGGTGCGGTCAACAATGCCAACTATGCAGTCAACCCAAGGCCTCCACAAATGCCCCGACTTCCCCTCCAACCGGGTCCTTTCCCTCTTCGTCCTCCACCCCAAAATAATCCACCCCAGGATAATATGCCTCCATTACGTCAACCCCAGCAACAACAACCACAACCTCAGCAACAACAACCACCGCTTCAGTACAACCAAGTTCCACCCCCGGGGAACTATGATCCCCAACAGCAACAAAGGAGGCCGGTCGGTCCCAAGAGAGCCTACTATCCACCATTGCCAGAAACCTTAGCAGACATTTTTAATGCCCTCATGGCATCAAACCAACTCGCCCTACCCAGAGAAAGGCCCGTGTGGCCCCCGAATGTTGATACCTCCAAATACTGCGTCTACCACAGGCAGCCAGGACACACAGTAGATTACTGCTTCCATTTCAAAGATTACATCCACGATATGAATGATGAACATCAAATAGATTGGGATGAAATGAGACGATACGTCGCCGCTCTCAAGGCTAGGAGACCTCCTCATAGGCCACAGTAGCAGTTACAACAGCAGCAGCAGCTGCAACCACAACAACAACAACAGCCTCAGCAGGCCCCACAACAACAGCCCAACATGGGCATAATCCAGAATCCATTACCGGAGCACCAACAGCCCAATCATCAGGTTAACCCCATCTCCTCCTTCCCGGAAGTCGGGAGAGAGCAGGTGTGGCACCCGGAAAGTACCTCCATTCTTTCTACCGCCAATCCTATCATCACGCAACACCCTTACCTTGCTCGGGTAGCACCTCTCTCTCATCAACCCGCGTCAGTATCGCCTTCACCATTTCCACTACCATTACGCCCTCTCATCGTACCCCGATCCCCTATCAACCGACACTCTCCACTATGCCTTCACACCCTCTCATCTTCTCCCACTCCCCCACTTTACCATCCACCTCTACCACATTTACCCCTACGCCTTCTAAACCCCTTATCATCCGTCAACCATACATAACCCCGTCTTTCTCCACCGCATCACCACTAATGCCTTCAAAACCACTCATTACCCATCACCCACCTCGAAATCATTGCCCGCTTCAAGCCCTACCCACTTCTACTTCATCTCCACCTCGACCTTCCAGACCCCTTATCCTTCATAATCCGCGCGATATCCCCTCTACCTCCACCATGCCTTCACCTAACAAACCCCTCATCAGAATCCCTGCTCCCGTCATCACCCCTGCTTCATCAACCATTTCTCCACCATTACCCCTCAAATCCCTGTTAAAATCCACTGCTACCCCCACAGAGGTACAAAAGCCGCAGGCAATGGTGCTCCGGAGTGGAATGATTTTCCACAGGGTTTTCCCCCACAACAGTCAGAATCCTGAGCGATCTCAGCCAGAGAAGGATGATGGAGAACAACCAGAAAGAGCTATCCCTGGAACACAGTATGATCTATTGAAACATTTGGACAAGACGCCTGCTCGGATCTCCATCTTGGAGCTTCTTCAAAGATCCACATCCCACCAGGCAGCCTTAATGGAGTACCTTCAAAGGGTCATGGTGAATGAGGACCTCCCTGTAGAAAAAGATCTCTACCGTCCTGACCCCAACAGACACACAACCGGCTATCATGTTCCACAACTACGAGCTCGCTCCCAAGGAAGCTCGGAAATATGCATTGTGTATTTCAATAAAAATTAATGGGGTATCCATAAACCCGTGTCTTGTGGACACGGGTGCGTCCATAAATGTGATCTCCATGGACACCCTTCAGTTGTGTGGGGTCAACGAGGAACAAATAAGACCTTCCTCAATCACGGTCACGGCTTATGACAATAGCAAAAGGCCGCCGCAGGGGATGATTATTCTGAAGGCAGAACTAGGCCCCATGTCAATTCCCACGGAATTCCATGTCCTCGACATGGACCCCACATTCAAGGCTATACTGGGTCGCCCTTACATCGAAGCCATGGACGCTGTGCCTTCCACCAACCATCAGTGCCTGAAGTTTCCTTACAATGGGAAGATTATTAAAGTGGTCAGTACACCTGTCCTTCACACAGTGGATGCTATCAACACCTCTCTGCCCTCTGTTTGGCCATCTCATCGGCCCATATTGTCATTGCTGGACGTGCGTGATCTATCTCACGTTCCACTAGCACCAAAGGAGTCGGTCAGAGCAACCGCAACATCATATCTCCCTTTTCACTCCAAAGGTTGGGAGATTATGAGGAACATCGGCTATCAACAGGGTAAAGGTCTGGGCGCACAGTTACAGGGTAGACTTAAACCACCAAAGGCAATTAGGCCGAACCGCAGGTTTGGCCTAGGCTTCAAAGGACCGTTCAAGGCGGATTGGAAGCCCCTCACATGGACTCTATCAAACCACTTCAACAGAGGGCCCGTTGTTCAGATGGGAGATTACCCATAAGAAGCATATGGGGATCACATGCTGTATATTTGGCTGAAAAATGTCCGAGGATCACTAAAAGAGGCAAGATCAAAGATCCGGAATGCGAGTGGAACAAATGGTTCGACATACGGGACATTTCCATTGCACTGGAAAGGATGTTCTCATCTCCGCAGCTTGAAGGACCACCATTGATCTCTGAAATACCAGAGAATATTACCACTCTTGCCAAGGTTCCAAACTATCCTCGTCCTCGCCAGAAGGACCCTGTCATCGACGGATCTTCATCCATCCTCAACATTGCTGTCGACGGCTCATTAGCCGCCATCTTCTCCATCCACTCGTCTCAGCCTTTGCTGATATTTTCTTCCTGGGCCAGACAGTTGTCTGATGATCTTCCCAGGTCCCCTTCTTTGCTTACATACCTACGCGGGCTTTTCAACCCGCGCCAGGTCTTCAGCCATGATCTGCTCTATGAGCCTCACAATCCTCTAGCCATAACCACTTTTCTCTCTCCTCCAATCTCTTTTCACTGCTTTGTCATTAAAAATGAAAACGAAAAAAAAACGTCAATTTTCAAACTCCCCAACAACACATCTTCATTGAGGAAACCTCCTACATCTCCCACGGGTGCGTCCCGCCCTGCGGACCACCCGTCTAAGGTCCGATGAGCGACCTTTTCTACCCCTCCTCTGAGGGGTCTTCTCCTGTACATTCTACACCATCCTCTTCGTCTTCCTCTTCTTCTGTAAATATTGTCAGTCAATCTAGGAATGATAGGCCAAGGGTAGTACCTAGGAAGAAATCCAAGGGTAGGCAGATCCCTCGTCGATTCCTTCTAGATTTAGCCGCCAGGTGTCAAGCCCTCCTTGCCATCCCCCAGTTGTTAGAAAATCCCATCCGGCTACCGGAAATAGAATATGAGGGCGACTGTGCATTTGATGAAGGGTATGGAGTCTACGAGATCACGGATGAAGAATGCCCCACTGAAGATGAGGGTGAAGAATATGAGGATGCGGCGGGCGCATACGCTAGTGAAATGAGGAGATTCGACGAGCCGTCAACCGCCGTAGAAGAATCCACCAAAGAAGTCAACTTGGGAACTGAGGAAGACCCTAGGATCATCCTCATAAGTGACAACCTACCACCCTCTGAAGAAGAGGCATTAATTGAGGTTCTCAAGGAATATAAGGACACGTTTGCATGGAGCTACGAGGATATGCCGGGTCTAGATTCAACCTTGGTCGAACACCGTTTAACCCTAAAACCAGGGTCCGTCTCGGTAAAACAAAGGTTAAGGCGTTTCCACCCTCAGATGGCTTTGAAAATGAAAGAAGAGGTCGATAAGCTCCACAAAGCCAGGTTCATTAGAGTCATCCTTTATCCTCAATGGGTGGCGAACATTGTCCCGGTCATGAAGAAAGATGGGAAAGTCAGGATTTGCATCGACTTCCGGGACCTTAACCGCGCGTGTCCAAAGGATGATTTTCCCTTGCCTCACATTGATGTGTTGATCGATAACACAGCAGGATATGAAACCCTCTCAATCATGGATGGATTTTCAGGATACAATCAAATTCGTTTGGCAGAAGAAGATCAGGAAAAGACGTCATTCACTACCCCTTGGGGAACATATTGTTACGTGGTCATGCCGTTTGGATTAAAGAATGCTGGAGCTACTTACCAAAGAGCGATGATGGCCATATTTCATGACATGATGTACATATATCTGGAAATGTATGTGGATGACTTATTGGTGAAATCAAGGACCAGGATGGAACATCCAGAAGTTTTGGCTAAGGTCTTGCAGAGGTCAAGGGAGTTCCAACTGAAAATGAACCCGAAAAAGTGTGTGTTTGGTGTGTCATCGGGTAAATTGCTGGGGTTCATTGTGAGTAAAAGAGGGATCGAGATAGATCCCGACAAAGTTAAGGCTATCAAGGATATGCCGCCTCCCAAGAATTTGAGGGAAGTCCGAGGTTTAATCGGGAGGTTGCAGTTTATTCGTCGGTTTGTGTCCCAACATTCACAAAGGTGTAGACCTCTCTACGAGTTGACCAAGCCAGGAGTAGAATTCCACTGGAATTCTAAATGTCAGAAAGCTTTTGAAGGGTTGAAGGAATATCTGGCTAGTCCACCCGTTCTCATTCCACCCAAACCAGAAAAACCTCTGATCCTTTACGTCTCAGTCTTGGATGACTCCGTGGGAGCCGTCCTCGCACAAGCTGATGAAGAAGGCAAGGAACGGGCAACCTATTACTTGTCCAAACTTCTCAATCCCTGTGAGCAGAAGTACACCGTCATGGAGAAAACCTGTGCTGCCCTCGTTTGGGTAGTGCAGAAATTGAAGCACTACTTCTTGGCTCATGAGGTCCACTTGATTGCTCGAATGAATCCTATCAAATTCCTTCTGGAGAAAGCCGTCCTTACGGATAGGCTAGCACGCTGGCAAAGTTTTCTCTCTCAGTTCGACATCACCTACATCCAGCAAAAGGTGATTAAAGGCTATGCCATAGCCGAGCATCTCGCTCACCATCCTCTTTCCAAGTTCGATCCCGTCCAATCAGAGTTTCCAGATGAGGAACTAATGTCCGTTAACCAATCAGATGAGCCAATGTGGACGCTATATTTTGATGGAGCTCTGAATTCTCAAGGGAGAGGAATCGGCGTCGCCCTCCTGTCGCCTGAAGGCCTCACATTCCCATTGGCATACCAGCTCAAATTTCCAGTTACCAACAATATAGCCGAATATGAAGCTCTTCTAGCTGGCCTAGAACTCGCCCATTCTTTTCGTATCACTGAGTTGCGAGTCGTAGGTGATAGTCAACTCATCCTTCGTCAGGTGCTCACTAAATATCGCACTCGCGATCCCAAACTCAAGCCATATCAAGAACTCACTGCTGCCTTTGCCAAACTGTTCACCAAACTGATCTTTGTTCATGTCCCTCGTCATCAGAATATTCTCGCCGATGCCCTCGCCTCGTTGGCATCATCCATAAGGTTCCCTCTAGGAAGATGGTTTGAGTCTATTTCCATCTACAAACTTCACGCCCCTGCAATCGATGATGCTTCCTACGTAAATATCAAAGACAGGATAGCAAGGAAGATCCTGCAGGAAGATATCCTTGAGAAGAGGGAGATCATGTTGGCAGAGGTTGAAGAAGAACTGGCTGATGAAGAGAAACCATGGTTGTATGAAATCGTCAAATACTGCCAAGATCAATCTTATCCTGAAGGGGCCACCACAGGGGACAAGAAAGCCATAAGAAGGGTGGCTCAGAAATACACATTGGTTGGAGGTCTACTCTATAGGAGGAGCCTTACTGGTATTCTGTTAAGATGTCTTGGTGACGATGAGGTTTGGAAATGTGTAGAGGAGACGCACTCGGGTGTGTGCGGTGGCCACGTGAATAGTCAGATGCTCGCCAAAAATATCATTCGGCAAGACTTTTACTGGCGCACTATGGAAGATGATTGTGCTGTCTATGTCCGTAGGTGTGTCAAGTGTCAACTTCACGCCGATAAAATTCATTCACCATCTTCCTCACTTCATCCAATATCCTCCCCGTGGCCTTTCTCCATGTGGGCATTCGACATCATTGGTCCCCTAGGTGATCCCAATTCCCTCACCAAGCAGAAATCTTTCATCCTTACTGCGACGGAATACTTCACCAAATGGGCCGAAGCTGAAGCTTACGCGGAAATCAAGGCGACAACAGTCTGCAAGTTCATCATGAAGAACAACCTCGCCAGATTCGGCGTCCCAAGCACAATCGTCACCGACAATGGGCCACAGTTCATTTCTCAGGACCTACAGGACCTCTGCAAAAGGTACGCAATTGCATTGCATCATTCATCACCTTATTACCCACAAGGTAACGGCCAAGCGGAGGCCACCAATAAAACATTGCTCAAAATCATCAAAAAAACCTGCGAGTCTAGTCAGTTTTCAGACTGGCCAGAAAAATTTATCGAAGCCCTATGGGCCTATCGCACTTCAATCCGTACCCCCACCGGGCAGACTCCATTTGCCCTTACTTATGATATGGAAGTGGTAGTCCCGTACGAGACTCTGATCCCTTCTCTCAGGGTATAATTGGACGAGGAATTTCCCCTCGACGATCGTCGTAATTCACTCCTCGCCCAGTTGGAACTCTTGGATGAGAAGCGGCTGGCCGCTGCCGAACACGCGCGTGTGTATCAAAATAGACTCGCTCGCTTTTACCAAAAGAAAGTCGTTGAGAGAAAATTCAAAGTCGGTGAGATGGTCGTAAAAAGAATTTTTGTCAAACCTGGAGGGCCGCGTTCTAAGCTCCAACCCAATTGGGAAGGATCATTTGTAATTCAAGCCGTGTACCCTGGCAACGCCTACAAGCTAGTCAACGCCGAAGGGACCGAGTTATCCCACCCTTGGAATGGGCTTTATCTTAAGAAATACTACCCTTAGCACAAAACAAACAAAAAAAATGATGAAAAGATAAAAAACATCAAAAACAAAGAAATATTGAAAACCACTAAAAATATGGAAAATTCAAAATGTCGATGCCTGGCAGTCACCATGTAGTTAAGTCCATGCATCTAACCTTCATGTTAAGATAGGGCCCATTAAGGCTTGGTAGGCACCGGGTCTTGGTTTGCTAGAACCGTGGAGATCCCTGTCCGGTCACGTCGGCCTATGCTCGATCGAAGGAAGCTAACATGTGCTCACTTATGTATTTTATTCAAAAAAGTCGGTAGCATCACCTACGGTGGGGCCCCACCCAGAAGATCTCCGGAAGCTGTAATCTTTATTCTTTTCTCTTCGACCAAATGAGACAGTCGGCGCCCTTAAAACGTTGAGCATGAGAAACCGAAACTCAAACCCCAAAGGCAAGAGTAGGGTCCATTTCCTCGAGCATCGATCAGAGCACGAGAAGAGGGCAGTGTCCCCGCAGGCATACGGAAAGGGAGCCCACAAACGTCAAACGACTATATCTCCCTCACAAAAAGAAATACAAAGTCAAAATCAAGAGAAAAGCCTGGTCGTGACCGTGCCTGTTACGATAAACGGAACCCCTCAAAGTAAAAGTCTGAATCCACAAAAGGGGCCGTGGAATGTAAATGCTCGAGATTTGGCCCGAAGTTGTCCGAAAGGAAAGAGTTAATGGGCCCTTATTCGCTCGCCGGGTTAACGGCTTTGCCGGTCCTCTCAGGAGGTTTATCCCCTACACTCTTCCTTCTCCCTCTAAAGATGAAGGTTCGATGGAGTTTCTGAAAGGTGAAAACTGCCCAGGGTCTGCGACCTTATTTTAATATACACGTTTGGTTGCCTACTTTGAAAAGCAAAAGCTATCGCTGCGAAGGAGTCTCCGTGTTTCTGGCAGGTCAAGACCCCTGTTTACCACCTTGATGTCTTCTTGTTTAACCTCGGGCTTAGGCCAATGCAAGCGCGTCACCTATGGGTGCGACGGCGTCTGATTCCAGGTCAGCGTCGCGCGGTTGGTCATTGGGGTTCCAGGGTGTTCCATCATATACCATCTAGAGTTGTGAGGAAACAGACCTGCGTCGGGCAAATCTTTTACCTCAAACATCTTTTGCGTGAATCCCTGTGGTCGGAAGCGACTGGGAGCCTAAGCATGGCATGACGGTATTGTCATCAGGGTAAGTCTTAGCCGGCGGGATCATCATTCGAGGGGTCTAGAGACCCAAATCTACCTAGATGTGCACTTAGGATACCTGGGAGGTTAGTAAGAAACCCCTATCTCACGTAGGTTAGGTGCCATTCGGGTGCTTGCCAGGCGTTAGCAAAAAAAAAAAAAAATTAAAATGATAAAAACAACAAAAAAATGGAAAAGAGAAAATGTACATATTTGTAAACAAAAAAAATCTTTTTTATGATAAAATAAAAAAAATGCCAAATATAAAAAAAGAAAACAAATCAATTTTGCATGATTGCATTTACGTGCAGCATCTCACTTTTAATATCGCTTGCATTCGTGTGCTTACCTGTCGCATTTATCATCACCGCATCTTTCCCTTGCCTTCGTTAAATAAAGGCTTGGCCCCTTGACCAGTTATCAAGGACAGTCACAGTGACCATTTGCTTATTGAGCAAGGGGCCAAGTCAGAACAGAAATTCTGATTTTTTTGTTTCAGTGATGTGTGCAGGGATTCAGGCAACTGAAGCAAAGGTGAAAAACAAACAAATCGAACCTTGTATTTTATTCCAAAAAAACCAAAAAAAATTACATCAAGTTCCGCCCTCTCTCTCTGCATTACTCGTCCCACTACTCTCCAGGCAAAACGCTCTCAAAGGTGCTACCCAACTACGAAAAGTGGTACTCCTACCGCTCTGTACTCCCCTTCCTATTCCCACATCCCGGCGTTGGTCCACGGAAGCAGCGGAGAAGCTACCAACACGAAAGCCACGCTCTCGTGCTCTTCGGTAGCGCTCCTCACCATCTCTCAACCACTGTTCAGCAAGACCAAGGCTGATTCGGAGTTCGAATAGTTGGGCCTCTATGGCCCTTCGTTCCTCCCTTTCAGTCAATCTGTTGGCTCTTTCTCTCTCTGCGTCTCTTTCTTTCTCTGCACGTTCTCTCTCGCGGTCTTCCCTCTCCAACTGGAGAGTGATCCTCAGTTCCACGGCATCCCTAGAGGAGTCGTCATCAGGATGACGCCGCAGTTCCCTCTCCAGTTCTGCTATCCTAGCCTCCTTCTGTGTAGCTTGGGCAAGCGCTTCTTCCGTCTCCTTTTTCTGCGAGGTGTACCATCTCAGATACGCGATAAGGCGTAAACAAAGAGAACTCAACACTGAAACTTTTACCTGTATACAGAGCATCCCTTCTGCCTCCGTAGCACGCTGCGTGGCGTAAGCAAGTTACTCATGAAGTAAGTCAAGTTCTGAGGTGGGAATCCACAAGCTGGAAGAGGCACCACCTACTCCCATCGCTGGGGAAGCCGCGCCAATCTGAGCATGCTACGACCGCGTGAATTAGCAGCCAACATCTGGAATCTGCGGTTCTAATTAGGAACTAACTGTACACCTACCAAGGCGCTTGTAGCTCCGCGGGCATCGCCCAACCGTTGCTCCATCTCTGCCAAGCGAGTTCGTAAATTCGCTATCATGGTATCACGGATATCCTGCAGCCATACGAGTCAGCATTTCCACCAGAAAACCAAAAAGGGAGAAAGAAGAAAAGAGAAAAAGGGGAAACCTACCTCCGCAAGTCCCCGGGGTTGGAGCCGCTCTGCGTACTTTGTCATATATAGACGCAAGTAGTCCTCGCTATCCCGCGCATGTGATTCTACAATCGTGCCACCCCGTTGCCAGTCTTCATACTGTTCAGGGAACTGCACGCGCCAGTCAATGCAGGTCGCCGGTCCTCGCGTCCTTCTCCCGACACGAGGTGGCGCAGCCGTATCCACCCATTCCTGAGCCAGTCCTAAAGTCCTCATAACCAATCGTAGCCGAAGCGGCTCGATTTCATTCAGGCAGTGCATCCACAGTTCCCGTCCAAATCGGGCACGACTTGCTAGAACCCACGGCTGGTCGGCATCGACCATGTCTGAGTGGGGTCTCCAGTTTACCATCGCTGCAGGGAACTCCTGTAGCTCCCACCTTAGCACCATCAGTTGGTAGGTTAGGGGTGCCGCACTCATGATGGGTTCCCACCGCCTGGCTAGCGGCACCATCGCGGGTCGCCAATGTCGAGCTCTCCCCATGGGGAGGTAATAATAGCTCCACAGCTACTCGGGGCAGGTCATCAGTACCTTGCAAAAATAAGAACAAAAAATGCAAAACAAGCAAAATCAAAAATACGTGGATGAATGGTGTGAAACCACTCACAGCCATCTCACGATCTGCTTCTTGGAACAGGCCTGCAAATAAGTGCGCCAGCATGGCAGCTCCCCAGGCGTAGTATCCTACTCTTTCAAGGTCTGATAGCAGCTCCAAGAAGCGACATTGGATACCGTCCCCTTTCGAGCTCAGTACCAATCTCCCCAAAAGGAAGAGGAGAAATCTCCTCAAATCTATGTTGCATCTTTCCCAGTTTCCGAAATCTGTGCAGTACACGGCACGGCATCCTATTTCCATCCTTTCCATGAACTCTTTTGAGGATTCGTCGTCCCGCCGACGAGTGTCGGTGAGCCCTAATGCATCCATGAGGGACGCCCTAGCTACCGACCTGTTTTTCCGACCATCTAGGTCCAAACCCAGTAGCTTCTGGGCACCTTCTCGGTATCCGCATAAGTGACCCCGGTCACTGCCTCGCCCTCCACCTTTAGGCTTGTGATCCGGACCACATCCTCCAAGCTGGGCACCATGTGCCCCCAGGGCATCAAGAATGCCCGGCTCACTGGGTCCCATCTCTCACACAAGGCTTGGATCAGGACCAGGTCGAGCTGGATCGGCTCGATCCGAAGAAAGGTGCCAAAACCCATCACGTCTAGCTTGGCCTTCTGAAAATCTGGGAGACCCCTGTATGCGGCCACTGCTAACTCCCATGAAATGTGTGATTTCATCACACTCTGTGCGTGCATAAGAAATGGAGAGGAGGTTTGGTCAGAAAGAGAGGAAGGGAGAAAGAATGAGAAAAGGGTAGGAAAGCTCGGCTTACGAGTTGTGATTGGGCCCTTTCGCTGATGTGCCCTTCGAGGTCCGAAAGCCTCCTGGAACTACTACCACTGGACCTGCTTCTCTTCGAGGAGTGGGAAGATTCGCCCTCCATCCAACTCTTGGAATTTTGAACTCCTCCTCTCCCGTGAGAACTTGTGCTCCTCGAGTTAGCTCTCGATATACCTAGGAGGATAAAAGGGACAAGAATTTATAGAAATGGAAGGAGTACATGCCAAGATTGCCTCCATCACCTTTAATGACAGCCCTCGCAATGAGGCACCTACCATGCGGTCCCGTGTGTCACTTCACCACTCGCACAGGGTGATTGATTGGACGAAGAATATGACGACTAGCCCCCTATGTTGTCTAGGGATACCCTATCATGTTTTAGAGGACGTCCGCAAAATTTGACACAACATCCAAGAAAAGGAACTAGGGCCGTCATTATTGACTTCGACGGCAGATTCCCGTGGAAAATGGTCACATTAAGACGCGATTCTCCGCTTGGGGTGGAGTCTCGGCTGACCCATCACATGGAAACAGTGCCAAAGAAGAAGTGTAGGGAAGAAGGAACGCGCAAGAGAACAAACAAGCAGCAGAAATTTAAATCACTCCATTCATAATTCTACATAAGCTGTCATAAACACTACAATCATAGAGAGGTGGCGGGTCCACTAGCTCGCCAACTCTTGCCATTATTTTCATGCTCGTCCCTCTAGGCGTCCCTCTCCTCTCCCCTGAGGTGAGGGTCCCTCAGAAGCCTCCTGGATCCCTGTGCAGCAGCACCCGCCTCGCCTCGTGGCGCCGGCTCCACAGCAATGACTCGCTGCTCCTCCCCTGGCGTGGCGAAGAAGCCACTAGCGGCAAAGCGACCAGACTGGCGCAGTCGCTCCCCGAACTCTCGCGCTCTCTCATAGCGCGTCTCCATCCCTCCTAGCCTCTGCACGACGACCTGAAGGCCCAGCTGGAGCTCCCTCACTTGGGCCTCCAAGGCCCTCCTCTCGGTCTGATCCCACTGTCGCTCGGACCTTCTCTCAGCTTTCTCTCTCTCTGCCTCTCTCCTCATCATCTGCAGAAGAACCCTTAACTCCAGGATGTCTGGAGAAGGTCTCTCCTCACCGCGATGTCGCAGCTCTGCTACAGTCGCCACCTAGGCATCACGCTCCTCTTCCGCCCGGGCAGCCCGAGCCACCGCACCAGCAAGTTGCTCCCGAAGGGAGGCAATCTCGAGAAAAGGGGCCGAGGAACTGGAAGATGCGCCTGCCAGTCACTCCCACCATCGCTGTCTGCTGGGCACGCTGGAACAAACAAAACAACAGCCGTCAGCTAAGCTCCACATTTAAAAATAGAAAATGCAGCACTTAGCTTACCAGGAGCGACAGTTCCTGTTGAGTGGCGGCCAGCTGCCGCCTGACCTCGGCTAATTGGGCACGCGACCCGTCGACGTCGCGTGTATCCCCGGCTTGGGAAGCCCCGCATAACTCTCTCTCTGCCGCCGCAGGAAGTCGACACTATCCTGCACCAGTACGCTCCCTTGCTGCCCAGGGAGACGTATGCGCCAATCTTCAAGCTTCGCCTTGCCGCGACTCTCCTTCCTGACGCGGCTCGGCTCGTCTGACACTCGGCCACTCATCGGCCAGGCCCAGGGTCCTCGCCATGTCCTGCACCAAGAAAGAAGGACCCCACATCAGTCAAAAAGAACGTGTCCCTGTCTAGGACGCGTCCATCATTTAAGTGCAACACTCGCCGAACCCTTTCCCCCCTCACGGCTTGCTTCAAAACTCAAAATGGATCAAAGAGGGGGAAAACCAAGCACTCACCGAGCCGTGTTCACCTTCTTCCGCGCCATTGGGCCCCTCTGGTCCCCTCGGGTCCCTCGGGGACCCGAAGCGGCCCTTCCTCCTCCATGGATGCCGTTTCGTGCTCTTGCGCGTCCCTCGTCGAACGAGGGGTCCCGCATCCCTCTCCACCTTCGCCGTAGTCTAGACCACCAAACTCCATCGATCAAGAGAGGAAGGAGACGAAAAGGGGGACGAGCGAGTTTCGGCGGAAGGCGGGCTCGTTTGCGGGTAAGGCACGCGAGAAGAAAGGCCACCCAGCGCTTTAAATTTGAATTCGAGGATTAAGACGCGTCCTCGCGCCTGGACGCGCCCAAAAAGGGGGAGAAAACAGAATCCCCCTGTACAAAGCGTAGTTCCCCACTGTTCAGGGCAAGGTCTCGTGGAGCGTGCCTTGAAGGACAACTCAGTGTAAAGAAGAAAGTGTGGGAGAGAGAAAAGTACACACAACACAAGAAAGCCATTTTCATTTCATATAATAGCCGAAAGTACATCATGCAGTAAGGAGGGTGAGTGTACAAGCAACTCTCTAACTCTCACCACCACCCTCCTGGTCATCTCTCTCCTCCCTCCTCTGACGGGATCCCTAGGGGGCCTCTGCGAACCCTGAGAAGCCGTGCTCGCCTCTCCAGGTGGCACCATGCCGGCCTCCAAGGTGCGGCGACGCTCCTCGGCCGAAGAAACTAGAAAGCTGCCCACATAAAAGGAACCAGACTGACGAAGTCGCGCCCCGCGCTCCTTCGCCCTCTGATACCGCTCCTCACTCTCCCGAAGTCTCCCCTCCACCGTGCCAAGACTCAGCCGGAGCTCTGACACCAGGGCCACCAGAGCTCTCCTCTCGTCCCAATCTCGATGTCGCTCTGCCATCCTGTACTCCCTCTCTTTCTCTATGGTCTCCCTATCCCTCTCCCTCTCCTCTCTCTCCCTCATCGCCTCTCTCCTCGACACCTCGAGGGCGATCCGCAGATCCACTACGTCGCGAGGAAGCTCCTCAGCCTCCCGTCGCCGCTCCTCCTCTAGCTCCGTAATCCGGGCGTCACGCTCTGCCACCCAGGCATCGCGCTCTTGCTCAGCACGAACAGCACGGGCCAGGGCCTCTCGAATCTCGGCCACCTGTCAAAGCACGCATGCACCGTAAGAGAACAGTGATAGAAGGAGAGCAGCCAGAAGGAGAGTCGACGTCAGGCAGACACTCACTCGAGCCTCGCGGTCACGCTCGGCCTCCTCAGCGCGAGCCACCGCATACGCCAGCTGCTCCTGAAGGGCAGAAACCTCCAGAGGAGGGCCCCGCGAACTGGAACCCGCTCCACCAGCCATCCCGGCTGCCGCTGTCTGGTGGGCCCACTGAAACACGGGGCAAACGTCGGTCAAAGGCTAAGCATCAAAAATCGAGGTCACAAAAAAAATACATTGCATAGACTCACCAGGATCTCCAACTCTTGTCGGATGGCCACAACTGCCGCCTGGCGTCTGCCAGCTGGGCCCGCAGGTCAGCAATCATGTTGTCACGAGCATCCTACATTGCACATAAGTTAGTGCCACATGCATATACATATAGAAGGGTGAAGCATTTTCATTTCACTTACCCCTGCCATACCACCAAGGAAGAGGCGGTCCCCGTACGTAGCCCGGTACCGTCTCAGGTAATCAGTACTGTCCTGTACATGGGACACCACTGGGACCCCGCCTGCTGCCAGTCCTGGTACTATGCCAGGAAGAGCGTACGCCAGTCCACAATCTTCGCCTTCCCCTTGGTCTTCCGCCCGATGCGGACCGGCTCATCTACATCAACCCACTCCTGGGCTAGCCCCAACGTCCTCATAACCAGCCTCAGCCGAAGCGGCTCGATCTCGTTCAGGCAATGGACCCACACGTCCCGCCCGAAACGAGGAAGACCCGCTGCAACCCAAGGCTGGCCAGCGTCGCCCATGCCCAGGTAGGGTCTCCCCACCACCTACATCATCATACATGCATCATATTAGTTGCCATTCAGTCACATAAGAAAACACAAAAAATAATACGCATCATACCATGGCCTCAGGATACTCGCTCAGCTCCCAACGAAGTGACGCTAGCTGGTAGCTGTGTGGGGCCGCTACCACGACCGGCCTCCACTGCTGCGCCAGAGGCACGGCGCTCCTCTTCCCATGCCTAGCCCTCCCCATCGAGAAATAGTAATAGCTCCACACCTACATCCATCATACATCATTAGTACAATAATTGCATATTTAACTGTGGGAATGCATAAATAAAATGTTTACTTGGAGAAAAGGTGCGAAGCCACTGACTGTCGTCTCCTTCTCCGAAGTCTGGGAGAGATCGACAATCAGATGGACAAGCAGAGCCGCTCCCCACGCGTAGTGTCCCACTCTGTCCAGATCCGCCAAGATCCCGAGGAAACGGCAGTGGATGCCATCCCCCTTCGTCCCCAGTAGAAGGCGGCCCAAGAAGAAGAAAAGAAACCTCCGGAGGTCTAGATCCACCAGCTCCCGCTCGCTCGGGTCCTGGTGAAAGCTGCACGAGCGTCTCCCTCGAGTCGTGCCAGAAACTCCGCTCCAGTCTCGCTAACCCGCTGGCGCGGGTCGACGAATCCGAGCGCCTCCATGATCTCCACTCGCCAACTACCCTGTTGTCTCTGTCAGTCACGCTCGTCTCTAACCACAGCAGGTCCAGGACACTCTCTCGGTAGTCGGGGTAGGTGACCCCGCTCACCGCCTCTCCGTCAACTCGTAGCCCGGTGATCCGAGCCACGTCCTCGAGTGTCGGCACCATGTGCCCCCAGGGCATCAGAAACGCCCGGCTCGGTGCGTGCCACCGCTCCCTCAATGCCTGGATAAGAGGAAGGTCGAGCCGAAAGGGCTCGATCCTAAGGAAAGCTCCGAAGCCCATGGCGTCCACACGCGCCCTCTGAAAGTCTGGCAGCCCACGGTATGCCGCCACCACTAGGGACCAGCTGATCCGGCCCTTCATCACGCCCTGCACACCACAAAACCAACAAAGAACACATCAGCATCATGAATAGTAATAAACAATAACACTGTATATACTACTTAGTTATTTTTATTTTTAAAAA
The DNA here is from genome assembly GCA_022559845.1 of Amorphophallus konjac. Taxonomy (NCBI): domain Eukaryota; kingdom Viridiplantae; phylum Streptophyta; class Magnoliopsida; order Alismatales; family Araceae; genus Amorphophallus; species Amorphophallus konjac. Next base: position 24,248,110 of record CM040129.1, read on the forward strand.
ATATTTATGTTTTTTTGGAGGCGTCCAACACCTTGGACGCCTCCTTTACATTTTCTTTATTTTAATTTTAGAAAAACCCAAAAACCAAAACAAAATAAATAAAAAATATATATATATTATCATGGAGGCGTCCAAGACCTGGACGCCTCCTTATTTTTAATTCTATTTTTATTATTTACATAAATAAATAACAAAAAAGAAAAAAAAGAAAATATGGAGGCGTCCAGGCCCCTGGACGCCGCCTTCCCTCACTCCCCGGCGTTCTCCACACAGCCTCTCGTCCGCCCGTTTGGCCCAGTGAACCAATAGAATGGAAGTCTAAGGGGCTTACCGATCGTGCTCGTCCTCTCCCGCGTCACCAGCGCCCGCAGGGTCCTCCACAGCCAAAAGAGGAGCCTCCTCCTCCACGGCAATCTCCTCCGCCACGGCAGCCTCCTCGGCGTCATCTCTCAGCCTCCTCGGACGACGAGCCCGTCGTTTCCGCTTCTCCCCACCCTGGCTCGGGCATCCTTGCTCCAATGAAATTGGGAATGGGTCGTTTAGGGTGAACGAGTCGTCAGAATGAACAGTAGAAGTGAAAGGGGTGTGAGGCCCCCCTTATATAAGAAAAACCCATTTTTGGGGGCGTCCAGGCGCCTGGACGCCCCACTTTTTTCTTTTTTTTTTCAAAAACTCAAAAAAATTTAGGGGCGTCCAGGTGCCTGGACGCCCCCAAACAAAATTAACAAAAAAAATAATAAAAGGAAAATATAGGGGCATCCAGGCACGTGGACGCCCCCAAACAAAATTCAAAAAAAAAATAAAAATAAAATATAGGGGCGTCCAAGCCCCTGGACGCCCCCAAAATAATAATAATAATAATAATAATAATAGTAATAAAAACGTGGAGGCGTCCAGGCCCCTGGACGCCCCCATTAAAAATATTTTTTAATTTATATTTACATATGATCATATTGTGAATAAATAGATACATAAAAAGAAAGAAAACACAAAAATAGAAAAACGGAAAAATAAAAATCATAACAAAGGGAACTGGTCCAAAACTTCAAATGCCAGATTTTATTCCATCAGCAAAGCAGAATGAGCTACATCAGGGGCATAGGCGCCTTAGGCCTTAACTTCCCAGTTCAGTTACATAAGCCCTCCACAGCTCACATTCTTCCCCCACGTGCGCTAAGGCCTTTCCCGCAACACTTGTCTTCCAGGGAGCTTTAATGGCTTTCGCTTCCCTCGCATCCGCCTCCGTGCCTAACTCCCTCTTCTTCAAAGGACGATACCAGTCGGTAGTGGGAACGAATGGCGTGGGATGCCGATCTGGAGACAACACCGATGCGCATTATAGAGGACGAACTCGGTCGCGTCGATCAGTTGAAGATCAACTTCGGGAGAAGACCTCATGAGGAGCTCAAGCGAAAGCAAACATGTCGGTGCGCAAGTAAAGAAGCCTTGTGTCACGGTGCGGAAGTGAGACCGCCAGTCTTCACGTTTCTTCAGCCACGGAACGCGGTTCACTACAATTCCACCGAAGCCTAACACGTCGGCTATGTGATGAAGATGGCTTTGTTGGAAGAGCTTCGAAGCAGTTGGCATTCCCTCGCGGTTGTCGAATTTGAAGTACAAATCAAGCCAGCAATTCAAGACAAGTGCGCAACCAAAAGGAGGCTTACCCATGCACGAGGCAGTAAGGCCGCTGTAAAGATAGGCAAAGACGGCGGGTCCCACCCTCTTTCCACTCCAAATTCCGTGAATGGCACTTAGTTGATCCTCCTCCACTATGTTGTTGGTATGAGGAAACAAGAGAGCACCCGCTAGACAGATAGTGAACCCCTTCATGATTCCTTCTAAGTAGTCATCATCTGGTGCCCCCCTCAGGGCGTCTATGACCCACTCCGCGAGCTTTTGCAAATCAATCCCTTTTGATTACGCACCTTCCTGGCCGCGTCAGGCAGCATGAAGCTTCCAAGGATGCTTTCGAAGTCCCCCGTGTCAGCATCCGCATAGCCTTCACCTTCCCGTCACTCTTGAATTTCTTCAATCCGAGCAGAAGTTCCACCTCCTCGAGGAGGATGGTCACCTCGAAGGTCGGGAAGATAAAAGTGTGGGTCTGGGGATGCCAGATCTCCACTAGTGCGCCCATAGCCGCCCAGTCCATACGAATCTTCTCGTAGTGTTTGGCGTGAATAAGGAGCCCCTGCAGATGCCACTTCGAGAGTATGGCCCTCATGCCGATGGAGATGTTGGAAGTTAGCTTTGAAAGCCATGGCAGTTTGGAAAACTTCCTCGGGCCTGGGAAGAGTGGATATGGCTGGAAGAGAAAAGAAAGAAGAAGAAATGAAGGAAGTAAGAAGAAGGTTCACGTGGAGAAATTTGAAATCAGCTCACCATATGCGACATGATCGTCCCACTCAGATGACCCTCGAGGTCGGAGAGTCGCCTGATATCGCTGCTAGGCCTGCTCCTCTTCATAACGCGGGAAGACTCTCCTTCCATCCTGAGATCTCTAAATTCCCTCTCCTTCCTCTCTTGAGCTTCCAAAACCCACCTTGATGCTTTTGAATGAACTAGCCTAAGGGAGAGTTCTTATAGGAAGGGTAGGGCGCTACAGGACAGAACATGTCACATCAGCGATCAATGTCAGGATTTTGGCTAGATCTCCTTTCCATTGTGGTGCGATTCTGTTACGATTCTGTTACTTTCTGATGTTATTAACCTTTGCTAGTCTGTACAGGTTTTACTAACGGACGTCTTTGTCCTGTCTCCTGTCCCACCTTTCAATGGTTGGTCCCACCATGTCATGCATCATAGTATATGATACCTACGCTACTAGAACATGTCAAGGACCTTGCGGCCCGAACGAATCAAGGATTTGAGTTCCCCTTCAACAAAAACAGTGATGATCCCGAAGAATTTGGGTTGTACGGATAGGCCGTTAACTTGTGGTAGCATGGGGACGACGGTTCCATTAAGTGAGTTGGTGCGTGGATAAACGGACCCCAGCCCAGTGTCGGCTCACCGGATCGATATCCTAACCCATTCTTAACAAGTTGACAATATTATCCTTGGCTATTTTCTATTTTAGTTTGTTTTAAATTTTTCTTTAAGCCCAGCATGCATTCATATAGGACTTTGATTTATTGCGGAAGATCATTCAAGTGATTCGATTGCGAAAGCCGCTGTGCTTCAATTCTTACAAATATGAGATATTCCACTCCGAATGAAATACTGAGTTTCCTTGAAACGGCCCTACGTTGCTCTTCCAAAGGAGACCCTTGTTTGGACAGACTCTCAGATATTCCTTTACTTTTTAACTTGTTTGACCCACCTTGGCCGCAGCACTTCCACATTGGCTGGTAACCGCTCCCCAAAGGTGAAACCTCCAGTTTATGACCCAGGTACTTCCACACTGAGAAGTTGGTCTCTTTTTCGTGCCTGAGCGCACATCTCACCCTCCCTTATTTGATCTCCGTCCAAGCAATCGTCAAGATTTGAAAGACCTTCTTCAAAGGTTGCCTCATTGAAACTCCAGGACAAATTCCAGAAAGTAACGTCAAAAGCGTGTCTCATCACACCTTGGCATCAACTTATCAGTCCGCTCCCACTTCATTTCACTCCACTTCGATACCATTCCACTACGTGTCACTCCCTTGCAAAGCAGATGCCAAGGCGGGGCAGCTGTAGACACGCTATTCCTGACGTCTCCTGAGAAAGTCTCATATCACTATACAACGTCCCGCGACGGCTTACGCGTTTTGAATCACTTGAGTGCTTCCTTTTCTTGAGTCTTCTTCCGCCCTTTTCGGCATTCAGAATCGTCTCGTCACGGCATTCGGACGGCATCAACACCAGTCGGACGCATCAGAGGTTCCGAAACCAGAAAGGGTGTCTGCCGGGCGGTTGCCAACACCTGAACTGAGGACCCGGGTGGGTTTTTATGGGGGCATCCAGGCCCCTGGACGCCCCCATTCTTTTAATTTATTTTTCACAGCCAAAAATCAAATAAAATATAATATATTAATGGAGGCGTCCAGGCCCCTGGACGCCTCCATAAAACAAGTAAAAAAAATATAAAATGCCAGCTCTGGCATAAAAACAAAACAAAAAAATAAAAACAATATATTTATGGAGGCGTCCAGGCCCCTGGACGCCTCCATCAACTCCCTCACGGGCACCGGCCACCGAAGGACGGTTTATCGTGTGTGAAAAAATCCAAATTATGGAGACGTCCAGCCATCTGGACGAGCCCATTTCTGAATCACGAGGCGCCGCTCACGAAACCACGCGTTGTGCCAAATCGCGTGTGGCCGTCGGTGGGGTTCGGTGGACCTGTTGGAGGCGTCCGGGGCCCAGGACGCCTCCACAAAAATATTCCAAAAAAATAAATAAAAATAGAATAAAATATTAGTTCGGCCCTGATGGAGGTGTCCAGGGTCCTGGACGCCTCCACCCTCTGGACCCCTATAAATAGAGGCCCACCCCCTCAGTTCTGGGGGAGCTTCTAAGAGATCCGATAGGCTGCCGGAGCCCAGAGGCTACCGGAGTCATTTCTAACCCGTGGGGTCTTTTGTAGGTGGAGGTTCTGTCGGCTTCTCGGTTGTCCAGGCTCGCGAGAGGAAGGCTACCTTCATCCACCGCGCTTCCACGTCATCCCTACACTGCCGGAGCTCCGCCGGATCTCACCCTCGGCTCATCCAATAAGCCTTTTCTTCCCCTTTTTCTCCATAGTTCTTTACATTCATCATACTGCATCCTCTATCTCCCTACATAAGGGTGCCGTCTCTTGCATACTTATTGCATTCATCATCGTATTTTCCTCCTACTCGAGCCCGAGAGGGGTTTAAAACCACACCAACCAGGTGTGTGTCAGGTCACGATCTCGTTACTTTTATTGCAAGGAATTGTTACTACACTACCATTTTCTAATTCCGTTCGTTTATTATCTACTGTTTTGCAAGGGTAACCAAGGAAAGCCCTCTCCGTCGGCCGGCCGAAGGGGGAGGAAGAAGCAACCCGCCATCTCCCGCTCTTGAGGTAGGCGCGATCACTTTCTTTATTTTGGGGTCTTTTAGCCCCTGGCGATCACATCTTGTTCTCGAGGCCGCGGCGAGTCACTTCCCCAATGGCCGTTTAAATTTCCGTTCTTAAATTCTCTTTATATTCTGTTATATTCTGCTCATATTCTCGAGGCCGTGGCGAGTCACTTCCCCAATGGCCGTTTAAATTCTCGTTCTTATATGTTATATTCTTATCTATTCATATTCTCGAGGCCGCGGCGAGTCACTTCCCCAATGGCCGTTTCAATTCTTGCTATTTAATTTCTGCACCATTCTCGTCCCCCCGAGGCCGCGGCGAGTCACTTCCCACTATGGCCGTTTAACCCCCATATCTTGCTATATTACATTTGTCCCGCTCGCCCTGCCGGAGCAATCTCCCGTGGTGGCCCCTTCTCTTTTCTCTTATTTCTGTATTGCAGCAAACAAAAGGGGACCCCGCGCGCTCCGCGTCTTCTCTGCTTCCCCGAACCGCGTGACGTCGCTCACAGTCCTCATGTTCAAGAACGTGTTCCTATTGTGCAAAAGTGTGAACTAATGGTCATATACCGGAATATATGCCATGCACTTAGAGAAATTGACTCTATAGATAGAAAAGAATGCGTAACGAGGTGAAACCATGATAAACTCTGTCAATACAATCATTTAAAACCATGGTTTTAATACCAACTATATATAGAGTTTTTAGCCAATGAAATTAACATATACTTAAAATAACTAAAGGTGCTTTTGAACATACAATTCCTATCATGAATTGATTTATAAACTCAAGGTCATGAAATTAGGTCAAAACTTAGATATCTAGGCTTATTTATAAGCTAGGTCGACTAGTTTCAATTTTGTCTGGGGTTGACAGAACACAGTATTCTGACGGTCTAGTATGGGCGCGTCATATGTCTGTGACGGTTTGTTGTGGAGCCGTCAGAGTGTTGTAATGCTCCGGTTATGGTCCGTCAGAGTTAACAGAGAAGATTATATATAACAGAGAGTGTGACGACTTATCTTATGGCCGTTACGTCCCTGTGACGGTCTAACTATAATATGTCAGAGCACTGTTGATAGAAAATAGAATAGGAAGATTCTAAGGTTTTAAATCACATCATGTCTGGGAATCATATATAAACTTCCACATGATAGAACGAAGGTTAAACTAATAGTATGCATGGGTTTTCTGTGAATTGACAAGAAGGTTCTTTTTTAACTTAGTTAGGGCTAAGCATATGCATGCTTGATATACAAGTGCATAAGTCCTATTAAAAGATGAAATTCTTCACATATAAAGTATGAAATCGAGTGAAACAAGAGGGCTTTTACTCCTATCGTGATGTTCTTACCATTCATGAGATGACCTACCTCTTTCCTGCACTTTCAACTTCCAATTTGGGACTGCAAGACATGCCCTAGTTCTTCCCTTCCTATGATTTTTTAGCAACTTCACGTCGCTCTAAGTCCTCAGTCTCTTGACCTGAAGACGTGAAATTTTGAGGGTAAGAAGGTGAAACTAAGGGGAACAAAAAGTTCTAAAGATACTTAGGCTAATTACCTCGATTTGGTGTTCTAATCTCCTGATCTTCAGCAGACTTTCGTTTAGATTCCTGGGTTGCTATGGTCGGACCAGCAACTTTGGGCGCTTCTAACTCCTTGTGTAGTTGATCTCCTAGCATGAAATTTTGAGGAAGATTAGTCCTATATTTATGGAATAAAAAGTTGTAAAGAACTTACCCGAAATACTATCTCCTTACCTTAGTTCCACGCGAGCCAATGTAGGGGTCGAGTAGGTCAAAACTAGGGTCTATTTATAAGATTTTGCTAGGGTTTTTTGGATTATATCGATTCTAGAGTCCTTATTAAAGCTTAGATCGACTTCAGAGAGTCCTTAACACGTTTACTAGTCCTCCTATTTCGATCCCTAAGAGATAGACTAGCAAAAATCTAATCTTTTGGCTTGTTCTTCCATTCACAGAACTAACAGAGCGTAACAGTCCACTATTGGTGCGTTACATGCCTGTGGCTGTCACACGATAGACCGCTACAATCACCGTTCACAGAATTCAACTTAATTCAATCTCTTTTATTTGTTTTATCCACATAATTATCTAATAAATGAGTATTTATCCTTAAAATTTGTGAATAAGCTAAATATCATTCCAGAATATGGGCCAAACTTAATGGGCTTGATCCTAAAACTTTTTGGGCTTTATTTATCAAAGCTAGATTAATATTTTCACATAATTGGGCCTTATATGCTTTATAAATTCTAGAAAATTCTTAAAATAATCCAAAAAATATTTATATAAAATTTTGGGGCACTACACCCTCCCCCACTTAGAAGAATTTGGTCCCCAAATTCAATACATGGGTTGTGGAGAGTGTACTTACATTCAAATAATTCTGGAAATCTTTTGTGCAAAGCTTCTTCGATTTCCCATGTTACTTCATGTGGCCATAACTTGGTCCATTGAATCTTGACCATAGGAATAGTCTTGCTCCGTAGCTGACATACTTCCCGTTCAAGTATTCTGATTGGTTTCTGTTCGCATGTCAAATCCTTCTTAATCTCCAGATTGTCGTAAGTGATGACATGGAAAGGATCGGGTACATACTTCTTGAGCACCGAGACGTGAAATACATCATGAACTTCAGATAATTGTGGAGGTAAAGTAATCCGATAAGCTACTTCACTAATTCTTTCCAGAATTTTAAAAGGACCAATAAATCTTGGAGTAAGCTTTCCCTTAGTACCAAATCTTCGAATACCTCGACCTGAAGAAACTTTAAGAAACACATGATCTCCTACTTGAAACTCCAAGTCGCGCCTTCGATTGTCTCCATAGGATTTCTATCTGTCTTGGGCTTGTTGAAGTCTTTCACGAATGAGTTTTATGTTTTCCGTAGTATCTCTAATAATATCAGGACCGGGAAATTACCTTTCTCCTACTTCATTCCAACAAAGAGCGGAACGACAACTCCTTTCATAAAGAGCTTCAAACGGTGCCATTTGAATACTCGCTTGGTAGCTATTGTTATAGGCAAACTCTACTAAAGGTAAGTGATCATGCCAACTCCCTCCAAAATCAATAGCACAAGCCCTGAGCATATCTTCTACTACCTGATTTGTTCTTTCGAACTGATCATCAGTTTGTGGATGGAATGCCATGCTAAAGTTCAGTCAGGTCCCTAGTGAATGTTGTAGACCCTTCCAGAATTGTGATGTAAATCTAGGATCTCTATCAGATATGATAGTGACAGGGACACCATATAGCTTGACAATTTTTCTCATGTATAATACTGCTAGAATATCCACAGACCATCGACTTTTTATTGGTAGAAAATGTGTAGATTTAGTCAATCGGTCTATGATTACCCAGATACCGTCGTATCCACCTCTTGTCTTTGGTAAACCCATAATGAAATCTATTCTTTATACTTTCCTCTTTCCATGTTGGAATATCTAAGGGATGTAATTTACCTGCGGGTCTAAAATGCTCTACCTTTACTTGTTGACAAGTGAGATAACGGGACACAAAATCAGCTATTTCCCTCTTCATATTGGGCCACCAGAAATTTCTTTTGAGATCTTGATACATTTTTGTACCACCTGGTTGAATGGTGTACTTGGATTTATGTGCTTCTTATAGGATCAGTTTCTTCGTATCCTCATGATCCGGTATACACACTCGACCCTTAAATAGCAATCTTCCGTCATTGGAAATAAAAAAATCCGGCCTTTGCTCAATATTGGCTTTGATTTCCAGTAATACGGGATCATTATCTTGTATCCTGACTAGATCTTCCATTAATGTTGGTTGAGCTCGGATATTGGCTATGAAACAATCTTCTTCCTTCATGTCAATATCTAAGTTCAACTGAGCAAATTGTGGAATAAGATTAGTCATACTAATCATAAGACTTGATAGTTTTTCCATTGGTTTTCTGCTGAGTGCATCGGCTACAGCATTAGCCTTGTGAGGATGATATTGAATAGCAAAATCAAAGTCTTTGAGATATTCTAACCATCTCCTCTGCTGCATATTCAACTCCTTTTGAGAGAATAAGTATTTCAAGCTTTTGTGGTCTGAGTAGACCGTGAACTTTTCTCCGTAAAGGTAGTGACGTCAAATCTTTAAGGCGAAGATAACAGCTGCCAGTTCCAAATCATACACGAGATAATTTTCCTCGTGACGTTTCAATTGTCTTGAAGAATAACAGATTACCTTTCCATTTTGCATGAGGACGCACCCTAAGCCAATGCCAGACGCATCCGTATATACTTCGAATCCACGACCTTCCATAGGTAGTGATAGAACATGAGCTGTAGTAAGATGGTTATTAAGAGTTTGAAAACTCCTTTCACATTCCTCTGACCAGATAAAATGATTTTCTTTTCTTTTGAGTCTAGTTAAAGGAACAGTAATTTTTGAGAAGTCCTTAATGAACCTCCTATAATAACCAGCTAGACCCAGAAAAATTCTTACTTCTGATACATTCGTTGGCCGACTCCAGTTTATGACGGCTTCTACCTTAGAAGGATCCACATCGATACCTTCTTTTGAAATAATGTGACCTAGAAATGAAACTTCCCGGAGCCAGAATTCACACTTGTTAAGCTTTGCATAAAGTTTATGTTCTCTAAGTGTTTACAAAGCTATCCGCAGATATTCTTCATGTTCCTCTTTTATCTTGGAATATACCAAGATGTCATCGATGAAGACGACGATGAACTGGTCCAGATATGGCTGGAAAATATTGTTCATAAGTTGCATAAATGCTGCTGTGGAATTTGTTAACCCGAACGGCATCACCACGAATTCATAGTGGCCATAACAACTTCGAAAAGCCGATTTGTAAATGTCTTCTTCTTTAATTCTAAGCTGATGATAACCTGACCTGAGGTCAATCTTGGAGAAATACTCTGCTCCCGAAAGCTGATCGAAGAGCTCATCAATACGCGACAATGGATACTTATTTTTGATTGTAAGTTGATTCAGTCACCGGTAGTCTATGCATAGTCTGAGAGAGCCATCCTTCTTCTTGACAAATAGAATCGGCGCACCCCAAGGGTATGTGCATGTCTGATGAAACCCTTATCTAATAATTCCTGCAGCTGCCTTTTTAATTCCTTGAGTTCCATGGGGGACATCATGTAAGGGGCTATAGAAATAGGTGTTACTCCTGGAATGAGTTGAATTGTGAAGTTTACTTCCCTCTCAGGTGGTAAGTTGGGTAATTCGGGTGGAAACATATCTGGGAACTCATTTACAATAGGGATGTTTGTTAGGATGATTTCCTTGGACTCTGTAACAATGACAGAAGCAAGAAAAGCTTCACATCCTTGTGAGATAAGTTTACAAGCGTGAAGAGAGGATATGATAGTGGGATGTCTTCTATACTTGATGCCAAGGAAAGAAAATCTTGGAAGACCAGGTTTTCGAAAGGATATAATCCTATTTCGACAGTTAATATCAGCATCATGATCTATAAGCCAATCTACCCCTAAAATGGCATCATAACCCTTCATGTCAAGGCATACGAAATTTGCGGGCATATTTATGTGAGAGGACCTTAGAGAAGGGTGAGAAATTAAAAGGAAAAGGATAGTAGTCTAACCGATGATCTGATCGTCATTATAGCCAACTTAACTGTCACGTCTCGAGCCTTTATTACAGCGAAAGACTCGCTCGAGAAACGTGAATAGCCGGCATGGTAAGCCTCTTGCAAGCAAGAACGATCAGAGCGTAAGACAATCACACATAAAAATATAATTGCACAATAATTTAGTCAAACTCCAACTTAATTTCATTAATGATCAAAATATTCTTTTACAATAACTTTTCAACCTTCATTAATTCATCAGACTCAAGGAAAAAGAAAATTACAAAGACTCGATAAAAACAAGATTGACTTCCTAAGTCTTCACTCTAATTTTTATACGACTTTCATTCGCTCTCGGACCCGCTGCTTGTATAACTCGAATCCGAATTCGTATCACTTCCATCTCCTGAAAAGATTGGAAATAGGTAATGAGCACACTTGCCCAGTAGGTATCTTCACATCAACATGATTAGCAATGTTTAAGTAATTAGCATTTTAGCTCTAAAGAATAAGGTAAAATCATGTGAATGGGATCAATCATGCGATTAAACCAAAGTAATAAAGATGATCATGTAAGATAGAATGAACAAGTATGAACTAGCAAGAATGTATCAAGAACATGATATGGCATTTCATGAACAAGAAGGTATCTAGAAGGTACTAGCAAGCCACGTAATCATCACACAAACATCTTTTACTTATGAGCAAGTATTTGGTGAATTTCTATGGAATATCATGTAACAAGCAAGATAGTCATGTCGTGCCGTGGATTTTCACTTCACGAGCCATGGATATTTCACTTATCGATAGAGAAAGTACTCCCAACGTAATGCGACGCCAGTAGCATCATACCCCCATAGTTTATAATAGTATGTTTCCGACAATCAGCCGAGGGGACTAGCATAAAACCACTAAACACAATCAGTGCTCGATCAGCATCTTCAAGTATAAATCAAGCTACTTCCACGCATGTAAATAATATGGTCAAGAATGTGCAATTTCAATAACAGGTTCATGATAATAATAATTCAATGAATGAACGCTTCAATTAAGAATGCGAGAGATCAAGAATGATTTAAAACAAGGTTATGCTTATGGAAACATTTCGACAGCATAACACTACATTCCTTATCTTCCACAATTTAAAATTAAGTATCTTGAATAATATGACAAGTCCTAGACCATCAATAATCCATCTAAGAACTTTAAAATATCAACCCTTGGGTTACAACCTTGGGTTAACTGGACGTGACGGTCTATAACTGGGCCGTTACATGAACGTGACGGTCTAGTACGAGACCGATAGAACAGCTGAATCCATAAGAAATCGGTATGGACTCAGATAATGTGACGGTCAGATATTGGACCGTTACTAGGCCTTAACGGTCTATTAGTGATCCGTTACATAACCAGAACCAGAAAACTTCGATAGTGCTTTCTAAACAATTGGGTTTTAATGGTACAACCAACTCGGCGTCCTAGTGGGAATCCCAGGCTCGCGGAGAATTACGGAGGCCTTGAAACAAGATTTACCTAATCCATTAGAAGGAATATCCAATAAATAGGTCCTCAAGTTCAAGAACGTGTTCCTATTGTGCAAAAGTGTGAACTAATGGTCATATACCGGAATATATGCCATGCACTTAGAGAAATTGACTCTATATACAGAAAAGAATGTGTAATGAGGTGAAATCATGATAAACTCCGTCAATACAATCATTTAAAATCAAGGTTTTAATAAAAACTATAGAGTTTTTAGCCAATGAAATTAACATATACTTAAAATAACTAAAGGTGCTTTTGAACATACAATTCTTATCATGAATCGATTTATAAACTCAAGGTCATGAAATTAGGTCAAAACTTAGATATCTAGGCTTATTTATAAGCTAAGCTGACTGGTTTCAATTTTGTCTTGGGTTGATAGAACACAGTATTCTGACGGTCTAGTATGGGCACGTCATATGTCTGTGACGGTTTATCGTTGAGCCGTCAGAGTGTTGTAACGCTCCGATTATGGTCCGTCAGAGTTAACAAAGAAGCTTAAGTATAATAGAGAGTGTGACGGCTTATCTTAGGGCCGTTATGTCCCTCTGACGGTCTAACTATAATCCATCAGAGCACTGCTGATAGAAACTAGAATAGGAAGATTCTAAGGTTTTAACTCACATCATGTCTGGGAATCATATATAAACTTCCACATGATGCAACGAAGGTTAAACTAACAGTATGCATGGGTTTTCTGTGAATTGACAAGAAGGTTCCTTTTTAACTTAGTTAGGGCTAGGAATATGCATGCATGATATACAAGTGCATAAGTCCTATTAAAACATGAAATTCTTCACATATAAAGTATGAAATTGAGCGAAACAAGAGGGCTTTTACTCCTATCGTGATGTTCTTGCCATTCATGAGATGACCTACCTCTTTCCTGGGCTTTCAACTTCCAATTTGCGACTGCAAGACATGCCCTAGTTCTTCCCTTCCTACGATTCTTCAGCAACTTCACGTCGCTCTAACTCCTCAGTCTCTTGACCTAAAGACGTGAAATTTAGAGGGTAAGAAGGTGAAACTAAGGGGAACAAAAAGTTCTAAAGATACTTAGGCTAATTACCTCGATTTGGTGTTCTAATCTCCTGATCTTCAGCAGACTTTCGTTCAGATTCCTGGGTTGCTATGGTCGGACCAGCAACTTTGGGCACTTCTACCTCCTTGTGTACTTGATCTCCTAGTATGAAATTTTGAGGAAGATTAGTCATATATTTATGGAATAAAAAGCTCTAAAGAACTTACCCGAAATACTATCTCCTTACCTTAGTTCCATGCGAGCCAATGTAGGGGTCGCGCAGGTCAAAACTAGGGTCCATTTATAGGGTTTTGCTAGGGTTTTGTGGATTAGATCGATTCTAGAGTCCTTGTTAAATCTTAGATCGACGTCAGAGAGTTCTTAACACGTTTACTAGTCATCCCATCTCGATCCCTAAGAGAGAGACTAGCAAAAATCTAATCTTTTTGCTTGTTCTTCCATTCACGGAACTAACAGAGCGTAACGGTCCACTATTGGTGCGTTACATGCCTGTGGCAGTTGCACGATAGACCGCACCAGTCACCGTTCGTAGAATTCAACTTAATTCAAACTCTTTTATTTATTTTATCCACATAATTATCTAATAAATGAGTATTTATCCTTAAAATTCGTGAATAAGATAAATATCCTTCTAGAATATGGGCCAAACTGAATGGGCTTGATCCTTAAACCTTTTGGGCTTTATTTATCAAAGCCAGATTAATATTTTCACATAATTGGGCCTTATATGCTTTATAAATTCCAAAAAATTCTTAAAATAATCTAGAAATTATTTATATAAAATTTTGGGGCACTACACTCTTGCTTGATCTCTTCATCCTCTCTCCTCTCCTTGGCCAATCTCCATGTGGGCTTTCGACATTGTTGGCCCGCTAGGTGATCCCAATTTTCAGACTAAGCAGAAATCCTTTATCATTACCGCCACTGAGTACTTCACCAAGTTGGCCTAAGCGGAGGCGTACATGGAGATCAAAGTAACCACGGTGTGCCGCTTCATCTTGAAGAATATCATCACGTGGTTTGGTGTGCCAAGTAGCATCGTCATCGACAATGGACCCCAGTTCATCTCGCTGGAGCTCCAGGACCTATGTAAGAAGTTCAATATTGCATTATATCATTCATCTCCATATTATCCTCAAGGCAATGGCCAAGCCGAGGCCACTAATAAAACCCTTCTTCAAATCATAAAGAAAACATGCGAATCTCACAAATTCTCTGATTGGCCTGAACGTCTAGTGAAAGCTCTATGTGCTTACCGTACCTCTATCCGTACTCCTACGGGATAAACCCCCTATGCTCTCACTTACGGGATGGAGGCGGTGCTCCAATATGAGATCTTAATCCCCTCCCTAAGGGTGCAGCTCGATGAGGAACTTAATCTCGATGAACGTCGAGAGGCGTTGCTCGCCCAGTTAGAACTCTTGGATGAGAAGAGGATGAATGCGGCCGATCACGTGTCCCTTTATCAAAAGAGAGTTTCACGTTATTTTCAGAAGAAGGTAATTGAGCACAAATTCCAAATAGGTGATATGGTTTTGAAACGTAAATGTATTAGGTCCGGAGGTCCTAGGTCCATATTGCAACCCAACTGGGAAGGGCTGTTCGTCATTAAAGAAGCTTATCTAGGGAATGCATACCGCTTAATCAATGCAGAAGGTGAGGAGCTGTCTCACGCTTGGAATGGGTTGTATCTTAAACGTTTCTTTCCTTAGAGTCAAGCTAATGAAAGCCCGGTAGCAAACTGTCCCTTTCCTCGATCACGAAGGAGGATCTCGAGTTTGACAAATCACACACTTCACGACATCCTTGGTCTAGTTCCCCAGTTATGTAAACACTGTTTCTCCTTGGCCATGCTTGGGGAAGTCAAGGTCCCTATCCGTTTCTCTCCTCGGCTGAATCTAGGGGCAAGAGACGAATAAGGGGGCGATGACTAATCTAGACACCCTGATGAGAGGAGGTCTCAAACAGGGGCAGTCTGTTATGACATGACTCCACAACAGAAAAGTAAAGAAAAAGAAAAAGGAGCAAGTCAAAGTAAAATCAAAAGCTCATCTCAAAAGCTTGAAGTTCAAAAAGCTCTAAAAATATAAAACTAGGTATGGCAAGAGTGGCAATACAGTTTTCTCGCGGGACGTTATGAGCCTGGTTGTACGCGTGCCTAGAGTGGATGAAGGTTCGATGACAGACATAAAGCCCCGCGCAACAGACTGAATCTTTGAAAGGGTTGTCATGAGAACGACTCAAACTCTAAAACCTCTACACCTGGCCTAAGCTTACCCCCCTGAATTCTATTTTTCATTTAGGACCAGACAGTACCTTGGGTATGGCCTCGGTAGAAGCGCCGTCATACAGATTGGCCCTAGCTAGGGATTGTCACCTCAAAAGTACGCCGACCTCAAGAGATTCCTAGTGATACAGGTAGGGCTCTTGTTGCCAGGACGGAATTTGCCTTCAAAAAAAATTAGATATTTCAAAATCTAAAAATCAGATATTTCAAAATCTAAAAACATGATACATTTTAAAATCCAAAAAAAATCAGATATTCCAAAAGCCCACAAAAGTCAGATATTCTAAAACCCATAAAAATCAAATATTTTCAAAATTCTGAAAATACCATCATCATTGCATAGCATGCATTTACATTCATATTCATTGAATTTTCTTGCCTATTTAATAAGGCTCCGCCCCTTGACCAAATATCAAGAATTGGTCATTCTCTAACTTGCTGCAGGCAAGGGGTTAAGCCTAAGAATAGATTTAACTTGTTTCTTATTTTAAGTGTGTGCAGATACATGTCTAATTCTCCATGATTCGAAGCTCTCAAGTTTCTCCATCTCTTGTCCCTTGCGGTCCTTTGTTAGACCGCTAACCATACACTCACGGTCGTGGAGAAGACCACTATTCTCACCCGAGAACCAAATTCTCAGGCTTACCTGTTTCTCCTCCTTAGCGGTCCTTCCATAGACCGTTTATCCTTTCCTGGCAGTCTAAAGGCGACCACTAGCCATTCCCGAGAACCAGAAAACTGAGTTTTTCTGAGCCATGCTCTTAGCGGTCTATCGCTAGACCATTTTTCATATCCTAGCGATCGTTTGCCAGACCGTTTACCAGACAGAAGACTCTGCTTCATTTAATTAATCATGCCAAAACACAAGTCCATTGCACATCTTTTCAAACAAACTTCTCATTTATTCATCCTCGGTTCATCATACATCATTCTATCAATAAAAATGCAAAGTTCGCATCATCAAAATACATTCAATTTCTTGTCCGCGCATGGCCGGATCTTGCGCAACTCCTTCACATAAGTTCGATATTTCTCTTCCTTTTCTGCCACCTCCGCGAGTAAGGTACGGACACGGCTGATCTCCCACATAGTCAGAGCACTCCGGACTGCCCGCTCATCCTCCTCGGTCACGATCTTCCTAACTTGAAGAGGAGGGTAGTGTGATAGTGCCGGAACCTTAGTGTGGGGTAGCCCGATTTGCAAGTAGCACCGGTGTGGGTTGTAGATCGCCATGGTAGTGTTCCCCACTAGCTGCAGGTCTAGGCCCAGTCACCGGGGTAATCTCAGAGTAGCGCCTTGAAGAAGTCGGGGCCGCATCATGAACTTATCAATTGGCAATGTGTTAAGGAAGAGGCGCCATTCATCCCTTGTTTTCTTATCCGCCATCCGGCACTCAACCTGTGAAGAGTACCCAAATGTGCCTCCTATGTAGAAAAGTCGGTGGCTCCCAAATATGCGGCTAACTGATGGAACGTTGTCCTTGGCTAAGAACTTCAATCTAACTCCCAACCAACACTTAAGGACAATCATGGACCCGAAGAGAGGCCCTCCTAAACAAGTTGAGCTAAGGCCCTCTTAAAGGTATGAAAGAATGGCCTGAGAAATGAACAAACCCCTCCACATGTCACTAATGATGCTAAGGTTTTGGATATCTAAAAGGTGGTCCGTGGTAGAAAAGAGGAAAACCCCGCACAAGCAAACCGAGGTAGCTTTGGCAATGGCTTCATATCTCCCCCACTTATTCTTACAATGAGAGACTATCCATTGAGCCATGGGTATTAAATGAATGTGCATGGGCTAATCATTGTCCTAACATCCTTTGGGTTGTGAATGAAATCCCCTAGAATTAGAGAAGGGTCTATTGGCTCAACCGTATGACACACTAAGTCTTCATCCCCCACCTTCATCTTAGGAAGGGCTAGGTAGGTCTCTACCTCTTCTATAAGGATGGTGGCTTCAAAAAATGGGAATATGAATGTATGTGTTTGGGGGTGCCACAACTCCACAAGGGCTGAAATGCTAGGCCAATCATAAGAAATTTTTTGGAAATTATTGGCCAAAACTAACAAAGGTTGTAGGTGCCATGCCCTTAGGATGGAAGTGATTTCTAAAGGGAGCTCTTTTATCAAGGGAGCAACCCACTTCAAGTTAGAGTAGCACCTTGGGCCAGGAAGGAGCTAGAAAGAAGAAGAAAGAAGAGAAGAAAAGAGAAGAAGAAATGCCATAAGAGAAAATTGCAAGAAATTCATGAATTTATGAAATTGATATGAACTTACCTCTCTTGAGGGGCTTGTGCTCAAGTGCTTGGGGATGGATGTAAGCCTTTGTAGCTCCCCATGTTCCCTTCTACCTGGCTTTGGCCCGGTGTAGGCCATCTCTCCCATAGTACTGGCCTCAAAGCTTCTCTTCATGGTGACTTGGATGACTTTAAGGGAGTTTTTCAAGGTTTTCTTGAGCAGAAATCTATGAGCTGCGAATTCTGGGTGTAATCCTAGTTATAGCGATCTAATTCTAGTCATAATGCATTAGGATTGAGGCTAGTTAGTTTCAATTTAAGTTAGCATGGGTCTTAGACCAAATTAGGTGTCTTTTGCCCCAGATTCAGACTCTCACGGAGAGTCCCGTTCAGACTTCACTGGGCTTTCTCCTTAGCGGTCTATCGCACGACCGCTAACTACTCGTAAGCGGTCGTCAGGCGACCATCTTCCACCTCCTTCCATCACCTTATTTGTCAATCCCCAAACGGTCGTGTCTTGACCGTTTCTTCGTCCTAGTGGTCGTGCAAACAACCATTTTTCACCTATTTTCCCTGTTTTGCCCAAAACTTCCTCTCTCTCTCTCTCTCTCGATTCATATGTCAATCATAGGAGTCCTTGATAGTGAGTCAGCATCCACGCATTTCACACAGTGGCATTGCACACATTTGCACACAAAAAGAACAAAAAAACTCAC
This sequence comes from Amorphophallus konjac, assembly GCA_022559845.1. NCBI lineage: Eukaryota > Viridiplantae > Streptophyta > Magnoliopsida > Alismatales > Araceae > Amorphophallus > Amorphophallus konjac. Next base: position 24,266,576 of record CM040129.1, read on the forward strand.
ATATCACTAACAAAAGTCATGTACATCTGTCCATAAAAGGAAAAAGAAAAGTGCAACTCATGCCCCGGCTAGTCCCTCTCCTGGACCGTCGCTGTCCCCGGTCCCCTCACGCCACTTCTCCGGCGGAGCCATGGAGGTGCTCACCTCCTTGCGATGTCGTCGTCTCTACTCCTCCTCCACATTCCTCCGATGGCCGGAGGAGCCTGTGAGATAATCCCGATGCACGCTGCGCACCCCGCTCTGTGACACGCTATGGGAGGATCATCCTCCCACTAGCCGGAGTGCTCTCTCTAGTGCTCTGATCTCCACCCTCAGCTCCCTCATCTTTGCCTGTGAGTTTGCTATCGCTGCCGCTCCAACTCTAAGTCTCTCTACCTCTGCGCGAAGAGGAGCAACCTCTGCCCGTAGTCCCTCTGTTTCCACTCGTAGTCGCTCCACCTCGGCCCGAGCATGCTCCGCCTCGGCCAGCGCTACAGTCAACTCCCTAGCCTACATAAGCATTCATGGTTAGTTAGTCATTTGCATATCATAAGCATTTAATAGAAATGAGTTGGCTAGTTTTGCTTACCCTCTCCGCGAGCGTGGCCTCGGCCTCCTCGGCCCAAGCAATCGCCGGAGCGAAGTCGACATCCTTCTCGGCCCGGTCTACCGCTGGCTGTGAGGATGATGATGGAGCATCTAGTCCCGCCCGCTGCGCTCCCTTAGCTCTTTGCATTTTAGAAGTCATAGTCAGTCGCATTCATAATCAATTGCATAATTAAGTCTAAGGTTTAGAACTCACCAATAGCTCCAGCGCACGCTGGAACTCGTCCCTCGCTGGACGGTGGAGTGGAGGAGACCCTGGAGCTCGGCTATGCACCCTTGCGGGTCTAACTGCATATAGAAAGTCCATGAGTTAGTGCATTTTAATTAATTAAAAAAGTATGGTTTAGAGAGTCTTACCGGTCGTCGAGCACCGTGGAACACTTGATCGCCGTACCTTCGGGCGTAGGCCCTCATGTACACCTCATCGCTCGTCGCCTGGGCTTGGACCTCTCTGCCTCGGCGGGTCCAATCTCTGATCTGGTCCACTGCTCTCGTCACCCAATCGATGTCGCTGCTCATGCCCCTAGAGGATCGCCCGATCCGCTCGTCGTCTCTGGCCGAGAACTCTACCTCGGGATGGTGAACCCTATGCGTCCTCATGATCAATCAGAAGTGCAGAGGCTCGATGATGTTGAGGTAGTGCAGCCAGATCTCTCAGCCTCCATACACCTGGGCTGCCTTTACCCAAGGTTGCCCATCATGGCCCTCGTCCCAGTACGGTGTCCAGCACACCTAAAAAGTCAACAATCAATATCAGCATTCTTAAGCATATAAGGATCATTTAAGAGCATTTAATTGCATTTAGAAGGGTTTAAGTTTAGAAACTCACCGATGCATATGGGAAGGTGTCCATGTCATCTTGAATCGCCCGCGATAGGCGCCGCAATGATCCTGTGTCCCCCACTGTCATGCACCGCCTCACGATGGGTACCCGGTCCGGATGTACCTCCTTGCCCCGCCCTAGGCTCGGGAGGTACAGGTAGCTCCAAACCTGCATGAGTTAGATGTCAGCATATCATAATCATGAGCACAAGCATATTCATAATCATAAGCATTTAGAGTTCAACATTTACCTGGAGTGGAGGTGTGAACCCTCCTAGCATGGTCTGTCGGTCGGTCGTGCTGAGAGACTTAAACAAAAATGCCAACACCGCAGCCCCCCATGCGTATCCACCAGCTCCGTCCAGATCTCTCAAAAGAGGGAGGAGCCTGCAGCTCACTCCGTCTACCCTCGTCGCAAAAAGGAGCTTCTCGAATAGCAGTATCAGAAAGAGGTGGAGGGTGATGTCCCCCTCTGGCCCCGGTCCCGCTGACACTCTCTCTCGTGCCCGATCAGTCAATCTTCCTAAGTGCTCCTCTGGCAGCCCACTGACGCTGATCCCTGCTCCTCTCAATCCAAGACTCTCCTGGAGAGTCGCCCGTGCCAGCATCAAAGAGTGTCGATCCGGCCTCATCAGCTCCAATCCCAAAAGCTCTTGTGCCTGCTCCCGGTAGTCCGCGTATGTCCATCCGGTCACTGGCGCTCCATATACTCTCAAACCCGTGATCCGAGTGACATCCTCTAAAGTCGTGATCATATGTTCCCATGGAAACAAGAATGCTATTCTAATCGGGTCCCATGTCTCGTGGAGTGCGTACAGCAGTGCTGTGTCGATTCGCATCACTTCTATGCTAAGAAGTTCCCCGAATCCCATTACTACTAATCTCTCCCTCTGGTAATCCGGTAGTGCTAAATAGATTGCTCGGACTTACAGCCACGAAATGCAGGTCTTCCTCTTCCCCTGCATTCATTTAAATAAGTTAGGGTCAGTCATTCATAAAATTCATGCTTCAAACATTACATTGCATTTTAAATCAAAACTTAGAAATCTCTCTATTTCCCTAGCGGTCGTCCTTAGACCGTTTCTTACCCCTTAGCGGTCGTCCCTAGACCGCCAGATTCCCTAGCGGTCACTGGAAGGACCGCTAGGAACCCAGAAAATGGGCAATGTTTGCCTCGTTTCCCCAGGCTCTGAAATGGCCTCAAAGGGCCTACAAATTGACCGAATGGGTCCCCAGACCCATTTCTTCACCCATTCACACACATGCATGGACTTTTGAGTTTCAAAAATCAAAATTTTGGGGCTCACGGCCTACCTCTGATGATCACCCGACCGCCGCCGGCACCGGAGCCTCCTTCGCCGTGGGAGCCTCCCCCTCTCCATCTTTACCATCATCAGGTCCTTCGTCAGCCGTGGGGGCTTCTACTCCCTCAGTTTGGGTCGACGGCCCTTCGCTTCTCTCCGGTGGGCTCGCCGCCACCGGAGGGGAATCTTCTTCCTCCAAACGCCGTTAGAGAAGGCGTACGGCCTGCCGTTTCACCATCTCTGGGTGAATGGGGGTGGAGATTATGGTGGTCACCGGTGAAGGTCTCGCCGGAGGGTGCGGTGGTTACTTTGAGTGAATGAACGAGATGGGAGAGCGAATGGGCGTCTTCTATTTTTTGAAATCTCCCAGGTCCTAGCAGTCTATCGCTAAACCGCTACCTAATCCTTCACGGTCATTCCTTAGACCATTTTCTTATCTGAGCCATTTTCATCGAAGAATGTGAACCGCCTTGGTTAGCGGTCCATTACTAGACCGTTATTCAGATGCTAGCGGTCCTTTCCTAGACCATTTTATTGCTGATATTTTGAAATGATTTGAAATGTTCTACTCTTGGCATGGTTCATATCTTGTTTATGCTTAATGCTTATCTAACATATGATTATTAATAGCTAACCTTTTCATTTTCAAAATCACAAACGCCATCGCATGTCAACGCCACATCTCGCCAAGCAGGTAAGTCAGGTAAAGTATCTCGATCCCTAGTCCCTTAGTGCATTACTATATGGTATCTATGATATATTAATCTCGAGAACCGGCTGGTCATTCATGTGTTCTGAGATCTGATGTTCCCCTCTAAAAAAAATGATGATGATCTAGGTGCACATGTTTAATCGTTGGATAGGCCATTAGGTTGGAAGAATTGGGGGACAATGGTTCTATCTTGCATGCCGTGGTTGCAGATAGTGTCTTGACCCTGATTTATCCGGTCTAGCAATACTATTCTCGAGTATCTTCCTATTTTATCCTTTCTTTGCATTCATTTTGATAATTTCTTTTATTTTAGCCCAGCATGCATCATGCGCATCTTTGAGCATTCATGTGCCCTCATCTGTCTAAAGTGTCTCAATAATGGTGGATAATTGTGTGTCCATAGTATTGAGTAAGGAGAGTCATTCCACTCTGAGTTGGAAGGTTTCCTTCGATCCTTTTGCTCGGTTTGGTTAGCTTAGGATTTCTGTCTGGAGTTTAGTTACTCATCTCTTTACTTTTTCGCTTGCTCCGACTGCCTATCAGCTGTGTGTTCCAGTGAGGAGGTTGGTCGTGTTTTCCTTTTCTTTAGTTGTTAGTTCCTCCAAGCATGCGTCATTCGGTTTCGCCGTTCCTTGTGGCTGGTCCAAAGTTTTTCTGAAGATTCCTATCGCTCATTGGTTGAGGACGGGTGTCGGTTTTCCTTAACGCCCACTTTTCAGTCCACTCCGCTACATTTTCGCTTCACCTCCATGTTCCATGTCGCTTTCGCTTCACCTCCGCTCGCTCCCCTGCAAAGAGGACGTTAAGGAGGAACATCTGTTGACACCCGTTTTATGACCAATGAGTTGGGTCATCTCCTTATCTAGTTTTATGATGTCCAGAGTTATTCACCGCTTATTGGGCCTTTTTTGGTCAATTTTGGGCCTAATTTTATGGGTCATTCTCCTTGGTTTGATTTAGCTCCATTGATTTCTCATCATTTCACCATATTGGGCCTAGATAAGGGCTAATGAGGATTATTTTGTGGATTAAGTTGGGGATTTATTAGCCTTTATCTCTTTTGCCACGTCCTCTCCCCTAGCGGTCTATCGTACGACTGCAAGGTGGGCATTGGCAGTCCATTGCAAGACCGCTAATGGGTAGAGAGTCCTGCTGGGTCTCTTTGATCTTATCTTCTTCTGGACGCATGTGCCTAACGGTCTATCGCACGACCATTTCTTGGGGCTGGCGGTCTATCGCAAGACCGGTAGTGGAACAGAGAGTCCTTAATCTTTTGATTTCTCTCTCACCGGAGACTCTCAGAACCTTCTGTTTGTTTCTATGGACTCTTGGGAGTATTATCTTCAAGGATTATCTAGTTTCAGGCCGATTTTTGAGTCATTATCCCTCCAACTCGAACCTAGGATTTGAGGGTCTATAAATAGAACCCTTGAGTTCATGGCTCGAAGGGGAGATTTCTGGAGTTTGCGACGAAGTGCTACTGCGTTCTGGAGCCACTTCCAACCAAGGAGAAGCTATTTCCACATCCACCAAGCTTCTGGTCCAGGGAGTATTCAGTTCCTTTGGTCAAGTTTGTGTCTTTGGTCTTTAGTTTGGTCTATTGCTCTCTTGCATCCATAGCATCTTCCCTCCTCTTTTCTCCACATTCTCTGCATTCAATCACCTTTTTAAAACATCCTCCTATCTTTTTCCACGCCCCACAGGGGTTAAAAAATCAAACCTCCCAGGTATTCACCCTTTTTTTATGCATATTAGCCTAATTGCATTATAGATACTACACATGTCCCAAGGGCTAATTGGGTTATTTTTTTTGTTGTCTACACTCTTTTGCAGGTTTACAAGACTCACTGCACGAGGCCCAACCTTTCTCGCCGGCCAGGAGGGGTGGAGATCAAGTTCCAAACTATTGCTCTTGGTGCCCTAGCGGTCATCTGGAAGGCCGTTTTCAGGTATAATGCGGTCTATCGTAAGATCATTTTCTGTTGGATCGCGGTCGTCTGCTAGACTGTTTTTCGTTCGCTGCACCTGGTTTTCTCTCTCCCGCGGGCGGGTGACTTCAACCGGCTCTTTCCAAAGTATTCTTATGGTTTCTACTACTTTAATTACTTTGGTGGTGATCACACATCCTTAGTTGAGTATTTGTTCATCTTTGTCATCATCCTTGCTCTCTTTTATTTCATTTGCTCCACACCTATGGTGTGTATTTTTATTTTATTCCTTTGCTCCACGCCCCGGCATGTGTTTTTATTTTTCTTCCTTCATAAGCATTGATGACATGCCCATGCCCTTGATTTTGTTATTGTTTGAGTTAGGTCATTACTTGCTCACACACTTTCACATACTTCTCTCTCATATTCACATCATTCACATTCATCATTCATCACATCACACATAAATATCAACATACGCGCTCCAAAATAAGGGTTCACGCAGGTTGAACCTGAGACCTATTTATAGGGTTTGAGTTAGAGTTTGAGGATTTGATCGAGTTGGGAGTCCCATTTGGGGTTAAGATCGATTCCCAAGAGTCCTAGATAGGTTTTCATGCCAGATAGCGTCGAACCATAGGGATTGGGATGGGAAAAATCCCATTTTTCCACACTTCCACAACTTGCGATCACGGAACATAATAGCGGTCATCTCGAGACCGCTATTGTGATAAGGCGGTCTTGCGATAGACCGCATTTAGGCGGTTAAATCCAAAATTTTAGGAATTTTGATTTTATCATCTATTTATCCCCAAATTGGTTTATTTATCTAATTTAAATTCGTAAATTGCCCAAATTAAGTTTCTAGTAATAGGCTTAGGTCAAAAAGCCATAGACTTGGGTCTTTGGGCCTATTGAAATTGGGCTTGGTTATTTAAATTGATTTAATTAATCCTCAAAGTACTTTAGTACCCATTAAGCCTTTTTAAATGCTTAATAATTATATTTAATCTTAGAAAATTCTTAAAAAATTCACAGGCGTTACTCCCTCCCCCACTTAAAAAGAATTTGGTCCCCAAATTGTATGTATGTGGTCTTTAAGGAGAGTGTACTTACATTCAAATATCTCCGGAAATCTTTTGCGCATAGCTTCTTTCGTTTCCCATGTCGCCTCGTGTGGTCAAAATTTGCTCCATTGGACTTTGACCATGGGAATAGTTTTATTCCGAAGTTGACGTACTTCTTGTTCAATTATTTTGATTGGCTTTTGCTCATAAACATACCTCTTGAGCATGGATACATGGAATACGTCATGAACGCCATACAATTTTGGAGGAAATGCTAGTCGATAACCAACCTCGCCCACCCTTTCAAGAATTTCATAAGGGCCAATGAATCGCGGGGTAAGCTTGCCTTTAATGCCAAATCTTTAAATTCCTCGTCCTGGAGAAACCTTGAGAAATACATGATCTCCCAATTGAAACTTCAGGTCTCTTCTCCTGATATCATCATAAAACTTTTGTCTATCCTGAGCCATCTGCAGTCATTCGCTAATCTGTTTCACTTTTCCGATTGTATCCCGAACAAGATCAGGACCTAGAAGCTCTAACCTCATTCCAACATATAGGTGAACGGCAATTTCTACCAAATAATGCCTCGAACGGTGCCATCTGAATGCTAGAATGATAGCTATTATTGTAGGCAAACTCCACTAGAGGCAAGTGGTCGTGCTTGCTTCCACCAAAATCAATTGCACATGCCCTGAGCATATCTTCCACCACCTGGTTGGTTCTTTCAATTTGACCATCGGTTCTTTTAGTGTCAGCTTCCACTAAAATTCAACTGGGTCCCTAATGAATGTTGCAGACCCTTCCAGAATTGAGACGTCAATCGAGGGTCTCGATCAGATATAATGGTGATAGGGACTCCATGTAATTTCATAATTTTCTTTATATACAAGGCAACTAAGACATCTATGGACCATCGACTCTTAATAGGTAAGAAGTGAGTCGATTTGGTCAAGCGATAAATAATCACCCAAATACCATCATGTCCTCCTCTTGACTTAGGTAGACCCATGATAAAATCCATCCCTATACTCTCCCATTTCCACTTGGGAATCACCAAGGGATGCTACTTTCCAGTGGGTTTTTGATG
>CM040129.1:24901683-24906683 GCA_022559845.1 Amorphophallus konjac
ATTCTCTGCAGAGGCTGCACCGCGTGGTCCAGGTTCTGTAGCAGCAGGTTACAGACGCTGTCACAGGCACTCCCGAGCTCCAAATGGCACGAAACCAGTGGCGTCGTCTCCGTGGTTGAGGTGGCTTTCAGCAGAGTCTACGGGATTGCAATCAAAGGCCGTGGGCGGTTGGTGTACCGTGAAGAGTAGGTACTGGTCGCTTCCAACTGCAGGAGACAGATCCGTGCGACTGAGGAAAAACGTTTGCAACTCTGGCTCTCGGATGCCGAATTAAGTTCCGCCTTCTGCTCCTGTAAGTAGACAGGGGGAGGAAGAACTTTGAAGAAGAGACTTCAGCCTGATTTCTCCACCGTTGGTCGTGAAGCAGCTTCCAATCGGGCTCAGGCTGGCTGCAGGTGGTGTCTAGCGCAGTCGGGGTAGAACAGCTCTCACGGGCGGTCACGAACTCGGAACTGGACGATTCCACCTCGCCTACGAAGTGGACAGGACGACCTTTCCAGAATGGTAAGGTATGCCCTCAGATGTCGTCGTATGAACACAGGGGAGCTTCTGCAAGACGGACCGTCTTCTATTACCTGCAGATGTGACCAAAGGGATAGGATGGTGGTGGGGTTAGGTTAAGGGGGATTGAAGTTTGTTAATGGAGGGAAAGGGGAGGTGTTTGCAGATGGGGGAGGGATGTGTGGGGGTGAATAGAGGGGCGGAGCTGGTGGAATGGGGTGCTGGGGTGGAGGGGAGTGGGGGGGGCCGAACCTAGGAGATGGGGGCGGGGAGTGGTCGGCCAAGGCTAGAGGGGTGGCGAGTGGTGCGCAAACTGATGGCTTGGGGTGTGAATGAGGGTGTGGGGAAGTGGGAGGGTTGCTTGGGGGAGAGGGAAGGTTGTCTTGGATGTTGGAAGATGTGTGGGGAATAGGGAGGGTTGTCTAGGGAAGGTGAATGGTTGCTTGGGAAGGTGGAATGAGTAATGGAGAGAGTAATGGGGCCTTGGGAGTTGAAGGGACTTGCCTAGGTGGCAAGTGAGGTGGCAAGGGGTGAGGAGAGAGGGGGAATTCGAAATTTAGAGAGAGAGAGGGAGGAGGAGAGGGGAATTCGCCCCTAGGAGAGAGAGAGAGAGAACTAGAGAGAGAGAGAGAGAGAGCTAGAGAGAGAGAGAGAAGACTCAAGGGGGATTCAAGTGGGTTTCAATTTTCACTCATTCATCAATTAGCTTCAAAATGAGGAGTTGGGGTCCTATATATAGGGAATCCCCAATTACATAGAAGTCCCTGGAAAATGGACTAATAACAGAAGACCAAGGGGTGGGGAAGGGGGCGCCCATGGGCCAGGCCCAATGAAATGGCCCATTAAGGCCTACAACCCACTAACCTATTAAACCACTTAATGAATCCTTGGACTTAGGTAAATGACTAACTAACTTAGATAATAGACTCAATAAAAGGCAAAATTACATGATTATGACTCAAGAAAAATGTGGAAATTACATGGCAAGACTCAGAAAATGATGGCGAACAAAGTGGCGAGTAGCAGGACCCCACGGAGTGAAAGGGTAAGGGATGTCCCCATCATACTCCCGGGGTGCGGAGAACTTGACTCCGTCGAGTTAAGGGCCCACCGGGGGAGCAGCTCAGGATGACCCGCAATCTCCAAACTCAACCTGCACCTGGGGCAGCTCTTCATCCTCTCAAGGCGGCCCGGACACACCCTCATGCTGGCGTTGGAACCCTGCTTGCATAGTATTGCTCTTCTGTGTACACGCCGGACTCTCAAGGCTATTTTGTGGAAGCTCTCCGGGGTGTCCCTCTTAAAGGAAGGCATAGGCTCAAAACACTCACTGGGATTCACCGCGGTGCCCATGTACGGTGCCGGATCAGCCACATGATAATTGGGGTATACCCCATAGCCCATTAGTAAATCTAATCCATAAGCCAGGTTTGCCAAAGCCACTTGGAACATGAAAGGTCCAAGTCCTCGTGCCCTCGATTTGGAGGTGGCCCTAAGATAGAGTCGTTCCAATGCCACCATCGCGAGGTTACCTCCTTGGATTTCAAAGTGCCACCCGTGAGTTTTAGCCCGCTTATTATGATCGTCACTACCCATAGTTGGATGCTTGCTTGAATGAGAATGCTTTGAGTGATGGTGCGGTGGGGGTGGGAAGTATGTGGTATGCAAAGGGGGACCAGGGCAACCAAAAGTAGACATATCATGTAGTGATGTTATGATGTCTTTGAAGAATTTGGGGGGACCGGGGCATCCATAGGTGTCCCCCTTGTGAGTGAGTGTGATGAATGATGGAGGACCCGGACAACCATGGATGCTCCTAACTTGCATAAGATGGATGATGAATAGGGGTGGACCTACATATCCAAATGTGAACCTGCCATGCACTGGACCTAGTGTGTATGTGACACAAATGAGATGACTAGCCCTACCGGATGGGGTAAAATGTTGTGGCACATGCATTCCTATCAAGATGGTCCCATCTTTTGGTGAGGGTTGGTTTGGGGGTCTCCACTCATGGGATTCAAAGGGGTCCCAGAAAGTGGATATCTTGGGATGGGTTGATTCCTCATTTCCTAGGTGGATGTCACCTTTGGTCATGGCTCTCATAGTGTGAACTAAGTAGTGGAATGGGTGGGTTGGGTTCAACATGGTGGATGAGGGTAGGAGGGAGTGGGTGGTGGGTAAGGCGGCTAGGTCCCATGGGTTCAATGTCTTCCATAGGGAGGGATCAAAGGGGTCATGGAATGTGTTACCAAGGAAGGGGTATTCTATCTCCTCAAGGTCTTCAAATGATGGGGAGTCCTCCTCCTCAAATGTGGTATTTGAATCGAAGTCCTTGGCGGGTTGGTTGGCCATGAATGGAGGGCTTGGCATCCTACCCGAAATAAGCAACTCTAATTTGTGGAGAGCATCGGGCTCCTCGGGTGTAGGGAGGAATAACAGAAGGTCACTAGTGTAGCAACCCATAGTGTAAGTGGAGGAGATGGATCCGACACATAAGTGTAGGAGGTCAAGGCTCCTAGGTTGGTCGGCTACAGTGGTCAACAGGTCAGTTAGCTCCATTTGCCAAGCTATACCCTTAAGAAAGTCCCCTAGTGTCTCCACCTAATAGGATGATTGGATTGTGGTGTGGTAGGTGGGTAAGGGTACTATAGGGAGGTTTTGTTCCATAGGAGGGCAAACATGGGACAAGATAGGGTGAACCGGATTTTCTTCTAACCATTTAGCCAGGGGCTCACTTATGAAAAGTTCACTCCTATTTAGAGAGGGTGGTGTAAAAGGTGAAGTTCTTTCCTTGGGTTGGGCAAGGGTTTCCTCCAAGGTGGGGAGTGGTTCTAGGGTGTCCACCACTATGATGTCGGGTGTGGGAGTCATGGGTTCCTCTACTAAGGAAGTGAGATGGTATTTTGAAGGTGGAGTGATGAGGGTAGGTGTATGGTACCCCCGGGGTGGAAGGTAAAGAAAAATTTGATTCAGGATCGGTAGGGGAAGAAGTGGAGGCCTAGGTTGGGGTAGGGTTGTGGTTGATAGTGGAAGATGGGTTGGGTGGGGTGGCTTGGGTTGGCCAGTCATGGGTGGAGTGTCCCTTACAGGGGAAAGTTGAGGGGTAGTGATAGGGGCTAAGGGGTAGTGTGGAGTATGGGTTTCATGGGAAATTGTGGGTTGGGGTGGGAGTAGGTTGATGGGGTCAGGTTCCCCTCGACCCGACTCTTGGCATTGTGCCTCATATTCTTCTTCCCAATTAAGGGGTGCTTCATGGACTTCAATCACCTCCTCAAGTTCCCCTTGGGTAGGGGTAACTACTTCTTCTAAAGCCAACGGGGTGGGGAGGTCTTTTGATGATGGGGTGTTGCTAGCCGGTGTGTGATGCACACGGGGTGGTGAACAAGGAGGGGACTCCGGTGGATGGGAGAGGACATGGGTGTTGTTGAATCGGAAGGCTCCCGGAAGGTGTGGCGGATGCACTAGGCAAGTCCGACGTGTCGGGTCAATGTTGGCATTCCTTTCATCTAACCATCTCCTACCTAGGATTATGCAAGGGCCCGCCAAAGTGCCAATTTGACACCAAGCTCCATCACAGTATGTGGTCTTCCCAAACCTTTTATGGAATTCAACGAAGACTTGGTCTCCGTCATGCACAATTTGTCCGGTCCTAGAAAGAGAGGCTACGATATCGGGGGATACCCAATTATCAGACTCCAAGTCAATAAAATCGATTTCCGTAGGCTCTCCATTGGGTAGGTATGCAAGGGATATGATTGGGAGTGGGATCATTTGGTTCGTAGACTCATTGATAGTGGGTGGTGGACAATGCATGGGACGGTCTGTCGGGGACTCTAATGCAAGCGTGCCCATGGACTAGACTCGTAGAGACAAGTCTAAAACTTGCTCTGATACCAACTGATGTGACACCAAATGCAGCGGAGGATAATGATACCAAATTTTGATGTGACGCGACTCCCTTGGACTTAGGATAGCAAGCAACACTATGAGTCGGCAACGTCACACATGCGGTTTCACTCGCGGAAGCACGCTCGGATCCGTAGGAGGACCGGCGATGGTGGTGAGGGTCCGAGTTTGGACCTTGCGGCTCCAAGGGTCGGCCGGATAGGGATAGATCCCAATGGGCCAGGGATGCCCGATTTCACGGGTAGTCGGCACGCCGAGGGCGTGGGATGTAATGGCTCTCTCTCAACTCGCCCCGCGGTGAACACTCGATTGGATTGAATTGCGGATCGGACACTCGCCTCACCTCCGACGGTAACTAAGAGCGATACTAAGCTAAGCAACAGTAAAAACCAGCAAGGGAGAGTGGCCAGGAGCTCACCTGATCGGCGTGAAGACGCCGATCCCGGGCGGAGACGAGGGCGAGCGGGGAAGTGTGGTCCCCGCACACTGCGCCGATGTAGCTTCAAAAACCTGTTTAAGTTTACATTCACTACACCTCGCGTAGGAGGGTGATCTCGGTGGTGGGAATTAGTTGTATTACATTCAAACAC